>CM077831.1:600000-960000 GCA_039720395.1 Liquidambar formosana
GTAAGGGATTTGGTGGAGGTCTTGGGTCGAGTGGCTTCAATAGGTCACGGCTTACAAGCTTTTCAAGGACTCTTTCGAGTGGCATGAATAGGTCAGTGAATTGGCGAGGTGGGTTGACATCATTGAGAGAGAAGGGTTGGATGGGTTGAGTTATGGTGTTGACCTCGGCATTGTTCTTCCCAGTAAAGTTTGTCTTGCGACTCCTCACTTCCTCAGTTTTGATTGTCCCATCATTGATAGCATCTTCAACCTACGTGCCAGCCCCTATGAGAGCTTTGAAATTTGGGAAATAGTGGGCAAATAAGTGCTTGTGGTACACGGGCAGCAAGTTCTTAACCACCAACTGAATTTGGTCCTCCTCATTTGGCCTATCTTTCATTCTTGACGCCTTTTGTCTCCACCTTGTAATGTAAGCGGAGAAAGTTTCATGAGCCCCTTGCTTGGTAGTTTCCAGGTCTCTCCGGGTAACATCCACCTCTGTGTTGTACTTGTAGTGCTCCGAGAACTCATTGCATATGTCTTCCCAAGTTCAAGTTCTGTTCTCATCCAAAGATAAGAACCATTTCAAAGCAGAAGTGGCCAAGGTTTCATGGAACATTTAAGCTAAAAGCTCGTCAGTAGCCCCTCAAGGGTGCATAGCTCTCACATACATCTTTAAATGATTCTTAGGGCAACCCGTCCCATCAAACTTTTCTAACTCCGGCATCTTGAATTGTAGTGGAATACGAGCCGTTGGAAACAGAGATAAAGTCCTCACATCGACCATGTCATCAGCCCTACGAATCCCTTTTATAGTTCTCTCCAATGCCTCTACCTTGCTAGCTAACACGGAATCACTGCTAGTACCTTTCCCCTTGGCTTCCCCTTCTAGGTTGGTGACCAAAGGTTTCGAGCTACTTTCCCCCCTTGTCTTGGTGCTCTCATTGGATTGAGGTCCCCCTTCGGTGCCAGCCCCATGAGGTATACCCGAGGAATGGGCCTTAGAGCCATTTTGTTCAAGATCCGCCATCTTCTGTTGGTTCTCTTGAGCCATTTTCAATGCGGTATCGGATGTCTCAGCGGTATGATCAAGCTTGGTCATGATAGCTTTTAGGCAAGCCTCAGGGTCAAAGTGCCCCTTACTAGTTCTTTCGTCGGCCATGTCTGTCTGATGGGTAGATTCAACACTCACTAGACGCCCTTGAGGATTGCGGATCCAAGCCAGCACGTCTATGGATGAAAAGTTTTAACCTTTAGCCTTAGGACTTGTCCTAAACCTCCATATTTTCCTTAATGAACTCGGTCTCTACACCGTGTTCAATTAATCCATTCCTTTTATCCAATTACCTTTACAAGGGTCATGGATTAAGGGTACGTTTTAAAGAATAGGGCATAGAGTCCTTCTGTCACACCCCATTTTTGCCACCTGTCACCTTAGCTAGGGTTTGTCATTGCATGAGTCTTTTTGTTTCCTTTTTGAGTCGAGTCTTTTGCATTGAGTTTCTAGGGTCCTAAGGATGGTGTGTATGAATTTTGGTTCGATTTGGAGTTGATCTTGAGGGTTAATAAGAACTTTTGTGACTTGAGGGGCATAATCGTCTTTTAGGTCACAAACTTTCCATTTGACCTTGAAATGATCTCCAAGTTGTCAATTGGAGTTCATATGGTTGTATTTAAGGTATTTGTAGGTTCAATTCGATGAATTGAAGGTTCGGGATAAGAATGGCTCAACAAGGCTCAGGTTGGCTAAGAGACCTACTTCGGGTTAGCTCGAATTGGCTTATGATTTTCACTCTATGACTACTCATGTGACCTTGATTAGTCTTGATTTCATCCCCAAATGTGTTTAGGGAGGTTGAATTTCGAATTGGAAAGCATTCGGTGCGACCCTATGTGCATACCTAAGCTAAGCGATGGTGAGGCATAGCGGTTAACCACCTTTGTAGGACCCAACCATGCAGCCATGGCTAGGGTTTCTTGCCCTCAAGTGACTCAAATTACATTCCCCTTCGAAACACGGTCGTTTTGGCTTTCGTTTCGTCAAAATCGGAGTTCATTTGGGCCCTGAAACACATTTGGAAGCCGAAAGGGGTCAAAAATGGGCTGAGGATGACATGGCCTCGGGTGACCACCCAGGCCTGGGCGGCTAGCCGCCTGGGCCCAGGCTGCTAGCCGCCCAGCCCCAGGTGGTCACCCGAGCCACTTTCCTATTTTGAGCCTTGACGCGGCTCCTTCCCTATTTCCTCGGATTTGCTCGCCTTTAGCCGCCATTTAACCCTAATTTCAGCCCTTTTTGACCTACTTGAGCCCCAAGGTAACCTCTAAGAGCCCTTGGATCAATTCCTAGGGTTTTAATCCCAACCATTGAGGGTTTTCCCTCAATCCCTATAAATACCCCCTTATACTTCAGCAATAGGGGGGGCCACTTGGAGGGAATTTCTGAAGTGAGAGGCACATTGGAGGCTATGGCAGCCATCCTTAGGGTAGTTTAACCTAAACTTTGAGTGAGAGAGTGTGAGAGAAGGCTTGAAGGAAGGCTAGAACATTGCTTGGAGGCTTGAAGGAAGGAATTTCCAGCAGCACATAAGAGGAGGAGGACTCTCTACAGCAGCCACCATAGGTATGCCCCTCCCCCTTTCTCTCTTTCATTCAAACTAGGGTTTTTTACATAGCTTTGCATTATTTCATGTTTAAAGCTTATTGTTTTATCATGTGTTGATGCTTCTAATGCTTAGAATGCATGATTAGGATATTGTCTATGGCTGGTTTTGCATGATATAATGTCATTCTATGTGGTTTTATGAGTCTTTGTGTTTTTCGGGTTTTTTAGAGTCTTTTCTAGGGTTTTACATGGAATAGTCATTATTTCATGTTAAAGTTTGTGTTTTTATTATGTTTTGCTGCTTCTATTAGCTAGTATGCATGATTAGGATCATATTTGTGGGCTGTTTAGTATGCTAGGATGATGTCCCATGTGATTTACTGCATGTTTGGGATTCTAGGGTTTCCTTAGTGCTGAAATTGAGTTTATGTTTAGAATAGCTATATTTCATGTGCAAGCTTGTATTTTTCTCATGTGTGGATGCTTCTATTGATTAATATGCATGATTAGCATGATGTCTATGATGGGCTTTGCATGATTTAGAGTTATTTTATGTGATTTTGAGCACAATTGTGATTCTAGGGTTTCATTCATCCTTGTATTAGGAAAGTTGCATATAGCATGATAGCTTAGGGTTTTTTCTTGTGTTTTCTTCATAGTTGACATATATGTGTTGCATATTTGATAGCTATGACATTTTTCTGCATTCATAGTAGTTGATTTTAGGGTTTTTTGCATGTCATTGCATGTAGGGTTGAATTAGGGTTTTAGTTAGCTTATGATTCATGTTGTTGCATGACTTGTGGTTGATTTTGAGCCTTATTTCAATTCTGTCCAGATCTGTTATTTGTCCTTGATATGATATTTTGAGCATGTGTTAGCCTATGTTTGGGCATGATAATGGCTTGATTTGGCATCTAGCTTGTTTGGTTGGCATTTTTGGTATGTTTTGCATGGAAATTGCAGGTGCTTTGACAGGTACAACAGGTGCAACTACCCCACCAATGTGGGGTGGTTATTTTGGCTATTGCGAGATGAAATCTTGCAAATTACCCTATGCAATAGGGTGGTTATTTTGACAGGTTGCTTTTGCTAAAGGTAAGTAGGGTGTGAGGGTGCCCCAATTCACCCTTCTTTCCTTCCTTTGAAACTTTCCCTTTCTCCCCCCTAGGGTTATTTCCTAATAGGGGAACATGGCAATCCTTATAGTTTCCTTTCAATAACAAATACCTTTTGAATCAAGGTTTCCATTTCTTATCAAAATTCCATGTTTTACCAAAAATCTTTTGAGAATCATTTATTTTGGAAACTTACTATGTTTTACTTGAAAGGAAACTTAGGGTTTACCATAGGCCTTGATTAGGTTATAACCCTATTCCTATTCGAACTACGTGGACTTTGATCCATGTATTTCCATACATGGTACGTAGGCGCTCATTGTGAGGTTCAAGTCCGCCCTAAGATACTAAGTATCCTAGGTTTTCTCTCCCCTCTTTCTTTTTTCTGTTTTTCTTTGATTTAATTGCTTATATGGATGAATGAATGAATGATATGCATGCTGTCTTGTGATGATAATTGTTGATTTGTGTGTGATTAAGACGTTGATTTAGCCCAATTAAATTAAGAGACCGTCTAGGGCGATATGGGTGCCTATAGGCTTTGCCTAGAACCTTCCCATATCGTAACTTAGCCTCCGAATCCCCGATTTCTCTGGTTTCCAAAAGACTTTTCGCCTTACCATTTTTAACATGGAGTCAATCTTTTTGTTTTCCTAAAACAAAACTGATTTTTAGGGTTTTCCTTGTTTCCTTTAAAAAATAAGGTGGCGACTCCTTTTTCCTTTTTTTTCAAAACCCTCCTGTGGGCCATGTGACCAATTTTTGGGGTCCACACCTTCAATTAGGTTTAATTATTCCCCTAGGACTAGCACATCACAAACATAGCTTTATATCCTACTTCCTTAACTTATTCCTCCTAACCCATGGCGTTAACGAAGGTTAGGGTTTAAAGGTATATGTTAAGGGCATAAGATATAAAGCCTCACACCACAAACACGGCATAACATCATTACAAACAATTGTGGGTGCATAAGGGTGAGACCATAGTGTCCTACAAGTCTGTCTATATGGACTAATGATAAGGGTAGGCTGGGGTCCTTCACTTGCTTGAGCAATCCTTATACCTAACCACATGTGGCATCAGGAACGCCGCGTGGGTCCAGTAGTACGTGATTAACTCATTTAATATACCCAAGGGTACTAGGCAAGAGAGGTTGATAGCTTTCGCCCCAACACTTGGAATCAGGAAAACCAAGGTTGAAACTAGGCCGATCGTTGGCAAGGATACATCGAGGGACATCGATCCTAGCATGCAAGAATTTGCACACACAATGCAATAAATGAAAGCACACAATCAAGCAGATGCAATGTGATTGATTTTAATTAAACATAAGAAATTAACCTAGCCTAATTAAACTTTATAGAGTCTAGCCCACAAATCCCCAGTGGAGTCGCCAAACTGTGAACCCCGGAAATTGGGCCCACGAGGGATTGACAAAAAGATTAGTTTGTTTGAAAAAGGAAAAAGGGAGTCGCCACCTTATTTTTTAAAGGAAACAAGGAAAACCCTAAAAGTAGTTTGTTTTAAGAAAACAATTTGAATGACTCCATAAAAAAAAAGGAAAGGCAAGAACCAATCTTTTGGAAACCAAATAAATCGGGGATTCGGAGGCTAAGTTATGACATGGGAAGGTTCTAGGCAAAGCCTATGGGCACCCATGTCACCCTTTCGGTCTCTCAGTTCATTTGGGCTAAATCAAGATCTTTTCCATACAAAAATCAGCAAGTATATCATCACAAGGATTGCATGCATATCATATATTTCATTCATCCATCCATGCATAATAAGCACATAAAAACAGAAAATAAAGAAAAAGAAAAGAAAACAGAAATAAACCTAGGATGCTTGGACCCTAGAACGGACTTGAGCCTCACGAAGAGCGCCTACGTACCATGCAACGAAATACATGGATCAAAGTCCACGTAGTTCGATAAGAAATAGGGTTAAATCCTAATACAAACCTATGGTAAGAACCCTAGGTTTCCTTATTTGATCAAAAGAGTTGAATTTGATAGAAAGTTTGATTTTAGAAAGAACTCCACAATATGGAAACTTTAATAAAGACCAGAATTTATTGGGTTAAGGAAACCTCTAATTATACCATAGGCTTGTATTAAAAACTAACCCTAGGAGGGAGAAGAGAGAGAGTTAGGAAGAGAGGTGAATTGGGGCACCTTCACACCCACTTACCTGAGCGCAATTGCTCCAAACATTAGCCATTTCATGCATTGGCAGCCCTATTTTTCATAGGACTAATACCACACCTATTTGCACCCTTACAAGTGCTCAAAACCATGCAAAAACACTAACATGCAAATCTGGACAGAATAGTACTAAGGCCTAAAATCATCCACTAAACATGCTAACAGCAATAAATAGCAAACTTTCATAAGCCCTAACATATTCCTAGAACCATATCATGCATAAAAACCCTAGAATATACTAACATGCATGCAGAAATATCATATTTACTCCATATGAAAAAACATATACAGCAAACATGAAGAAAAACCAATGAAAAACCTAAACTAACATGCTATATGGAAACCAACATAAAATAAGGACACTAACAGCCCTAAACTCACAAATATGCTTAAAAACATACCAAACATACTCTAAACATGCTAAAATAAAACTAAACAGAACCTAAACCATGCATATTAACTAACTAGAACAATAAAACATGATAAGAAACCCTAAGACTAACATGCAATAACACTAATCCTAGCACAAGGACAACAGGAGCATAGGAATCACACCTATGCTTAAAAACCTAAAGGACAGCCCTAAAGCATGCTAAAATTATGATAAACAGTAGATATTCCATGTATATTAACTAGCCAGAGTGTAAATACACGATAAAAAAGCTACCTTTAACATGCAATAGGCCTATCTTATATGAAAACCCATGTTCAGCATAAATAAGAATGAGGAATACCTTAGGAAGAATCTTCCTTGCTGCTGTAGAGACTCTCTCTTCCTCTTATGGATGTCTTGAACCAATGTTCTCCAAGGCTACAGCAAGAACTCCAGCTCTCCTTCAAGTCTCTCTCTCTTATTCTCTCTCAAACACTCAAGTTTTAATGCCCAAAGTGGCTCCCCTTGTGCTGAAGCATAGGGGGTATTTATAGACTTCAATTAGGATTAACCAATGGCTGGGATTAAAACCCTAAAAATTAATCCAAGGGCTATTAGAGACCCCCTTGGGGCTTAAGTAACTCAGAAGTTACCAAAAATTAGAAGGAAACTCGTCTAAAAGAGCCCTTGTACGTCAAAATAGGCAAGAGTCCGCTTCAGCAAGGAATCATGGTGCAAATAGGAAAGTGGCCTTGGGTGACCACCCAAGGCTGGGCGGCTAGCCACCTGGGCCCAGGCGGCTAGCCGCCCAGGCTTGGGTGGTCACCAGAGCCCACTTCTGATTTTTCTCCTATTTTGCCTCCTAATTCTTCTAGAAGTGTTTCAGGGGGCAAATTAACTCCGATTTCGATGAAACAAAAGCCAAAACGACCGTGTTTCGATGAGGAATATGTTTTTGAACATTTTAGGGTGAAAACCACTAACCATGGGGGCATGGTTAGGTTTGAACAAGGCGGTTAACCACTATGCTCTACCTTTGCTAAGCATAAGTGTGCACATAGGATCAAACCAAATGCTTTCCATATCAAAATTTAACTTTACAAAACACTTTTAGGGGTAAAATGATGACTAATTAAAGTCAATTTGAAAAGATTTGATTGGTAATTGTGAGTCAATTAGAGCTAACCCAAAGAAGGGTCAATTAACCAACTTGAACTGTATTAAGCCATTTTAATCCCGAGCCATTGATTCATCAAATTGAACCTAGAAATACCTCTTATGCATCCATATGAACTCCAATTGACAATTTGGAGATCATTCCAAGGTCAAATGAAAAGTTTGGGACTTAAAAGACGATTATGCCCCTCAAGTCACAAAAGCTCTTATTATCCCTCAAGATCAACTCCAATTTGAACCAAAATTCATATCCATTGTCCTTGTGACTCTAGGAAACTAATGCAAGTGACTAGACTCAAAAACAAAACAAAAACATGCATGAAATGGTGAGCTCTGGTAAGGTGGTGCAAAAATGGGGTGTGACAGGATGGAATACATGATATGCATGCTGCTTTGTGTTGATATTTGCTGATATTTGAGTGAAAAAGATATTAAGTTAGCCCAATCAAATTAAGAGACCAACTCGGGCGATGTGGGTGCCTATAGGCTTTGCCCAGAACCATCCCACGTCGTAACTTAGCCCCCGAATCCAATTTTTTGGTTTTAAAGACTTTGCTTTTCCTTTAATGGAGTCATGTGATTTTAAAAATAAAACTTTTTTGTGGTTTTCCTCTTTTCCCTAAAAAATGAGGTGGTGACTCCTTTTTGTTTGTTGTCTTTCACCACATATATATCATTTCTCTTTCGCCAAACCCCTTGTGGGCGCCGCGCTTTTTCGTGGGTTCACAGTTTGGCGACTCCACTGGGGATGTCGAGGGCCAGACTCATTTAATTTGATTGGGCTAAATTAATTTCTTATTGTTAATTAAAATCAATCACATTGCATCCGCTTGATTGTGTGCTTTCATTTATTGCATTGTGTGCGTGATTGTTGCATGATCACTCGATTGTCCCTCGATGTATCCTTGCCAATTGATAGCCCATTTCGACCTTGGTTTTCTAGATTCCATGTGTTGGGCGAAGCTATCAAACCTCTCTTGCCAAGTACCCTTAGGCTTGCCCTTGGGTATATCAAATAGATCAATCACGTACTGCTGGACCCACACCACATTCCTAATGTCACATGTGGTTAGGTATAAAGATTGGTACAAGCAAAGTTGAGGACCCTAGCCTACCCTCTTAAAAGAAAGAATTGCATGTAATGGCCTTCTAGGACATCGTTGGATCACCTATATGCACAAACATTGTTGTGATGATATACTACCGTGTTTGTGATGTGTTGCCAGGCTTTGTTGATTGAGTGGGTAATTAAAGGAAACTTTACATCTTACATCCTTAATACGTACCCTTCCCCATGACCCCCGCAAGGGCAATTGGTTAAGAGAACTAATTAAGGGTGTACGTTGTAAAGATTTTGAGATAATTATGGAAGCTTAGGATGGACCCTTAGGCTGAAAAATTGAGTGTTTCCCTTATGTTAGAGGGAGAGACATGCTGGCTTGGATCCGTAATCAACAAGGGCGCCTAGCCAGTGCTGATTCTGTCATTGAGTCGAATATGGCCGAGGAAAGAACTGGCAACCGAGGTTTCAACCTTGAGGCCACTTTGAAAGCTATCATGGAAAAGCTTGACCACACTACCCAGGTATCCGAGACCGCACTCAAGTTAGCTCAAGAAATTCAACAAAAGAACTCTGAACCTGAATCTAGGGCCCGTGCCACTGATAACAATCAAGGATCCAATGATTCCGAATCTGCTGAGGAACCATTAGGAGAGGGGGGAGAACCACCCAAGACCAAGGAAGGGGAAACCAAAGCCACATCAAGAGAGAGCTCAACCGTCCTGGAAAATAAGGTCAAGGCCTTAGAACGAACTTTGAAGGGAATCTGCAGATCTGATGATATGGTGGACATCCGTACTTTGTCCTTGTTCCCAAAAGCTCGCATTCCTCTGCAGTTCAAGATGCCGGAATTGGAAAAATTCGATGGGATAGGCTGTCCTAAGACCCACCTCAAGATGTATGTGCGAGCTATGTACCCTCGAGGGGCGAACAATGAGTTATTGGCTCAAATGTTTCACGAGTCATTAGCGAGTTCCGCCTTGAAATGGTTTTTGTCATTAGAGGAAAACAGAACTAAGACTTGGGAGGATGTGTGCAATGCATTCATGGACCACTACAAGTATAACACCGAAGTGGATGTCACGCGAAGGGACTTGGAAACCACTAAGTCAGGGATTAATGAGACTTTCTCCGCCTTTATCACTAGGTGGAGACAAAAGGCTTCCAAAATGACAGACAGACCGAATGAGGAAGACCAGATTCAATTAGTGGTGAAGAACTTGCTGCCTGTATATCATAAGCACCTCTTTGCTCACTACTTTCCGAACTTCAAGGCTCTTGTTGGGGCTGGTACACAGGTTGAAGATGAAATCGCCGATGGAACAATCAAAACAGAGGAGGTCCAAAGGAGTCGAAGGACAAACTTTGGAGGAAAACCCAATGCCAAGGTCAATACCATTACCCAACCCACTCACCCTTTCTCCCTAAACGACTCCACCTCACCTCGCCAATTCACCAAGCTATACATGCCACTCGAAAGAGTTTTTGAAAAACTGAGAAGTTGTGATCTCTTGAAACCCCTCGACGCAAGGCCTCCACCAAACCCATTACCCAAGAACTACAATGAAAATGAATATTGCAAGTTCCACCAAGCCAAAGGCCACCCAACCAACCATTGCTATCGCCTCTGCCATGAAATCCAAGATTTGCTTGACAAGCAGATCATTTCACCACCCACCGCACCAAATCGCCCAAATGTCACTCGAAATCCCCTCCCCACTCACAATATGCCTCCTCCCAACAACATAAATGCCATCGAGCTTGACTCGTCCCAATCCTGTCAACCCATAAGGCAATACACACCACTTCCCATGACCTTCACTCAAGTTTTTCACCAATGTTGTGATAAAGGGCTCATATTGCCACACCATCCAAAGCCGAGACCTTCGATTCCTCACCAATTCTACTTGTACCATCAGGCGCCCGGGCATGATACGGAGAACTGTGTTATATTGAAAAAGGTAGTTCAAGACCTTATTGACCAAAAGGTGTTGGTAGTGCCAAAGAAGTCCATTCAACAACAATTGAGAGAAAGGTTCGAGGCGGGAGATCCTAAAGTGGGTTTACTGGGAGAGTTGTCCGGAAAGTTTGATTACTACGTACTCTACCCCGACCCCATCCCTGATGAGCCTATAATGCCCACAGGCTGGGATGAGTTACCAGAGGAAGTCCAAATAGAGAAGATCGATAAAATCACATGGCACTACAAAAAAAAGTACTTTCTGTGATGACTTTTTTACGACGACAACTAAAAGTGGTCACGAAAAAGGGTATTTGCAACCACTTTTGCGACAACGGCTAAAAGCCGTCACCAATATCAATTCGTTTATGCTTTTTTTACGACGACTTCAAAAAGTCGTCGTTAAAAAAGGATTTTGCGACCAAATTTTTTAAGCTGTCACTATTACTCATCACAAATACAAAAATTTTGGTGCCAATAGTTGGCGCCAACTTATTTACGAGGACTTTTAGTGGTCATCACAAAAGGTGAAGGCATTTGTGACCACCTTTTTGAAGTCGTCACTATTACTCGTCACCAATACGAAAAATTTGGCGCTAACTTTTGGCGCCAAATTATTTATGACGACTTTTAGTGGTCATCACAAAACGTGAAGGATTTTGCGACCACCTTAATGAAGTCGTCACTTTTAGTCCTCACCAATACGAAAAATTTGGAGCCAACTTTTGGCGCCAAATTATTTACGAGGACTTTTAGTGGTCATCGCAAAATGTGAAGGATGTTGCGACTACCTTGATAAAGCCGTCACTATTACTTGTCACCAATACAAAAAATTTGGTGCCAACTTTTGGCGCCAAATTATTTACGAGGACTTTTAGTGGTCATCGCAAAATGTGAAGGATGTTGCGACTACCTTGATAAAGCCGTCACTATTACTTGTCACCAATACAAAAAATTTGGCGCCAACTTTTGGCGCCAAATTATTTACAATGACTTTTAGCAGTCGTCACAAAATTTTTTTGACTTTTTACGACAGCTTCAAGAAGTCGTCATAAAAAGAGAACTTTTGCGATGACGTTTACAAAGCTATCACTAATACTCGTCACCATTATGAAAATCTTAGCACCCAAAGTTTTTGCCAAATTATTTACGATGACTTTTAGTAGTCGTTACAAAAAGTCTTTGACTTCTTTATGACGACTTCAAGAAGTCGTCGTAAAAGGAGTAGTTTTGCGATGACCTTTTTGAAGCCATCACTATTACTTGTCATTATCATGAAAATTTTGACTCCCAAAGTTGGTACCAAATTATTTGCGACGATTTCAGATGATCGTTGCAAAATATCTTCCACTCTTTTACAATGTCTTTAAAAAGCCGTCGTAAGAAAAAGATTTTGTGAAAGAATGTTTTATGTCACTATTACTCTTAGGGGTATTTTGGTCATTTTACATCTAAAGTCATACGTACTTTTCCACTAAGTTGATGTCCTCAAAGTTTTTGATGTGTAAATATGACATTTAAAAATGGGTGAATTACAAATAGAGCCGACTATGGGCAAACAATTACAGTTCAACACAAATTATTAGTCATTCTTAATTAAGTTAGTAGTCATTTACTGGTAAGTTATAATAATTTGTATTGAACTATAATTGTTTGCTCGTAGCCGGACCTATATGTAATTCCCCTTTTAAAATATTCATAACTGAAGTCCAATGGCAAGTGAACAATACAAAGACCTTCATAGTACCATAATTTAACATTAGATCAACAATTAATTGAACGATACAAAGACTTTTGATCATTAGATAAAATTTTGAGTCAATGTTCAAAATGTGCAAAGACTTCTAATTGCCAATTTGAGGTCCTATAAATGATTAAGTGATACAATTAAAGATATCTAATAGCTAGATTCCATGTTCAAATTGATGTTTTAAACATTAACTCAAACAAATCAGTTAACAATTACCTGGTTCGTTGATATTCAACACATTTACTTGACCAGTTAATTCAATTAACTCAAAGGGCATGTTAGGCTATATGGGCTTGGTATTTTGTTTGACCTAGTTTATAACACCTGCTCTAGTTCGACAAAATGTTAAGTCAATGTTCAAATTGTACAAAAAATTTTAATTGCCAATTTAAGGTCCAATCAATGATTGAGTGTAAAAAGACACCTAATAATTGGATTTTATATTTATCAATGTTTTAAATATAGACCCAAACAAATTAGTTTGTCAATTTCACTTGGTTTGACTATATTCAACACATTTACTTGATTAGTTAATTCAATTAGCTTAAAGTATTAGATTATGTGAAGTTTAGTATTTCGCTCAAATCGGTTGACAATACTTGACCCGGTTTGACTAAAAAAGCGAACGATTTTAAATGAGATTTTTTGTGAGGCTTAGTCCATGGAGCGGAGGCTCGGGCCGATAGGCCCGAGCTGGTGAGGGGAATTCGTCCCACCCGCGAAAACCCACTAATTGGGGGAATTAGTATATTTCCCTCTAGCAAAACCATTTTTCTAACTTAGCAAAGAAAACCAAAGAACCGTTTCTCACAGACGCCACTCTTGGAAGGAAGAGGCCTGACGAAAGAAGAGGGTTGACGAAGGAAGAGGAGCAATTTCCGATCACCGGCGAGTGCTCTACGACATCAAGGTCAGTTTTCTTGGTTCTTGTTCTCGTTCTTCCTCTTCCTCTTCCTCTTTTTTATCTTTTTTGCAATCTGATTTAAGGTTTTATTAGAAATCAGCAAAATGGGTTAGAAATAGTTATAATCCCTGTTTAAGGTTTGCAATATGATTACTCCAGATTTTTTGCAATCTGATTACTCCAGATTTTTTGCAATCTGATTTAAGGTTTGCAATCTTTTTTGCAATCTGATTACTCCATATTTTTATTTGCATCAGGTTATAGTCCCTGTTTTGCTCTGTTCTTTGGTGTTTTCTGTTTTACATGCCCTTTGCTAATTTCTGCTGTCATGTGTTCTTAGGTTTTGCTAATTTCTGCTAATTTCTGGGTTGTGGGTGAGAATGGGGGCAGGGAAGGAATAGTCCTTGTGTTCATCCTTTATTGCTTTTATATATCTTGTGAATTTATATCATTTGTGTGGATGATGGGATAATACGCATTGAAGATGTTTGATTTTTGGCTTATGAGAAGCATGTGTTGGATATATTGATAGAAGTGCATGTGTGCTGAATTTGTAGTCTGAGAAGGAGGAGATTAGAATATTAGGAGTGTTGTTTGCTTGCAGGTGCGCCTAAATAACCAAGATTAAAATTGAATTAGAACTTGGTAAAGATTAACTAGGAATATTGGGCTATCCTTCCAACATCACAGTCTAGGTCGTGGTCACTTTGGATTCCAAATCGATTAGGTGGTGTGATTTTTGCACATAAATCTTTTTCAGTTCTAACTTATAACTCAAAAGGATTTAAAAACAATGCCAAAAGGATTCTAGATGATCATTAAACACTGCATTGAGAACTTGAATAAATATTACTTGTTATGTATTTTTTCTTCCACTATTTTTAGATTTGTATCAAAGCTAGAACTGAAAAAGATTTATGTGTAAGTGTCTCCCCTGGTTTCTTGTCCTTGTTTCGATACGCAATAATTGAAAGCCAAGCTAGCACAGCCCTGTTAATTGGAAATATGTAAGTCATTCCACATGGAATCTGACAATTTATGGTAATAGATAACAAGTATAGAAACATGTTAGTCTGATATGACAAGTTTAAGAAGTATTTTTAAGAGTTTTTATAAGCCTTGTACATATTCTAAAGTCACCCCTTTACAAGAGTCCATTTTGTCAGCAACCTAATATTGGTAGACAATAAGAAAGTACAATGTTGATAAAATTTGTGAGCATAGAAGGTAAGAAAAATAAGATATTGTCCTCTATATCAAAAAAGGAAACCATAATGAACTTTGGAAATCAGGTCTTTATCCAGGCCAGATTTGTCATTATGCTGGACCACAACATCAAATGTAGATTCGGATAAGGTTGACAATCAAATCATGTTCAAGTGATGAGTTTTCCTTTCTATTGCCTGTTGAATTTATAATTAAATTCTAGAGCATCATGTGATCCTCAAATATCTACCAAGTAAAAGAAAAAACTTTATAAGACTATAATAAAAACAAAATACAGAATGTTAAGCATCCAAAAACAGATTGATTCATACAATAGAGTAACAGAAATGAGGGATTTATTAAAAATGATTAGCAACATAATAAAATACAAAAAATAAGAAGAAAAAAACCAAAAAAAAAAAAAATTGGGAAACGCTATAATTTGCAACAATTTACAACAAGATGAAGGAAAGTGTCTTAAGATGGTTTGGTCACGTGCAACAAAGAGCAAAAATTTCTCGAGTGACAAGAGAAAGGCCATAGAGAGCATGAGTCAAGGCATTAGGAGAAGACAGAATGGCCCATGGCCCATGGCACAAAGAATAGTTGAATCCAGAAACAACTAATGTAGCCGACCCCAAGTAGTTTGGATTTAAGGTGTTATTGAGTTAACAAACATCTCTAAAAGGAAAAGACGCCTTCTTAGTAGTAAATGTAGGCAATTACCATATGCCATCCTTCTCACGGATGTGATCAGAACCTGTTCCAAAACTCTCTTCCCCACAAATCGACAATTTCCCAGCATCCATAAGATTCCCAAGAACTTCCAACCAGTGGGAACCTGAACTTGAGAATCCCCATTATGAAGAGAATATTTTGTCAGGAGAGAAGTACAGACACCCTCCTGCTGTAAGTAAATCATTTTTCCAAGACAGTCACAATACATAAGTGCAGAAAGAGCTAAACCTCATAGAAAGGAAGATTCAATTTTTCAGCAACACAATCAAGAGCACCACTTGTTGGCATAGATCGAGCTAAACCCTGCAAAATCAGAAAAGAAAAGTTATTTTCTGTGTTCTAAGGAAAAATATGAAACATGAGCTCAATACTTTTCACCTTAGGGCCACTCTGAAAGTATGGGATGGCTTCTTGCGCATTTGCTGCAATAATTGCAACAGAGTCTGAAGGAGTAACAAAAAAACCTCTGCCTAGAATCATGTTTCTATCACCATCCCCTGCATAATGATTATAAAAAATTAATAATTTTTTAAAAAAAAACATGTGGTTCAACAAAAATATATAACCCAACCTAACTTCAAGGCAACAATACTACCAGACCCAAAGACAAATTATGTTACAATTTTTTGACGATAAAAAAGATTAAAGAATAGAGGATACCAAATTGCCAATAGTATCACACCTGTAATACCCGTAATTTTTAAATAGGGTATTAAGGGTTTAATCTATGGTTAACGTAGTTAATCCCTTGATTTGTTAGATAATTTCATGCATGGGTAATGCATGTGTATGATATTTTGATGTTGGATGTGTTTTGATGCTTGTTTTGGTGCATTGAGTATCCTTCGAGCGCATTTAGCCTTATTTGCAACTTAAGGGTTTAAGCTGCTGAAATTTGGCTAAGTGTTGGGGAAAAATGGATTTTCGTAAATCTTCGTTTTAAAGGATAATTTTTGGCGGTAATGGGAGTTTATAATATTATAAGACATTGGTGATTTTATGGGAATTTATTAGCATGTTTGGATTGGGTTCCACGCATGTTTGTTTTAGGAAAATCTGTCGGGCGACGGATTTTGTACTAAAACTTGAAATTGAGATTTTGATATATTGGGTATTTGATTTTTTTGACATTTTATTTGGATTCAAATGGGGGGTTATTTGCTTATTTTCATTAAATAACTTAAAGTAATTTTACTTAAATGTTTTTAATGAAAATAAGGCAGGGATGTGTACTGTGTGGGTTTATACACAATTGCCTGAGTTACTGGGCATTTTCAGCAAGTGACGATCGATCTTGGCTTTGGGACGATCGATCGTCAGTGCCCCGGAAATGCATTTTCACTTCTGTTTTTCACGATCGATCGTGCCCTCAGACCACGATCGATCGTGCATCGCGGATTTTGCAAATTTTTTTGTGTAAATGACGCAAATGCCCCTCACCCCTTATAAAAACCCATCCCCACGATTTTTAGACCAAATCTGATATTTTTGGTCATAGAGAGAGAGAGAGAGGGAGAGAAGGAGAAGATGGGGTGGAGGCTCGACGGCGTCTCGCCGGAGTACGGCGACCTCGATCCGACGCCGGCAAGCTCGGATCTAGCGTATTTTAGCCCGATCTACGCATGCATGGTGGTGGATTTGGGTTTTTCTCTCTCTTTGAGGCTTGGGAATGCATTGTTATGGTTGGATTCATATTCTCTAACCTCTTGGTGGAGCTTGGAGCTTGTTCATGGTGATTGGAGCTTGGATTTCATAGGGGTTGGCATGGATTGTCATCCTCACCAACTCTTTTGCATTCTAGAGGTATTTTCTCACATTTTGGAGTTAGGGTTTGTAATTTATTTTGGTTTATCATCTCATTCTTACATTTATGGGTTTATTCATGCATATTGGGGAGTTTTGGTGGTGATTTGGAGTTGGGACCTCCGTTACCAATATCAACCAAGTCATTTGGGAGCTAGGGCTTGAATTGGGAGCGTGCATTTGCATCCTAGGGCTTGGAGTTCATACCCACAACATCAAAGGTTACATTTTTCTACGCATTTGGTTGAGGTAGGTGCAATTTACATAGGTTCAAACTATTGACATGATAATATGGTATATATTATCATAGTAATTGGTATTCATGGGCTTGAATATGTATATAAATGATTTATGGAATAAATCGTGAAGGAAAACTTTGGGTATTTGACAACATAAATTGGAATTATGTTTATCAATAATTTTGGTTAATTGTATACATCCTATGGAATATAGATGTAGGGATTTTACGATTACTTTCCCTGTTTATTCGAGGTTTTTGATTATGATTTCAAGGTTATAATCATTTATGAGAATTTATATGGTTATTATGATTTTGGGTATAATTATGAAGTTATTTGATTATGGGTTATATACCATATCTTGGAGATGATTTTGATTATAAAATCATTTTATGGTTTATCGCATTGCATGTTGGCATAATCATGCATTAAATGGATTTAATGAATACTGGGTAAAAGTATTGCATAAAAAGGGGTCATTGGAATTGGACTACTTGCAGTCAATGGGACTTTGCGGTGTTTTCCATTCCTTTGGTCCTGGGGTACTTTCCGATTCCAGGTAGGAACCCTTGTGTTCCCGAATCAGAGGCTACTTTCCGGTTCCAGGTAGGAACCCTTGTGTTGTCCTCTTGGAGGTTGGGTTTAAATCCTCCGTTTCCGCGCGAAGACTCCTGCGGGAGTGGTTGGTAATAAATGGATTAATGTAAATTGGACATGAGTCACATGCATTGGGTATTATGCATTATTTATTTTAAGTTATGGGTTATAACTTATTTTGGGTATTTGTAATATACTTGGTTAGTATATTTTGATGTAAATGATATAATGGGTTTTATTTATATCATTGCTATAGTTTACTATGTCAAATTGTATCTACTGAGTCGTCGGACTCACGCCTATTATTTTTAAATGTTTTTCAGATAATCCAGGGATTGGTTATGCTATTTTGGGCGGGAGATGCTCTTAGTGGAATTTCTTTAAGTTAATTGTTAATGTATTTTCATGGGAAAGAATATGTAATAAGTGGGTTTTCTATTGGGTTAATGTAAATGTAATTTAAATCAGGATTGTAATTTTAATTATTTATGCTTGTATACGTGGAATGCGATGCATGGGATGATACCACTTACATGGATGACAGGAAATTTTATGTATGGATTTTCATAACAGGTTTTCATGATGGTATGTCCTATCTACGGATGGGTCATGCCGAAAAATTTTCAAAACGGTTGAGATTTTAACATGTGTCATCCACGTTTTATCAAAGGATTTATTAAAGAAAAAGCTTGTTTTATTATTATTGATCACGGCTTAATTAATTTGGGTCGTGACAACACCACTCGAAGAACAAAAATGGGAAATCACATAATTGAACTTGGAAAACATATTATTCATTCACATAAAACACACTTGATTTTGTAGAACTAGGAACTCTCACCAAACCTCCAGTAAATTATGCCAGTATATGTTATTATTTTATTGTTACACCCTTAATTGCCGAGCATAGAACAAGAGGTCAGCGCTAACTTAGCCTAGAAATTGTCATTATAACCAATTCCTTTTTCCCTAAATCAATAACTTGTGAAATATTTTACCCAATTCCTTCTACTCTAGCCTTGCCAAATAGTTTGAAGAGACACACCAGACCAATTCACGTAATGAATATTAACTTATACTCCAGTCTTATTCAATGTTTTAAAAGGAGTGGACGTAAGGGGGGGCGTTTTTCCTCCAGTCTTAAATTGAATGTGATTGCTTTTGTTATTTTATTTGTCTCTTTTTCTTTCTTTCTTTCTTTCATTCATTTTATATTGAGAATTGAATTGTGAGTATTTGAGTCATTTGTTTAAACAAGTTAGTTTATAAAAATAATAACAGGTTTACAAGTTGCTAATGGTATATAACAAATTTTTTTGTATATATATTATTAAAAAAAAAAAATCCATTCATAAGGTATTTTTGGATGTGCAGACAATATGCCAATCGACAAATCTTGGATGACGATTAGCAATAGGGCATGTGATGCATATGATAAAGGAGTTATGGAGTTTTTAGACTTTGCGTTTAATCGTATTAGGGATAGTGATAACAAGATCAGGTGTCCATGTATAAATTGTAACAATATGGTTCGAAAGACCAGAGATGAAGTGCATTATGATCTTTTGCGAAAAGGGATAGTTGGAACTTACACCACATGGTACTATCACAGAGAAAGAATAGGAGAACCCTTGATTGAGGATGATGATGATGATAATGATAATGACGATGAGGATGATGAATGTGATGACATGCACAACTTGATAATGGATACTCATGGGCATACAATGGCTACTCCTTATGCAGCTGAGGATTTAAATGGGATTGAAACTGAGACGCCTAATGTGGAAGCTGAGAAATTTTATAGATTGTTGACGGATGCTGAGCAAAAACTATACTCGGGATGCGAAAAGTACTCGAGGTTATCCTTTATTATTAAGTTGTTGCACTTAAAGTGCCTTAATGGGTGGAGTAACAATTCTATTAGCATGTTGTTGGAATTTTTAAAGGATGCATTTCCAGAAGCTAAGTCATTGCCAGATTCTTACTATGAGGCTAAGAAGATAATTAAAGATCTTGGTCTTGATTACATAAAGATAGAGGTTTGTGAGAACGATTGTGTTCTATACTGGAAACAGTATGCAAAGGCAACACGATGTCCGGTGTGTAGCCTTTCTAGATGGAAAACGGATGGGGGCGATAACAAAAGTAAAAAAACCCCGTGGAAGGTTTTGCGTTATTTCCCACTCAAACAAAGGCTTCAAAGGCTATTTATGTCATCAAAAACAGCTGCATACATGAGATGGCATCACGAAAGCCGTGTGGATGATGGAGTCTTACGGCATCCAGCTGATGCTGAGACGTGGAAAGATTTTGACCGCACTCATGAGTCATTTTCTTTAGATCCTCGTAATGTTAGACTTGGGTTAGCAAGTGATGGGTTCAATCCATTTGGAAACCTGAGCATTAATCATAGCACATGGCTAGTTGTCATTGTCCCATACAATTTACCACCATGGATGTGTATGAAGCAACCGTATATTTTTTTGTCGTTGCTTATTCCTGGACCTAAAGGCCCTGGTAATGATATTGATGTGTATATGAGGCCATTGATAGACGAGCTAAAAGAGTTGTGGGACATTGGGGTGGATACATATGATGCATCGAAGAAACAGAATTTTCGAATGAGGGCTGCAGTTATGTGGACAATTAATGACTTCCCCGCATATGCAAACTTGTCAGGATGGAGCACTACGGGTAAATTGGCATGTCCTTGTTGTCAAGGTGAGACTAATTCTAGGCAGTTAAAAAATGGACACAAAAAGAGTTATATGGCTCATCGACGGTACTTGCCACGTGATCATAAATGGCGACATCAGAAGGCACAGTTTGACAATACAAGAGAGAAAAAAGCTGCTCCTAAGCGTCAAACTGGAGATGATGTTTTTAACCAATTGCGTCTCCATAAGCAGGTTACATTCGGAAAGGTTGTGGATAAACAAGGGAAGGCTGTGGATAAACAGAAGCTACCAGGGTTTGGATTGACGCATAACTGGACAAAACATAGTATCTTCTTTGAATTGCCTTATTAGAGGACCTTGAAATTGCGTCACAATTTGGATGTAATGCATATTGAGAAGAATGTAAGCGCCAATGTGCTTAAGGAGATAATGAACATTGGACTAAAACCAAAAGAAAAGTTAAACAGTCGTAATGATTTAAAGGAGATGAATATTAGGCACTCACTTCATCCAAGAGAGGTGAATGGCAGGACTATGCTGCCTCGTGCATGTTATGAGTTGACGCATGAGGAGAAAATAACCCTATGTACGTGGTTGAAGGAGTTGAAGGTTCCAGATGGATATTCTGCAAACTTATCTCGGTGTGTTAACACCAATGAAGGCAAGATTTCTGGAATGAAAAGCCATGATCATCATGTCTTTTTGGAGCGATTACTCCCACTCACTATTCGTGACTTATTGCCGAGACATGTATGTGATGCCTTAATTGAGCTTAGTATTTTCTTTAGAGACATATGCTCCAAGGTGTTACACATTGAAGATCTGGATCGTCTAGAACATCAAATTGCATTAACCCTATGCAAATTGGAAAGGATATTTCCACCATCGTTCTTTAATGTCATGGAGCATTTGCCTATCCATCTACCGTGGGAAGTTAAAGTTGGTGGGCCAGTACAATACAGGTGGATGTACCCTATTGAAAGGTAATGTAACATTTTTTAATTACGATTCTTTGTGCCCTATTGAATTATGTTTTGATTTTTAATTGGTTGGTGTGAATTAGGTATTTACGCACTTTAAAGTCTTATGTCCGTAATAAAGCTTGGCCAGAAGGTTCCATTGCAGAAGGGTACCTCTCGGAGGAACGTTTGACATTTTGCTCATTATATTTGCATGGTGTTGAAACAAGGTTTAATCGAAAAGAACGAAATTATGATGGAGGTGTCATAAATATTGAGGGACGATTATCTGTGTTTTCACACTCAGGTTGTGCTTTTAGGAATTCAATTACGCACTTCCTAAGTAATGATGAATATCAGGCCGCGAGATTATATGTGCTGGAAAATTGTGAAGAAGTCGTACAGTTTATTGAGTAAGATACTTGATGATTTATTTATAACTTTTATTATAAGACATTGTATATAGATTAATGTTAGATGATATATTTAACTACATTTTGTGCAGAGAACACAAAAAGATACTTGAACAAGCTCATGTTAGAAATATTGATCAAATGCATAAAGAAGAGTTTGTGCAATGGTTTGAACAGCATGTGAGTTTGACATCTCAATATATATATATATATATATATAGATAGATAGTAGTTAATCAATGGGGATATGATAATAATTCGTCTCCTTTAATTGTTTTAATAGGTGACGCAATTATATAGGGACAGCAATGGGCAAGTTGACGTGCAAATGCTTTCATTAGCTCGAGGTCCTGAGAAGCGTGTTACATCTTGGAGCGGCTATAATATCAATGGTTTTAGATTCAACACCAAAAAATATGAAAAAGTTAAAAAGACACAAAATAGTGGAGTGATGGTAAGAGGGGAATCTCAAAAAGAGGAGATGAACTACTATGGAGAGTTAGTAAATGTAGTTGAATTGCATTATACAGGTGGTAATAGAGTTGTATTGTTTAAATGTGATTGGTGGGATATTGCACACTTAGGAAGTGGATTCAAAATAGATCGACACGGATTCATAAGTGTAAATTCCTCACAAAGGTTGAACACTAGTGAGCCATTTGTGCTAGCATGTCAAGCTACTCAAGTTTTTTATGTAAGGGGAATAAAAGACCCTGATTGGTATATTGTGGTTAAGACAAAACCGAGAAATCTGTTTGACATGCCTTCAGGGGAAGATGAGCATTCCCAAGATGATGATGCATACCAAGAATCTGAGCCAGACATTGTTCTTACGCCTGCACATGAAGAAAACAACATGGATGAAGAAGTTGTTTGGAATAGGAATGATGTGGAGGGAGAAATTATAGATGAAAATGTTGTGTTGCAGGAGAAGGCTAATCAAAACAATGATGATAACATTACTGATGATGACAGTGATGCCTTTGACATTGATGAGATGTTGGTTGATGATTAAATAACGACAGAGTTGTTTTTGTTGCTTTTTTGGTATTTCGAGTTTGAGAATCTAATGAATTATTATAAAGTTAAATGGATATTGTTACAAATCAATTTATATATGTTATCATTCACTTGATTATTTATCATATTTTATTTTATTTTTATTTTGCTTTATAATTGTTATTATTATCTCTCTTATGTAAATTGTTACTACTTATCCAATGTTAGTAAAGTGCACAGATATGTTAGAAAAGGGAAAGGGCCAACGGAAGAGGAGTGCTAATGGCCTCTCTGCTGCTTCTCACAAAAAGCAAACTAATTCACATAATGTGTTTCCTATGAGAGATCAGACTCAACAAACTAATTCACAGGATATGCTTCTTAGAAGGATTCAAACAGTAAGACAAACTAATTCCCGAGAAGTGGCTCATGGAATGGTTGAAACAGGGCAGGCTAATTTAGAGAGTATGGTTTCTACAAGCGCTCAAATAGTGCAAACCAATTCACAGCCTGCAGTGCCTACAAGTAATGGTGTAGGGCCTTCTAATAATCAATCTATTATCCAACCACGTCGTGAAGGTATTTGTATTAGTTATGACATAATAATTTATATATGCATGCATTTATTGATACATAGTTTTGCATAGTTTCTACATACAAAGTTTCATATATATATATATATACATACACACATATTTTGTTAAACAGATTCTATAACAACGAAAAATAAGAAAGGTCGAGGGAAAGCAAAAGGCATCACAGGAATGAAACCAGGGGAGAAGATAGATTGCCAGATATATGATGGGAGGTTTGTGAAACAATGGGATTAATTGTTTGGTTTATTATATTGAAACTTCCATATTGATGTTTCTATTGCATGCATTTTAGGTTTCTTCTTTCAAAGGCAAGGTCAGAGGTTGCTGTGCAATTGAAACAACTTATTACAGGACCATATAAGGCATGGAATGAGTTTCCCATATCTGATAAGGATACTATTTGGTTGCATTTTAAGGTACATTGAAATTATGTCATAAAATTAACTTTTGTATTTTTATCTAGCATAAGTGTGATAAATGTTTTAAATAATTTTGAATTTTCTTTTTTACAGGACCATTTTGCATTTGATTGTTCGGAGGAAGAAGCACGTAAAGCATTTGAGGATAATGCATCAAGGACATATTACAACGTTATGCATAGGACTCGCAAAGATGTTTTTCAACAATATAAGACTACTGCAGAGCGTTACAAGAACAACCCTGACTTTATTACCCCAGATATTTGGCGTCAGCTAGTTGATTATTGGATGAGTGAGGATTTTCAGGTGAATTCTAAATGATCTTATCTTACTTAAAATAGATGCATAAAAATTTATTCTTAAATTGTTCACAAAATTGAATATTATGCTATTATCAACTTTTTAATTTACATAGAAAACAAGTGAGAGGAATTCGGCAAATCGAAAAAAGAATGAAATTTCCCACACCTCAGGCTCTGTTCCATTTGCTCAGCACCGACAAGCTAAGGTATGTGTATTTATTGAAGTGTATTTAATTTGTTGCAATTAAAATGTTCTTTGATGTCAACTCTTTTTATTTGTAGGCTAAGGAGATTGGATATGAGCCTAGCCCTATAGATATGTGGAAGATAACCCATTTGAAAAAGAAGAAAGATGTGGAGGATGGTGTAGATTGGGGCTGTGAAAAAGCAAAAAAAATTTATGTATGTCAATTTTTTTTTCTTTTTAAAGGGAAACAATATTAACATGCATTTGTTGAGTCGTCTCATAGTGATTGGTTATTTTCATGCAACTTCAATTTTTTAGGAAGACCTTGAGGTAGTGAGGTCTACTGCTACTTCACAGGGGGAGTCATGTAATGATATTCAGGTTTATCGACAGGTATACTATTTTATGAAACATAAATTGTTGTTTTTTGTTTTGGATAAGTTGACAATATATGATGGGAGTACTTTATAATTAGGTGGTAGGAGATCCTAAACATGGTCGAGTGTTAGGATATGGTGCGGGTAAAAAACCCTCAAGTTTATATAAGTCACAATCAAGACAAAGCTGTAATGATAAGTGTCGTGAGGATCGTGAAAGGGAGAATGAGGAGTTTAAGGCTAAGGTGCGGGAGGAGATAAAGGCTGAAGTGCGAGAAGAGGTAAAGGCAGAGGTGCAGGCTCAAATACCATCACTTGTAGCAGATGTGTTGCGGTCTATAGGCATTTCTTCAACACAATATTTGCAACCTTCAATTGAGGTACTTGACTATTCTATGTTTAACATTTGTAAATTTTTTTTAAGAGACTTGTTGATACTTCCTTTAAGTTACCTTCTATGAGAATGTGCTCATAAAATAATGCATAGTGCGAGATTGACATTGCATTATTTATACGTAATGATAATAACAATAGGAATTCTCTTGCATAAAGAAGAATTCTTATTGTTAATACGTAATGACATTGCATTATTTATATATCCAAATGTGTACATAATATCAAATATGCATTTCTTAATTAAAAAACATTCTCACGACTAATAGTATGTTGTAGTGTGCATTTCGTTACATACGCCTGATCTAGTGTCTAGTAGCCTATAAGTTGTATATTTGATGTGAAATATATGTTATTTTATATACATACCAATAATTATGTATTTCTCATATATAGTTACTAATATTTTACAGGTTAATCGAGCTAACGGGAATACAAGTACAGTAGGAAATGAGAATACAACTATAGCAAAAGATGGGGATACAAATATGGAGGGAGATGAAGATTCAGAGTGCGATGAGGATGAATTTGAAGAAGATGATCTTGAAGATGATATCGTCTAACTGATATTGCTATATTTTTTAAATTTTTTTTAGTATTTAGGCACTTAATTTTATAGCGTGATAAATTTTGGGGTATATTTATGTTTTATCTGGATTTTTGGCTCACTAGAATTTTTATTATTTAATGAATATTTGATATTGGTAAACAGATGTTGGTTTCTTAATGAATTATGCATGGTTATCCTAATTATATTGTGAATTAATATGTAGTATAATTTTTTGTGATAACAAATTGTGTCGTCACGATTCTTTAATGCTATGAGAATTTTTATACGTTCTTTGTGACAACTTTTGAAATCGTTGCAAATGTTTATAATGATGACTTTTTCATCATTTGCGACGACTTCATACCATTGTAAAATGTGTTTTTTTTGACAAATTGTGACTTTAGTGATGACATTAGTTTGTTACTAAAAAACCTTTTTGCGACGACTTAATGCTTCGTCGTTATTATCATTTGCGGTGATATTTTTTAAACATTTACAACGACGTTTGTAGTCGTCACAAATACTTATAGTGACGGCTTTTTAATTATGTGCGACGACATTTAATATCGCAATATTTGTTTTTTGTGACAACTTTTGATTTTTTGTTATGATATTTTGTTTTCACTAAAAAAACATTTTGCAACGACTTTATGGTTGGTTGTAATTGTCATTTGCGACGGTTTGCTGCAACGACTTTTGAAGTTGTCGCAAATAGTTATAGTGACAGCTTTCTAAATATTTGCGACGACCTTTAGTTTTTGCAAACGTTGGATTTTGTGACAACTTTTTTATTTTTTACGACGACATTTGGTCGTTACTAAAAAAATGTATTTGCGATAACTTCATTGTGTCGTCGCGATTGTTATTTGCGACGAGGCTTTTTACGACGACCCTGCGACGACTTAAAAGTCGTCACAAATAGTTATAGTGACGACTTTTTCATCATTTGCGATGACTTTCGCCCATCACAAAATGTGTATTTTCTTATAGTGTGGGATGATCTCATGGGTGACTAGGGGAGATTGATGATATGTGGATGAGCGATGACGAGGTAGAGCACATAACTAGAGGAGGTCGCCACTTCAAGCCTCCACACCTAGAATCTAACAACCTATTGGGAGACTTGGAAGGTAATCGTCACCTCGACCTGCAAGAAGAGGAGGACGAAGTGCTTAGGCAATTGAGAAAGACCAATGCAAACATCACTATATGGGGTTTGGTCATGGCCTCTTACAAGCACAAGCAAACCATCTTGAAATTGCTCAACCAGATACAGGTTCCCGTTGACACATCTCCAGAAAATTTGGTGAACTTGGTGAATCCAACCTCGAAGAACTCAACCATTGTGTTCTCAGAAGCAAACCTAGCTAAAAGTGGACCTAGCCATTCACAAGCCATGTACATCACTGTCGACACCATGGGAAAGAGAGTTCCAACAGTCCTGATTGACAACGGTTCCGCTCTTAATGTGTGCCCTCTCAGAACTGCCACCGTCTTGGGGTTGGATCCAACAGACTTCATGCCATCCGGGCAAACAATGAGAGCCTATGATAACACCCGCAGAGAGGTGATTGGAGTGGTCACTTTGCCGCTGATTATGGGGCCTACAAAATTCAGAGTGGAGTTCCAAGTGCTAGATGTCCCGTCATGCTTCAATCTCTTATCGGGGAGGCCTTGGATACACCTCGCAGGGGCTGTCCCTTCTTCATTGCACCAAAAAGTCAAGTTCCCTTATGAAGGGGCCATCGTCACACTCCAAGGTGATTATGACTTGAAGTTGTCGGGTGTACCCATTTGTGAGATCAAGTCCGAGCCCGTTGGAGCACCATTGTCTGGGTTCGAGTATGTTCAATGCATAGAGAAAGAGCCAGAACAGAGAGAGTTGATACCTCTCGAATTTTGTCCTTATGGCAACTTACATGTGGGGAACATAATGAAGAAAATGAGTTTCTTCCCAAACATGGGACTAGGACGCCGTCAGCAGGGTATACCGGTATCCGTTCAGAGCCGCATTGTCACCTACACCTTCGGTTTGGGGTATGAGCCTTCCAAGAAGGACCATATGGAGATGTTGCAGAGAAGCAGAGAAAGGGTCAAAGCAAGAGCAGAAGGGAGGATGCTAGATATTAGAATCTCGCCATACCGACTTACCTTGAATGGTTACTTTGTTAAGGAGGGGGAGGATTTTCTATTCTGTGGATTCCCCGAACCATCCATTGACAAAGCAACCAAGGCGAGAGTTCCAGGATTCGAGATATTCTTCACTAAGTGGTATCCCATCATTGCAACAATGGTTGACGATGAAGCAATCAATGATAGTTATTGGGAAGAAAAGAGTGAGGACTGGGCGGAACAGATGGATTCGGAAGCCATGGTTACAATGTTTCAAGATACGGTTCTTGCTATAGAGGAATCGGATCTCGAGTGTTCTTCAATTCACCATGCAGCCATGCCGCTCCTTAATTGGTATCTTAAAGAGGGTACCATTGCAGAAATTCTCAAGGGCAAGGATCTCGACTTACCTGATAGTAGCTTGTAGGTTCCTTTAGTAGCTTGTCTTAGTTTTCCTTTCAAATAAAGTGTGTCTGCCTAGCCCACCTTGTGGAGTTAGGAGTCGTTCCCTAGTTGTGGCACATGTGTTTTCTATTCTTTGTTTTGTTAGTTCACTCAATGAAGTGTGTTTCTTTTCATTATTTGTAGTGTTTCCTTTCTCTCTTCTATGGATATCTATGGCATGGATATAGATCCTAGGAATGACGTCCCCCTGGAGCTCATCGAGCAAAGGAAAAGGGGCATTACCGAACCTAACATGGATGAATTGGAATCAATCAATCTAGGGACAGATGAATTGCCAAGGATAATTAAAATTGGGATAACTCTCTCGCCTGCTGAAAAGGAAAAATTGATAATACTTCTAAAAGCCAATGTAGAGGCCTTTGCATGGTCTTATGAGGATATGCTTGGTATTGATCCAGATATTGTGCAACATTACATCCCCACTAATCCCACTAAAAAGCCGATAAAGCAGAAATTAAGAAGATTAAAACCAGAATGGGCTTTGAAAGTAAAAGAAGAGGTAACTAAACAATTAGATGCCGGGTTTCTCCAAGTTGTGGAGTACCCTGAATGGCTGTCTAACATAGTGCCTGTGCCTAAAAAATATGGGAAAGTGTGAATGTGTGTTGACTTCCGCGACCTTAATGCTACAAGCCCAAAAGATGATTTCCCTCTACCGCATATCGATGTGTTGGTGGATAGTACAGCAGGCCATGCTCTTCTCTCCTTCATGGATGGGTTCTCCAGTTACAACCAGATAAAGATGGCGCCTCGAGACATGGAAAAGATGGCTTTTATCACGTAGTGGGGCACGTATTGCTACAAGGTAATGCCTTTTGGCTTGAGAAATGCCAGGGCTACTTACCAAAGAGTTGCTACGACCCTATTGCATGATATGATCCATAAAGAAGTAGAGGTGTATGTGGACGACATGATAGTCAAATCTGTAGACCAGGAAGGACATTTCACGGCTTTGGAGAAGTTCCTAGAACGGGCCAAAAAGTACAACCTTCGATTGAATCCTCAGAAGTGTGCCTTCGGAGTCACCGCAGGAAAGCTATTGGGTTTCATGATCACTCAGAGGGGAATTGAAGTTGATCCAGGGAAGATAAAAGCTATTATGGAGATGGAGCCACCAAGAACGGAAAAGCAGATCCGGGGTTTTCTGGGGAGAGTTTAATACATAAGCCGGTTTATCGCCAATTTGACCATGGTGTGCGAGCCGATTTTCAAGCTACTTAAGAAGAGTGTGCCCAAGGAATGGAACGAGGATTGCCAAGAAGCCTTTGAGACTATTAAAAGGTATCTGAGCAATCCCCCAATCTTGGTCCCCCACGGCAAGGTGAACCGTTACTGTTATACTTAACAGTTACTAAAACCGCAATGGGAGCCATGTTAGCTCAATACCTTGAAGGGTCGAAAAAGGAAAATGCCATCTACTACTTGGGCAAGAAAATGACAGATTATGAAGTAAAGTACAATGCACTAGAAAAGGCTTGCGTAGCGTTGGTATGGGCCACCCAGAAACTCCGTCATTACATGATGTCTTTCGAAGTCCTGCTAATAAGCCGCTTGGATCCCTTGAAGTATTTGCTAGAAAAACCAGTCCTATCGTACAAGACCACTCGCTGGCCGCTTCTCCTCAATGAATTCGACATAAAGTACCTGGCGCAGATGTCCATCAAAGGAAGCGTCGTTGCAGACCACTTGGCAAGTTACCCTGTGTCATCGTCAACCCAATTCAATGATGAGTTCCCCAATGAAGACATCCTGGAAATCAAGAAGAAGGTTTGGAGAGTCTACTTCGACGGAGCTGCAAACAGAAGAGGGTATGGGATAGGAGTGCTACTAGTTTCACCCAAAGAAGCCTTCACGCCTTTAGCAGTCAAGTTGGGGTTTGAAGCTACCAACAACATTGCGGAGTATGAGGCCTGCATCCTAGCATTGGAAGCTGCATTAGAATTGGGGATAAAAGAACTCGAGGTGTTCGGGGATTCAGCATTGATCATCTGTCAGATAAAAGAGGAGTGGAAAACTCGCGACAAGAAGCTATTGCCGTATCATGCCTATTTGGAAGCATTAACCAAAGAGTTTGCAGAGATCGAGTTCAATTACTTGTCAAGAAACAAGAATCAGTTCGCTGATGCCTTAGCAACTCTAGCTTCAATGGTGGAAATACTAGAAGGGGGAAGCGTGAAACCGCTCATGATCGAATGCAGAGAGAAACCTATTTAATGCTGTTCCATTCGAGAAGGGGAGGTAATGGATAACCACCCTTGGTTTTATGACATAAGAAGGCTTATCGAGGAAAGGGAATATCCAGAGGAAGCATCTCGTGTGGATAGGTGAACCCTGAGGAGATTGGCAAGCCATTATGTGGTATGCGAAGGAAAACTGTATCGGAGGTCTTACGACGGAATCCACTTGCTGTGTGTCATGGAGGAAGAAGCCAGAAAACTCATTGAAGAAATCCATGAAGGAGTAGGGGCTTCGCATATGAATGGATACATGCTGGCTAAGAAGATCATGAGGCTAGGGTATTACTGGTCTACAATGGAAAGGGATTGCTATGCCCACGTTAAGAAATGCCATAAGTGTCAGCTCTTCGCCAACGGACAGCACTTGCCTTCCATGCCCTTAACAAGCATGTCAACTCTATGGCCGTTTGCAGTGTGGGGAATAGATATCATCGGACAGATTAAGCCGAAGGCATCCAACGGACATGAATACATCTTGGTAGCCATTGATTACTTTACCAAATGGGTGGAAGCAGCTTCCTTCAAAGTTTTGAATGCTAAAAAAGTGGCGCAGTTCATACAGCTCAACATTATCTACCGATATAGGGTACCGCATGAGGTCATTTCAGATAACGGTCAGCATTTTCAGAAGGAAACTAAATAACTCTTGCAGAAGTATAAGATCGTACACCACTTGTCGTCCCTGTATCGCCCACAGACTAACGGTGCAGTGGAAGCCGCCAACAAGAACATCAAGAAAATACTACAGAAAACGGCTGACATGTACACCGATTGGCATGAGAAGCTACCATTGGCATTATGGGGATACAGAACGTTAGTCAGATCATCAATAGGGGCTACGCCGTATGCTTTAGTGTATGGAATGGAGGCCGTTCTACCAGTGGAATTAGAAGTTCCTTCGTTAAGGGTTGCTGTGGAAAGTCAGCTGGCAGAGGTGGACTGGATCAAAGGTCATTATGATGAGTTGGCATTGCTAGATGAAAGGCGATTGAGGGCTCTCTACCATGTGCAAGGATACCAGAGAAGTGTTGCGAGGGCGTTCAACAAACATGTCAAAGATAGAGGCTTGAAGAAAGGGGATTTAGTGTTGAAAGAGATCCGAGCTCCAATTTTCGATCCACGAGGAAAGTTCAAACCAAGTTAGGGTGGACCGTACGTCATCAAGGAAATATTACCAGCAGGGGCTGTTCGACTTATGGATTTGGATGGGATCGAGTTCGCTTGTCCTACCAATTTGGATCAATTAAAGAAGTATTATGTATGAGGCCTGCTAGGTAGAAAACCTGTAAGGGCGGCCTAGGCAAAAGTTAAGGCATTTGAACTACGAGGACCTGATTCCCCAAAAAAAAAAGAAAAAAAAAAAAAAAAGGAAAACGGGGATACGTAGGCAACCCTTAAAGTTACTTTGGGTGCGGTCCAAACAACACAATCACAAAAAAAATCTCAAAAGTAGATTATTATTGGTAATTCATTTGAAACTAATTGTTTGACATAACAGTTTATTGATGTTAAGAAAAAGAGCTATTGACATGCTATAGATATTCTATTCCTTGAGTCTTTAAATCTTCTTGAGTTTCTTCAGAGTCGTCTTATCTGTCTTCTTTCTTTCTCTCCCAAGTCTTCTTTTCTTTCGTAAGTCGTGGTCGTGGGATGCCTTTACTGCCTCAAGAATGTCTTCTTTGCAAAGTCCAAGTCTCGTGTCCTTGATAAGGTCATAAATTCTTTCTCGGCGAGAAGTCTCACTTTTGTCCAAATCATCCTTCAACTATTGCTTATATTCTTTACTCATCTCGAAAGGTCCTTCAGTGTTGGCAATCCGAGTCAATTTCAGGTCTGTAGGCCAGCGAGTCCTCGCCCACTTGATTATGGTAAGACCAACAGGTTCCACAGAGCAACAAGGTCCTGTTAAGGACGGTATGGTTTGCATGGCGCCTATCTGGCGAAGAATTCTCGAAGTCCAATAGAAGGAAGTTGATCTCAGTCCTATGAGTTTGACAAAAGCACACCCCGAAGTTCGAAAAAGTACTTGCTCTTTACATCCCCATATGAAAACATACCATTTGATGTTCCGCCACGACAGTGTTTGGAAATAACCCAACCAATCTCTTAAAGAGAATGGCCCAGGGAGTTCAACTTGGCACAGACAGAAGTGTTGGGGCTTGTATGGATTGATAGTGGTGGGAGATAGAAAATTCAAGCGCTCGAGCAGCCACATTTGCAATAAAAAGGGGCTACCTCCTAAAGGCACTTTAGGGTTGCCATGAACCTTATCTAAGCCACTCAAGGTTTCAGCTAGTACCAAGGGAATGATGTTATGTCGCTTGAGAAGAGGGGCAATCAACTCACATATTTGAACAGGGGCTTGAAGAGTGCCGATGGAGATGAGAAAGCGACCAACTAAGCAAAAAGCGAGTGCACGCTGAATTTGAGGGGTGAAAGTCAAAGTACCGTTGCTATCGTGAGCCAAGAATGAGGTTGCTAACTTCATTAAGTCCACCATATGATCCTTGACAAAGATCATTACATCCTTCTGAGGAATGCCAAGAAAGTCGGAGAAGGAAGCGAGGTAATTCGAGCGAGGTGTAGGAAGAATGAATGACCCTACGGGTGAAACTCCAAATAAAGCACTAAATTCTTCCATGGTTGGGCATAATTCTTCATAATTGAATCGAAAGACATGGATTTGAGGATCCCAGAAATATGTAGCCGCAGTGAGAAGAGTCATCTCGAGCTTTATGTGCCTTATGGAGAGCAATGGTTCCAAGCCGAAGCACTTAAACTCAGTTTTGTCTTTGGCAGCCATGACTACCAAAAACCCTCTTAAGAACCCATCCAAGGCTTCCATAATTATTGTCAATGAAAATAGGTGAGTTAGAAGGCTCCCCTCATGTGTTTTTATAGGGGAAGGGTCACAAATTCGAGTCCTAAAAGGAGTAGAATCGTCAAAATAGCAAAATTCCTGAAAAATCGTGAAAAAACGCGTCAACCTCGGGTAACCATCCGGGGCTGGATGGTCAGCCGTCTAGGCCCAGACGGCTAACCGTCCGGGGCCAGATGGTCACCCGAGGCCTCCGCTTTGTTTCGCCTTGTTTCGCCCGGTTTTGCCTATTTTCGCGTTTGGATGGCCTTTTTAGGCCATTTTCACTCCTATGAGCCCACATTGACTCAAATTTCCATAAGAAAGGCACCATAACATCATCATGATAGATTTATATAAGCACAACAAGTATCCATAGTAAGGGATAAGAAAGTTGGTTTAAGGTTGCAATTACAAAACATGGCATGAAATGCAAGAAGATAACCATTGTCTCATTGTTTCTACAAGCCCAACAAGAAAGTAAATGAACTCAGCGGCTCCCAGAGCTTCTTTTGTGGCTCGGCCCAGCTCCATCACGACCCCCACGAGGTGCTCTAGGAGGGCGCATTGTTGGTGGCAGCTGCATAGACAAAATCCATTGCAAAGAAGTTAAGTATGAGAATAGGGTTTGGTTGAAAACCATAAATGGGAACTTTCAATAGGTTGAACACTTACCATGACATCCAGACGAGCTTCTGCCATGGATTTGGCTAAGCTCATCCTCACAAGGTCATGCCTCAAGCCCTCACTAAGGTCAATAAACTCTTGGGCATATGCCGCAGGTACCTAGGATAATCAATAAGGATAAATTGAAGGTAATGCTGAAAGAAAGAAAGAAATACCCATAAAGAGAACTCACCTATTCTCGATTTGGGTCGATCCTAGGAGATTCATCAAATGCAGGATGAGTGATGGCGGTCTTGACAAAGTTTGACCCACAGCACAAATCAATGTACCAATTAGGCTGAGGCAAGGGTAGTGACCTATCCCCCTCCATCTCATCTTCTTCAGAGCCAGGGACCACTCCTGAGCCCACTGTCGAGCTATGCCCTCGTGCTCGTCGACCCTGCAAGAGTTCACCTATCAAATAAAGTCTCTATCGAAAGGAAAAGGCTATGAGAGCGTCAAAGACTTACCCCTTGAGGAGGGAGACCTGTCACCCTAGGCCTCATCAAATATTGATGGCAGAAAGTGTTGTACGCAATGTCAGGAGAAGTGAACTCCTCCGCATCCCAGGCTCTCAGAGCATCCCACAACTCCTCTCCCTCCATCAAGTTAGCAAGCCTCATGTTAAGTGGTGGTGGCATTGGAGCCATGGCTGCGTTCACATCACCCATGACTTGTCGTAGGACTCGTTCCCCCAAGTACCAGTACCTACCCATGGGGCCTTCCAAGAGCACCCTCTTGCCAGTCAGCATCAAGCTAGGAATGCATCGCTTGGGTAGCATTAGTACCCATATCTTCCATGGATTCCATTCAATCTGTTCAAGAATCCAAAATAAGAAATTGAAAGTAAAAAGGAAAAAAAGAAAAGAATAGGGAAAGAATTTCACCATGTCAACAATGAGGCCTGCTAGGTGAGCTCTAGCATAGGCGTAATCATGACGATTTGCCGCCCGGAGGGACACATAAGTGGGGGAGTAATTCTTGAGGGTAGGCCATTCAATGGTTTCCTCAGCAAGGGATGGACGACATAGGTTGAGGTACTCATAGCACCAGACCTGTCAGGAGTTGAGAAAAAAGTCAAAAAAAAAAAAAGAAAGGAAAATATAAGAAAGAGTGAAAAGAAATGAAAGGGAAGTAGCATTACCTCCTAAACAAAGGGCATCCCGCCGAAGTCTTTGGTCACACCACGTGACATGTCACACATTGTGCGGTACATGGTGGCTAGAGCAGCCCCTCCCCAGTTGAATTTCCTAATCTTGCCAACATCTTCCATGCTTGCAAGAAGACCCAAAGGGGCTAGGTCGCCCGTACGGGCAAAGAATGTGCATGAGATCATGTAAAGAAGGAATGCCCTTGTAATATAATCAGGGCTCGCACCCTCGCTCTCCCTTTGTTTAGCAAATTTTTTAAAAGCTAAGTGTGGCGCACTGCTTTCTTGATTACCTCAACTTCCATTCCAAGGTAAGCTAGGAGATAATCCTCATCTGTGGAAGCCTCTTCATAGAACTCCAAGCTCTTGCCCTTAATGCTCAAGCCCGTGATCATGGTAAAGTCCTTGGGGGTTAGTGTCATCTCCCCGAAACCGAAATGGAATGTGTTGGTGGTGTCCCACCATAGTTCAGACAAGGCTAGCAAGGCTTGCCTATCACATTGATCATTCCACAGAGAATCTAGGAATGGACAAAACCGGCCTTTTCGACATGACTTTTGGCTATAGGTTGGAAGTTTTCCATGTTCCGCCACCATTCAATAAGTCCTTTGATAGAGGACCTAGTGCGCATGTCCTGAAAGTTGGGCTATAGCCATTGAAAATACCTTGAGAGTTAGTTGAGAAAACATGGAAACAATAAGCTTACACTAGCAATTGGTTTCAAATTGTTTTGTAAAAGATGTCAAGAAGTTGTCTTTATTCATGAAATGAATTGCTAATGAATGTTTATGAGTTTACTTGTTCATATGCCTTAATTCGGTAAGGATTGAACACTTTTTTATCGCTTGGGCATTTTATCAAACGCTTGGGGGGTGACACTTCCCAAGCTTTGAAACAAAAGAATTTTGAATGACCAATCCTTGCTAAATCATAGCATATTACTCGTTTGAGTGTTTACTTGTTGATATACATTGATTTGGTAAAGATTGAACATCTTTATTTCACTTGGGCATTTTATCAAACACTTGGTGGGTGCCATTTTTCAAGCTTTCAAATAAAAAGAATTTGTGTGTTCAATCCTTGCCAAATCAAGGGATATCACTCAACAACCAAAGAGGTATTCAAAAGAAGTAAATGGGAATGCAATTTCATCAAAAGAATCGAAAGATTCAAAAGAAAAGTGTTAAGTTGGGTAAACTTACTTCTTGTTGGGAATGGAGGAATGAGAGATGCTTGTCGGGTTCAAGCAACACCTTATCTTGTGGAGTATCATAGAGTGGTGCCTTGTACTTGCTTTTGACCCCATAGAATGGATACTTGGTGCTTGAGTCCTTGCTTGATGACATTCTTGATAATGGAGTTGGGTTTGTGAAAAATGGGTTTAATTTGGTTTGATTTCCAAAGATGATGTGGATGGTGTGTTTTGATTGTTAAATGGGCTTGATTTGTTGTTGTTTGATGTGCATTTGATGTTTGGATTGAATGTCTTTGAAGTAGGAATGAGAGAATGAGAGATGGAGAAGATAGGATGAGAGTTTAGAGAGAGAAACTCTCTAATTTTCGGGTTGGGAGAGTGTGAGGATGAGTGTGCAAGCATTGGGTTTTATAAACCCAGAATTTTTCCTTGGTGGACTCGGGTAACCGTCCCACCCTAGACGGTCAGCCGTCTTGCCCTGGACGGTTGACCATCTGAGGGCAGATGGTCACCCTAGCCCGCCTTGCTCGTTTGCCTCGTCTTGCGCGCTTGTGACCTCTAAACTTCTCCAAATGGATTTTTTGTGCAATCCTTGAGCTATGGGATGAATATATCCCCCAAGTTTATCAAGTTTCAATAAAATTTTTGAATCTTGGGTGATTGTATTTGCCCGCATAACGAGGAATTGCAATGGCTATAATAAATGGCTTTCTCATGAAATGAACTCGGTGTTGAATAGATTGACTTTCAAGTCTTGGAATTCAATTCTCTATGTGATGATGGTGATATCATACCATGTGATAAAGAAAATTTCACATGAAATGACTTGCTAATCATGTGATAAAGATAACTTCACATGAAATGATGATTCATGAGTTATGCTAGTTACGAAGTAACTTGCTATCTTTGTGAAATTGGCATGAAATGCACTTTATTTCTCAATCAATTGACCTTCAAATCAATGTTATATCATGTGATAAAGATAATTTCACATGAAATAACATGAAATAAGCATGATTTTCGATCAATTAACTCTCAATTCAATGTCATTTCATGTGATAAAGACAACTTCACATGAAATGATAAGAAATGAACTTGAATTTGAGTTGAATGACTCTCAATTCAATGTCATTTCATGTGATAAAGACAACTTCACATGAAATGATAAGAAATGAACTTGATTTTGAGTTGAATGACTCTCAATTCAATGTCATTTCATGTGATAAAGACAATTTCACATGAAATGATAAGAAATGAACTTGATTTTGAGTTAAATGACTTTCAATTCAATGTCATTGCATGTGATAAAGACAATTTCACATGAAATGATAAGAAATAAGCTTGGTTTTGAATCAATTGACTTGCCATTGGATCTCATATCATGTGATAACGATAATTTCACATGAAATGATGATTCAAGAGTTATGAAATAACTCACTACCTTTGCTATTCCCACTAAAAGTGGCATGAAATTATGTGATAACAATAATTTCACATGAAATGATGATTCACGAGTTATGAAATAACTCACTATCCTTGCTATTTCCACTGAAAGTGGCATGAAATCATGTGATAACGATAATTTCACATGAAATAATGATTCATGAGTTATGAAATAACTTGCTATCTTTGCTATTTCCACTGAAAGTGGCATGAAATCATGTGATAATGATAATTTCACATGAAATGATGATTCAAGAGTTATGAAATAACTCACTATCTTTGCTATTTCCACTGAAAGTGGCATGAAATCGTGTGATAATGATAATTTCACATGAAATGATGATCCATGAGTTATGAAATAACTCACTATCTTTATTATCCCTAGTGATGGACATTCAATTCAATGATAATTTCACATAAAATGATGATCTATGAGTTTCACTAGTTATGAAATAACTTGTTTTGAGAATTCCAATGCAATTGGCAGGATACCTTGTGATGCACTAGTGCAACTAGTTTCGCATCATGAGAAGACCATGTGGATATCACTAATGCAATTAGTGCATGGTAAAGGCATTTGCATGAGCGCACCAACGAATGTTCGCATGCAATCGATTATTTGCTTCGATGAAATCGTCGCGTGCTCGGATATGACGAAGTCTATCCTTGTGGTTCCATTTGAGTTTGTTGGTATTAATGAGATTAATCCATCGAACCAAAATGGGTTGTTCTTTGATCATTGGCTCACAAGTGAAACTTGTTCACCAATGAGGGGCTTCTGTCACACCCCATTTTTGTCACCTTAGCTAGGACATATCATTTCATGTAGGATTTTGAGTCATTTTTGAGTCTAGTCTCTTGCATTGAGTTTCTATGGCATTGAATATCATGTGTTTGAATTTCAAAGTGATTTGGAGTTCATTTCGATAGTCAATAAGAACTTTTGCGACTTTAAGGGCATTATCGTCTTTTAAGCTGTATATTTTCCATTTGACCTTGGAATGAATCCCGAGTCATCCCATCGAGTTCATATGGTTATATAGAGTCTATATATAGGTTCAATTTCATGAATTGAGGGTTTAAGATCAATTCGGCTTATAATGGTTCGGGTTGGCTAAAAGACCCTTTCTTGGTTTGCTCAAATTGATTCATAAGACCCAACTAATTTTCTCTCATTTAACTTCAATTGGGCCTTATTTATGTCCTAAATATGTTTAGAAAGATCGAATTTCGATTGGGAAAGCATTTGGTTCGACCTTGTGTACAAACCCAGCTTAACGACGGTGAAGCACCATGGTTAACCACCTTTGTAAAACCTAACCATCCACCCATGGTTAAGGATTTTTGTCCTAAAATGCTTAAAAATGTGTTCCCCTTCGAAACACGATCGTTTTGGCTTTTATTTCATCAAAATCGGACATAATTTGAGCATTCTAGGACTTCTACAGCGAGTAGGAGTCAAAACCGGAGTGAAAATAGGAGACCCTCGGGTAACCGTCTGGGGCTAGACGGTCAGCCGTCCAAGCCCAGACGGCTAACCGTCCAGGGCAAGATGGTCACTCGAGGAGTCCGTCTTCAACTCAACTTCTGACTCTTCTTTCCCTCTTTTGACGATTTCCTCCGCCGAAACAACTTGTTTGCTCTTAGGAGTGTGTAAGTTTGAGTTGTTTAAGCACCAAGAGAGTTTCTAATAGCCCTAGGATCATTGTTTAATGAATTAATCTTAGCCATTGGTTTAGGGGGTCAGTTCTCTATATAAAGGACATGGTATTCAGCACATAGGGGAGGGGAATGGCACTTTATACTTAGAGAGAGAGGGAGCTACGAGTTTGGAGAGCTATAAGGACATCAAGAGGAGGCTCTTCAACCCCAAGCAAGCAAGGAAACAAGAAGTTTAAGGAAAAGGAAGAGTCTACAAGAGGTAAGCATGTCTATTTAATGCTGAACATGAGCTTTCTACTTCTCCTTCTCCTTCTTCTTCTATGATGGTTCTAGTGCATGAAATAACTCCACATGTTAGGTTAGTTCAATATTTTTAGGATAATATATGAATGATTTTGAGATGATTTATGGGTTTATATACTTGATAATCCTTGGTTTACTAAGGATTTGAAAGTATTATCTTTTCTATCCTCTTGAATCATGCATAGTTCACATGTTTAGGTTGCTGTGATTGTTATCATGAATTGATGCTCCTGCTAGTTAATATATGTTATATGAATGATATTCATGATAATTTGAGCATGTGTTAGAGTCGTTTCATAGGTCTTAATGCATGGTTGTGAAATTAGGGTTTCGATAACCCTGAATTTGCACGAGTTTCATACAGCATGCTTAGCTTTGCTTTTTGAGTTGTTTCTCATCATAGTCATTCTATATATGTTGCATATAGCTGAATCGTGATAGGATTGCATTCATATAGTATATTTTATAGGGCTTTTGGAGACATTATCCTTTTCTAAGGATAATTATCCTTTTCGTTGAGTGAGGTTTTGCATGAGAGCTTTCTGTGATGTGTTTAAGCATGAAATCACTTCCATTATGTTCTAGTATATATATTTTGTTAGGATTATGCCCTAGAGCCAATCATGGAGATGATTGTTTAGGGATTAAGAACAATCAATTGATTTCATTTATATATGTCACATTTATTATTGATTTAATAAAAGGGCTTATTCTATTATGTTTATATGCATCATTTATATTTACATAATATGTCCATGGAGTTAGAGTTAAGAATATGAAATTACAAAGGGTTGTAATTTTGAGACTGTAAATATATCTCTGTACTAAACTCCTAAATCATTCCTAGTTGAAGGTTCACTATGATCGACAGTAATGAACCATAGGACTAGCACTTGTTAGGTTGACTCTATAGGAGGATAGCTAGTCTCAAGCTATTTGTGTGGAGACACTACAACCAACAAATGGGTGCCTATTATAAGAATAGGTACACTGAATGTGACCAAAGATATGAGATAAACTGAATGGAGTTTTAACCTGCCTGTCAATCAGTTTCTCATTGTTATAGTGGTACAAGTAATCCTTAGACCTGAGACACCATGGTTGTCTTATACATGTAGCTTTAGAAGTTTGATAACACTAAGTGCAGATCCTATTCAGGGGTCTGTAAAGGTGTTCATTGGCCCTACTGCTATGTGTGTGAAGGCATGTGAGTGATCAACAAGGAATCCATCACTCTCAGGAAAAAGAGAGTGAATGTCTCATACAGCATTCATTGAATATAACTCATTAAATCCATGGGCCCATGGTAGAATGAATATGGAAAGGAGTTTCCATAAGTTCATCATTGAGTTGATATTAATGAATGAGTATAAAGTAATTGAACTAGGGACTTGACAGACTTCCATGTCCTATTAGTTCAATTGGAGACATTGTGTTGATGGAAGGATGGAATTGTAACCTGTAAACTATAACAGAAGGGTTCTTTGTAAATGACTATTCACCTCATTAAGGACCACACCATGAGCCATATGCTAGGTGTTACTCATGGTTAGTAGAAGCCCTAATTGATATAAATGAGTTATAATCAATTAGGGAATTGAAAGGAGTTTCAATTAGACCCTTAATGGAAAGTGTTCCATTGTGCACAACTTGTGCTGTTCCTACTACTTGATGATGTGAACCCAATGGGTCACACACTGATCATGCTAAGAGAGCTTGATTGTCTATGAGAGAAAGGGTATAAGTGAATAAAGAATTGTTCTTAAGGGGCAAATTTATATGGGATATAAATTAGAGGGGTTATTGTGTAATTAGGAGTAATTACACAAAACCCATTAGGGTTAGGAGACCCCCCTTGGCCGGCCCTAGTTGAAGGCTATTTAAAGCCTTCTATGATGTGATGACATCATCACTTGAAGCACTCTTGGAGGCTCTCAAGTGCTGGCCGAAAATTTCACCTCTCTCTCTCTCTCTCTCCTCTCTTCTCCTACTCTAGCATCAACAAGGGAAAGAAGGAAAGGACATCAAGCTCTAGCTAGGTGTGGATACTGTTGGAGGCAGCACGCTTGGGTTGCTCATTCACCGCTGTCTGGAGACAAAGCTTGGAACAAAAAGGAAAAGAAAAAGCTTGGAGCATAAAGGAGAAGACTTGAATCAACTGTAAGTACCCTAACTCTCTTGGTAGTTAGGTTTATGGTTTTTTTGTATTAAGCATAATTAAGATTCATGGGTTTGGGAATCGTAGGAAAAATTTTGAATTCCACCTTTGTATTTTTCCTCTCTAGTTTGATTCCCAACAGTGGTATCAGAGCCATGGTTATGCCTAATACAAACTGCATATGGCTGTAATTCATGGTAAATTGATTGGTTAATAAATCTGGAATTTATGTTCATGCATTAGAATGGTTTCCCTCTCATGGCCAAACCTAGGGTTTATGAACCCTAGGTTAATTCTCCTTCTACTCCTCTTCTAAAATAGTTTTAGGGCTGCTGGTTATTCAAAAGTTGAATGGGGATTGAGTTTGGAGAAGATGATGAACAGTTTTTATGATAGTCATGAAAAATCGTCATCTTGTTTTGCATGCCGAAATCAGAGTTCTTCTCCAAAATTTTCAAGCCATATATGGTTAGAAAGCTCTTTGAATCAGCTTTACAACCCAACAAACGGTTCGTCAATCCGAGTTTTTTAGTGAAAGTTATGAATTTTTTACTACAGGCTGTCAGGGAAGACAGTTTTGCTCGGGAATGATGTAACAGCCACAATTGTGAGTTTTTGATGGAGATCAAAAGCATGGCAATGGTTGCCACCACTTGGGTTATGTTCTAGACATGGTAGGAAAGGGTTCCCAAGCATTCGGATGCATCATAATTGGATTATGAGTCTAGAACAGAAGGAAGAAGGAGAAGACCACCATGTTTGAATCTGGGTTTTAGAACCCTAGGGTTCTTGCTACTGTTATGATCAGAAACTTCTGTAAAATTGATGAATAATCATTATAGGATGGTGATATATGATGTATAGATCATATTCTTTAAGTTTCAAAGGAGTCTTGATGCATAAAGAATCAAAAGGTTTGATTTCTTGGAAGAACACAGCAGGCTGTTTTTCTGCAGAAAGTCATCAATGGAGTTTTGTTCATATCTTGAGCTAGGGAACTCCAAATTGCATGAAACCAATTTTATTAGTTTCCTAAGACATGTAGGATACTAGGAAAAATAATTTGGTAGCCTGAATTAATCATCTTGCTGGGTTTTAAATCAATTTGTGATCATGGACAGTATGCTGTCAAATTCTGGACAGCCTACTGTTCTTGAATTGTTTAGAACAATTGGGGATGATTTGATCATCCAAACCACTTCAATTAGCTTAGTAATTCATGTAGGGACATGATACAAAAGCTGGTTTTGTTGGTGGAGTCGAATTGATTAAGTTTTAGAAACTTTTGTGACCTTGGAGGTCCTCCAATGGTGGTGCCAGCACTGGGTTCAGGAAACCCTAATGTTCTTTGAAGAAGACAGCCCTCTTGGCCACTCCACACGTGTCCATGGGCTTGGCCCACACCCTGGCTTGAGTTCCCCTTTGCTGGCCATGGCCTGACCAAGCCATGGCAACCCACTATAGATTGCGGCAGCCTTAGGGTTTCTTAGGAAACCCTAATTTCTATTAATGATGAAACCCTAAATCTATTAATGGCATTAATTGAAACCCTAATTAGGCTATTAATTACCATAATTAAAGTGTTTAATGATTGGTCATTAATTGACCAATCATGGTTATTAATCATTAGGGTATTATTAAGTACATTTATGATGTCTACGGTTTAGGGTTTAGGAAACCCTAATTCATATTAATTAAACCCTAATTCTATTAATGCATTAATTAATAACTAAACCTAGTAATTAATGTGTCTAACCTAGGGTTAAATGATTGGTCATTAATGACCAATCATGATCATTAATGGTTTAGTAATTAATCATTGGCATTTAATAGGTTTAAGGTTTAGGGTTTTAGAAACCCTAATTAGTGCATATTAATTAGGTGTAATTAATATCTTAGGTGGCATTAATTAAACCCTAATCCTAATCATTAATACCGTATAAACCTAGGGTTTAAATGATTGGTCATTAATTGACCAATCATAAGGCATTTAATGCATTAGGGTTACATTTAGGGTTTAGAGTTAATGCATTTAGGGTTTAGGGTTTTAGGAAACCCTAATGCACTAATTAATTAATAAAATGATTTTATTTAATTCCAAAATTGATTATTTAATTAATGGTGATTAATTTTATAATGTTTTAAATGGTTTAAAACACAATTTAGGATTAAATTAAAATCTGGAATTTTTAATTAAATGAAATTGTTTTGTTTAATTAAAAAGATCCTAATATTTGATATTAGAGTTTAATTAGGGGACTTTAAATGTTTCAATTGATTTGATTAATTGAAATTAAATGTCTTAATTGTTAAGACTTAATTAATTCTGGAGATTATGCATATCCTAATAAGATTAGGACACATTGATGAGATTAATGAAAAACCAATCAATAGAGTTACCATGAATGCCCATATGTTTATTGCTTACAGTTATTTCCTTTATTATGCAATGTGATTGTGTGGTTATGGATGAATGATGATTATGGACTATACCCCTTAAACCAATTGTGATTGGCCGTCTTATGAATGGGTTGTATTAATTTTCAAGAGTTGTTAATTTTGGTGATGTATTATTTATTTGGGGCTTGCATGCTGTTGGGAATCATACTAGAGAGGAAAAATACAAAGGCGGAATTTAAAATTTTTCCTATGATTCCCAAACCCATGAATCTTAATTATGCTTAATACAAAAACCAAAAACCTAACTACCAAGAGAGTTAGGGTACTTACAGTTGAACAATTCTTCTCCTTTATGCTCCAAGCTTTGTCTTCTGATTGAGCAGTCCAAGTGCACTGCTTCCAATAGTATCCACACCTAGCTTGAGCAAGTTGTCCTTTCCTTCTTCTTCCTTAGGGTTGCTAGAGGTGGAGAAGAGGGAGAGAGAGAGAGGGAGAGCTGTGAAATTTTTCAGCCAGCACTTGGGAGCCTCTAAGTGTGCATCAAGTGATGATGTCATCACATCATAAAAGGCTTTAAATAGCCTCCAACTAGGGCCGGCCAAGGGGGGATTCCAAACCCTAATCTAATTTGTGTAATTACTCTTAATTACACAATTAGCCCACTAGTTTGCATCAAATACAAATTAGCCCCTTAAAGAACTTTTCTTTAATCACTTATACCCTTTCTCTCATAGACAATCAAGCTCTCTTAGCATGATCAGTGTGTGACCCATTGGGTTCACATCATCAAGTAGTAGGAACAGCACAAGTTGTGCACAATGGAACACTTTCCATTAAGGGTCTAATTGAAACTCCTTTCAATTCCCTAATTGATTATAACTCATTTATATCAATTAGGGCTTCTACTAACCATGAGTAACACCTAGCATATGGCTCATGGTGTGGTCCTTAATGAGGTGAATAGGCATTTACAAAGAACCCTTCTGTTATAGTTTACAGGTTACAATTCCATCCTTCCATCAACACAATGTCTCTATTTGAACTAATAGGACATGGAAGTCTGTCAAGTCCCTAGTTCAATTACTTTATACTCATTCATTAATATCAACTCAATGATGAACTTATGGAAACTCCTTTCCATATTCATTCTACCATGGGCCCATGGATTTAATGAGTTATATTCAATGAATGCTGTATGAGACACTCACTCTCTTTTTCCTGAGAGTGATGGATTCCTTGTTGATCACTCACATGCCTTCACACACATAGCAGTAGGGCCAATGAACACCCTTACAGACCCCTGAATAGGATCTGCACTTAGTGTTATCAAACTTCTAAAGCTACATGTATAAGACAACCATGGTGTCTCAGGTCTAAGGATTACTTGTACCACTATAACAATGAGAAACTGATTGACAGGTAGGTTAAAACTCCATTCAGTTTATCTCATATCTTTGGTCACATTCAGTGTACCTATTCTTATAATAGGCACCCACTTGTTGGTTGTAGTGTCTCCACATAAATAGCTTGAGACTAGCTATCCTCCTATAGAGTCAACCTAACAAGTGCTAGTCCTATGGTTCATTACTGTCCATCATAGTAAACCTTCAACTAGGAATGATTTAGGAGTTTAGTACAGAGATATATTTAGAGTCTCAAAATTACAACCCTTTGTAATTTCATATTCTCAACTCTAACTCCATGGACATATTATGTAAATATAAATGATGCATATAAACATAATAGAATAAGCCATTTTATTAAATCAATAATAAATGTGACATATATAAATGAAATCAATTGATTGTTCCTAATCCCTAAACAATCATCTCTATGATTGGCTCTAGGGCATAATCCTAACAATCTCCCACTTGCACTATAGCCAATCCACCATGTATCTCATACTCATATCCTGTCGGTGGTGATCCAACACACTTGGGTCATAGCTTTAGTAAAGGGGTCTTCTTTATTCTCTATTGTATTAAACTTCTATATGTATATGTCATCTCTTCCAATGATCTCTCTAATCACTTGGAATCGCCGCTTAAAGTTTGGACTTTTGATGAGACCGTGGTTCCTTGTCTTGAGCACTAGCCTTATTGTTGTCACAAAAACAATAGTAAAGGCTTCTCAATGTCAGGAAACACTCCTAGTTCTTCAATGAACTTACTCATCCAAACATGCAGCAATGCACTCAAATTTACAGCTCCACCATTTAAGGTGAGAACATACCTCGATGTTGATCTCCTATCATCATCGTCAGATTGAAATCTGAATCTGTTATACCAACCATTTCTAAGTTTCTTTCTCCATAGACAAAGCATGGGTCCTTAGTTCTTCTCAAATACTTAAGGATAGCTTTGACTTCTTCCCAGTGTTCCTTATCTGGGTTTGCCTGATATCTGCTCGTAACATTTACAGCAAAACTGATATCTGGTCTTTTAGTTATAGACAACTTGATTCCATGTCTGACAGGAATTAGACCTCCTTTTGGAATCATGCATTTTGAACTCTTTCAAAATCTTGTCTATGTACTTCGATTGGGAGAGACTTAGCATCCTTTAATATCTATCTCTATAGACCTCTATTCCCAGAATATAGGATGCTTCTTCCAAATCTTTTATAGAGAAACTTTGTGAAAAACCAATTTTTCACTTTTGACAACGTCTCTACATTATTCCTAATAAGTAGAACGCCATTCACTTATAGGACCATAAATGTGATCGCACTCCCATTAACCTTTTGTACAACAATGGGTTCTGTCTCAACAGGGACAAGGGTTGCATCAATGTCGGTTTGTGTCTCATTAGACAACTCTTTGAGTTCTATTTTCCTGTTATTGCTGCTTTCTTGAATAAACTCTTTTTCAAGAAAGATTGCAAACATACAAACAAAACACCTTTTGTTCATCAGGATAATAGATATGATATCCTAAACTTTCTTTAGGGTAATCCACAAACCTTAAGTTATCTTGATTTCCAATTTGGTTGCACTGTACGTCTCTACATATGCAGTGCAACCCCATACCTTAACATGCTTAAGGTTTGGTGCTTCCCTTTCCATATCTCATATAGGTCCTAAGGGACAGCCTTGGTTTGAACTCTGTTTCACAGGTACGTGGCAATTTTTAGGGCATATCCTAACAAGGATAATATTAGGTTGTTGTAACTTATCATGGACCGGACTATATCCAATAAGGTCCTCTTCCTCCTTTCTGACACACCATTAAGTTATGGTGTTCCAAGAGGTGTCCATTGTGATTGAATGCCCATTTGAACAAGTTGATCTGAAAATTGACCGGTTAAATATTTGCCTCCTTGATCCAATCGAAGAGCTTTAATACTTTTACCGGTTTGTTTCTCTACTTCATATCTGAATTCTTTGAACCTTTCAAATATTTCAGACTTGTACTTCATTAAGTAAACACACCCAAACCTAGAATGAATCATTGGTAAAGGTTGTAAAGTTAGAGAAACTTCTACATACATCATTATGTATATCTTGTTCTCTTAGGTTTATTAGCATTCAATTTAGAACTATCATGCTCCATTGCAATTCATATTTGCAATAAAGTTTAGAAAATAAAGGCCATCCATATAAACTCCAGAAGTAATGAACTCTTCATTTAATAGAAAACATTTATTAAATCAAACTAAATCCTCGTTTAGATAAAACTGAAATAAAATTAATGTTTCTAATAACTTCTGGAATGTAAAGATAGATAACTATTATTTCTAAACTACTCCATTAGGTAGAGTCAAGCAACAAGCCCCACGGCTAATGCAGCAACGTTTGCTCCATTCCCCACTTGTAGGGTTGATCCGCCTTTACTCTGCCTTCTGCTTCCCACTAGATTCTGCATGGAATTCAAAATTCACATCAGAATTAAGTACCCAAGTGGAAGCAAAACTAACATTTAGTTTAGAGCATGATCCATACCTTCCAAAGGTTGGTTCTTTAGAGTATCCAGATACTCCCGGCAGTTACGTTTCCAGTGCCCATCTTTGCAGCAGTGAAAACAGGTTCCTTTGGCTTTGTTGTTACCTTTCTTCTTCCTTCGGGTACTCTTGCCCTTGCCTATGCCCTTGCCCTTGGGCTTGAGCTTAGACTTGGAAGTAGCAGCTTCATTAAATTCAAGCAAGAATTCTTTCCCATACAATTCTTGTATGTTGATAAAAATCTCGTAAGCACTTCCCATGGACTCATGTTGCTTCTTCAGCTCGAGACTCATAAATACCATCATATAGCACCTTGCCATGAGATCGTCGTCCATGCGCTTCTGGTAAGCGTCTTTCTCTTGCTGAGTTGTAGCCTCAGCAAGAGCAATGGGAAGTGGATTATGAAGTGCATAGGTAAGATTCTTGGAATCTAAAACAATTTTTAGATTCCTAAGCCAATCAAGACAATTTGGTCCAGTCAAACGGTTGATGTCCAATATTTTGGATAACGGGTTGAGGTGAGCCATTTCTATGAACTACATATAAAAAATTAAAATAGAGAATTAGATTTCATTTTTAATCCATAATGATCGGGTCTTCAATCATATGGAACCTCCCACTATTTTATCAAATTCCATACACCCTCTAATGGAATTCAGGAATCTTATTCCTAATGGGGATTGGGGTCCCACTATGACCTAGAAGCCTCACATGTTAGTTTCTTGACTTCTAACCCACAGTAAGAAGACAACTCTTTGTCTATTGCTTCATAAGCAAGTTCCAATCATTTTGCCTCTAGGGTACATATTCCTCATATGTTAGTTTCTTGGAATACTTCCCTAGTTAAGTTAAGCCCATCATTCACACAGGTATGTTTCACCAAATATATACCTCACATGTTAGTTTCTTGGTATATACCAGCTTAGGCACCCCATGATATCTACATATGTGATAGTTTCAAGTAATGTCTTTAATATGGGTAGCTCCTACATGTCTGCAGCCAGGTACCCACATTAAGGGACGTTAGATGATCCTATAATGATGGAAGGCAATGAAGAATCCATTCCCTAATGTATTCTCCATTTCCAACTTAATATTAAAAAGAGGGGTTTTAAGGGTCTCATCAAGTTAACTAATCTAACATACATCTCATGCATTTAAATAAGAAATATATAACAACATTATATATATATAATCCACTTATCGATATTAGTCCCTATAAGGTGACATATAACGATCTTTGGATTTGGAGCTATCACTATTAATCTCATTAAAAGCTCCCACTATGATGATTATGGACTTTAAGAGGATTCAATCCAAGCCAATGAATTGAATCCTAGGTCTAAAGTGGGTGTAGGTGATCGTAAAACATTCATTCAAAACATAGCATGCTCTCTTGAAAGTCTTCTCCAAGCTTTCAAGTCCTTCAATCTCCTCCATTAGCTTGATGGTCTCCACCATAGGCTTGTTGGGCTCCACCATGCTCCTTTAGGTCCACCATGCTCCTTAGTGCGCTCTTGATTACATAACATTTACATAATTTAAAGAAAGGGATACATAAGGGGAATGTGGGGTACATAAGAGAATGATAGAGAGAGAGAAGAAGGTGGCATGCAAGCCCCAAATAAATAATACATCACCAAAAATTGACAACTCTTGAAAAATTATACAACCCATTCATAAGACGGCCAATCACAATTGGTTTAAGGGTATAGTCCATAATCATCATCCATCCATAACCATACAATCATATTGCATAATAAAGGAAATAACTGTAAGCAATAAACATATGGGCATTCATGGTAACTCTATTGATTGGTTTTCATTAATCTCATTAATGTGTCCTAATCTTATTAGGAGATGCATAAGTTCCTGAATTAATTAAGTCTTAACAATTAAGACATTTAGTTTCAATTAATCAAATCAATTGAAACATTTAAAGTCCCCTAATTAAACTCTAATATCAAATATTAGGATCTTTTTAATTAAACAAAACAATTTTATTTAATTAAAATTTCTAGATTTTTATTTAATCCTAAATTGTGTTTTAAACCATTTAAAACATTATAAAATTAATCAATATTAATTAAATAATCAATTTCGGAATTAAATAAAATCAATTCATTAATTAATCAGTGCATTAGGGTTTCCTAAAACCCTAAACCCTAAATGCATTAACTCTAAACCCTAAGTGTAACCCTAATGCATTAAATGCCTTATGATTGGTCAATTAATGGCCAATCATTTAAACCCTAGGTTTATACGGTATTAATGATTAGGATTAGGGTTTAATTAATGCCACCTAGGATATTAATTACTCTTAATTAATATGCACTAATTAGGGTTTCTAAAACCCTAAACCTTAAACCTATTAAATGCCAATGATTAATTACTAAACCATTAATGATCATGATTGGTCATAAATGACCAATCATTTAACCCTAGGTTAGACACATTAATTACTAGGTTTAGTTATTAATTAATGCATTAATAGAATTAAGGTTTAATAAATACGAATTAGGGTTTCCTAAACCTTAAACCCTAGACATCATAAATGCACTTAATTATACCCTAATGATTAATAACCATGATTGGTCAATTAATGACCAATCATTAAACACTTTAATTAAGGTAATTAATAGCCAAATTAGGGTTTTTAATTAATGCAATTAATGAATTAGGGTTTCATCATTAATGGGAATTAGGGTTTCCTAAGAAACCCTAAGGCTGCCGCCACCTATAGTGGGCTGCCATGGCAAAGCAAGGCTGCCATGGCTTGGCCAGGCCATGGGAGGCCATGGCCAGCAAAGGGGGACTCAAGCCAGGGTGTGGGCCAAGCCCATGGACACGTGTGGAGTGGCCAAGAGGGCTGTCTTCTTCAAAGAACATTAGGGTTTCAAGAACCCAGTACTGGCACCACCATTGGAGGACCTCCAAGGTCACAAAAGTTTCTAAAACTTAATCAATTCGACTCCACCATCAAAACCAGCTTTTGTATCATGTCCCTACATGAATTACTAAGCTAATTGAAGTGGTTTGGATGATCAAATCATCCCCAATTGTGCTAAACAATTCAAGAACAGTAGGCTGTCCAGAATTTGACAGCATACTGTCCATGACCACAAATTGATTTAAAACCCAGCAAGATGATTAATTCAGGCTACCAAATTATTTTTCCTAGCATCCTACATGTCTTAGGAAACTAATAAAATTGGTTTCATGCAATTTGGAGTTCCCTAGCTCAAGATATGAACAAAACTCCATTGATGACTTTCTGCAGAAAAACAGCCTGCTGTGTTCTTCCAAGAAATCAAACTTTTTGATTCTTTATGCATCAAGACTCTTTTGAAACTTAAAGAAAATGATCTATACATCATATATCATCATCCTATAATGATTATTTATCAATTTTACAGAAGTTTCTGATCATAACAGTAGCAAGAACCCTAGGGTTCTAAAACCCAGATTCAAACATGGTGGTCTTCTTCTTCTTCCTTCTGTTCTAGATTCATAATCCAATTATGATGCATCCGAATGCTTGGGAACCCTTTCCTACCATGTCTAGAACATAACCCAAGTGGTGGCAACCATTGCCATGCTTTTGATCTCCATCAAAAACTCACAATTGTGGCTGTTACATCATTCCCGAGCAAAACTGTCTTCCCTGACAGCCTGTAGTAAAAAATTCATAACTTTCACTACAAAACTCGGATCGACAAACCGTTTGTGGGGTTGTAAAGCTGATTCAAAGAGATTTCTAACCATATATGGCTCGAAAATTTTGGAGAAGAACTTTGATTTCGGCATGCAAAACAAGATTACGATTTTTCATGACTATCATAAAAACTGTTCATCATCTTCTCCAAACTCAATCCCCATTCAACTTTTGAATAACCAGCAGCCCTAAAACTATTTTAGAAGAGGAGTAGAAGGAGAATTAACCTAGGGTTCATAAACCCTAGGTTTGGCCATGAGAGGGAAACCATTCTAATGCATGAACATAAATTCTAGATTTATTAACCAATCAATTTACCATGAATTACAGCCCATATGCAGTTTGTATTAGGCATAACCATGGCTCTGATACCACTGTTGGGAATCATACTAGAGAGGAAAAATACAAAGGCGGAATTTAAAATTTTTCCTATGATTCCCAAACCCATGAATCTTAATTATGCTTAATACAAAAACCAAAAACCTAACTACCAAGAGAGTTAGGGTACTTACAGTTGAACAAGTCTTCTCCTTTATGCTCCAAGCTTTGTCTTCTGATTGAGCAGTCCAAGTGCACTGCCTCCAATAGTATCCACACCTAGCTTGAGCAAGTTGTCCTTTCCTTCTTCTTCCTTAGGGTTGCTAGAGGTGGAGAAGAGGGAGAGAGAGAGAGGGAGAGCTGTGAAATTTTTCGGCCAGCACTTGGGAACCTCCAAGTGTGCATCAAGTGATGATGTCATCACATTATAAAAGGCTTTAAATAGCCTCCAACTAGGGCCGGCCAAGGGGGGATTCCAAACCCTAATCTAATTTGTGTAATTACTCTTAATTACACAATTAGCCCACTAGTTTGCATCAAATACAAATTAGCCCCTTAAAGAACTTTTCTTTAATCACTTATACCCTTTCTCTCATAGACAATCAAGCTCTCTTAGCATGATCAGTGTGTGACCCATTGGGTTCACATCATCAAGTAGTAGGAACAGCACAAGTTGTGCACAATGGAACACTTTCCATTAAGGGTCTAATTGAAACTCCTTTCAATTCCCTAATTGATTATAACTCATTTATATCAATTAGGGCTTCTACTAACCATGAGTAACACCTAGCATATGGCTCATGGTGTGGTCCTTAATGAGGTGAATAGTCATTTACAAAGAACCCTTCTGTTAAAGTTTACAGGTTACAATTCCATCCTTCCATCAACACAATGTCTCTATTTGAACTAATAGGACATGGAAGTCTGTCAAGTCCCTAGTTCAATTACTTTATACTCATTCATTAATATCAACTCAATGATGAACTTATGGAAACTCCTTTCCATATTCATTCTACCATGGGCCCATGGATTTAATGAGTTATATTCAATGAATGCTGTATGAGACATTCACTCTCTTTTTCCTGAGAGTGATGGATTCCTTGTTGATCACTCACATGCCTTCACACACATAGCAGTAGGGCCAATGAACACCCTTACAGACCCCTGAATAGGATCTGCACTTAGTGTTATCAAACTTCTAAAGCTACATGTATAAGACAACCATGGTGTCTCAGGTCTAAGGATTACTTGTACCACTATAACAATGAGAAACTGATTGACAGGTAGGTTAAAACTCCATTCAGTTTATCTCATATCTTTGGTCACATTCAGTGTACCTATTCTTATAATAGGCACCCACTTGTTGGTTGTAGTGTCTCCACACAAATAGCTTGAGACTAGCTATCCTCCTATAGAGTCAACCTAACAAGTGCTAGTCCTATGGTTCATTACTGTCCATCATAGTAAACCTTCAACTAGGAATGATTTAGGAGTTTAGTACAGAGATATATTTAGAGTCTCAAAATTACAACCCTTTGTAATTTCATATTCTCAACTCTAACTCCATGGACATATTATGTAAATATAAATGATGCATATAAACATAATAGAATAAGCCCTTTTATTAAATCAATAATAAATGTGACATATATAAATGAAATCAATTGATTGTTCCTAATCCCTAAACAATCATCTCTATGATTGGCTCTAGGGCATAATCCTAACACATGCCACCTTCTTCTTCTCTCTCTCTCTATCATTCTCTTATGTACCCCACATTCCCCTTATGTATCCCTTTCTTTAAATTATGTAAATGTTATGTAATCGAGAGCGCACTAAGGAGCATGGTGGACCTTAACAAGCCTATGGTGGAGACCATCAAGCTAATGGAAGAGATTGAAGGACTTGAAAGCTTGGAGAAGACTTTCAAGAGAGCATGCTATGTTTTGAATGAATGTTTTACGATCACCTACACCCACCTTAGACCTAGGATTCAATTCATTGGCTTGGATTGAATCCTCTTAAAGTCCATAATCATCATAGTGGGAGCTTTTAATAAGATTAATAGAGATATCTCCAAATCCAAAAATCGTTATATGTCACCTTATAGGGACTAATATCGATAAGTGGATTACATATATATAATGTTGTTATATATTTCTTATTTAAATGCATGAGATGTATGTTAGATTAGTTTATTTTGATGAGACCCTTAAAACCCCTCTATTTTAATATTAAGTTGGAAATGGAGAATACATTAGGGAATGGATTCTTCATTGCCTTCCATCATTATAGGATCATCTAACGTCCCTTAATGTGGGTACCTGGCTGCAGACATGTAGGAGCTACCCATATTAAAGACATTACTTGAAACTATCACATATATAGATATCATGGGGTGCCTAAGTTGGTATATACCAAGAAACTAACATGTGAGGTATATATTTGGTGAAACATACCTGTGTGAATGATGGGCTTAACTTAACTAGGGAAGTATTCCAAGAAACTAACATGTGAGGAATATGTACCCTAGAGGCAAAATGATTGGAACTTGCTTATGAAGCAATAGACAAAGAGTTGTCTTCTTACTGTGGGTTAGAAGTCAAGAAACTAACATGTGAGGCTTCTAGGTCACAGTGGGACCCCAATCCCCATTAGGAATGAGATTCCCGAATTCCATCAGAGGGTGTATGGAATTTGATAAAATAGTGGGAGGTACCATATGATTAAAGACCCGATCATTATGGATTAAAAATGAAATCTAATTCTCTATTTAATTTTTATATGTAGTTCACAGAAATGGCTCACCTGAACCCGTTATCCAAAATATTGGACATCAACCGTTTGACTGGACCAAATTGTCTTGATTGGCTTAGGAATCTAAAAATTGTTTTGGATTCCAAGAATCTTACCTATGCACTTCATAATCCACTTCCCATTGCTCCTGCTGAGGCTACAACTCAGCAAGAGAAAGACGCTTACCAGAAGCGCATGGACGACGATCTCATGGCAAGGTGCTATATGATGGTATTTATGAGTCTCGAGCTTAAGAAGCAACACGAGTCCATGGGAAGTGCTTACGAGATTTTTATCAACATACAAGAGTTGTATGGGAAAGAATTCTTGCTTGAATTTAATGAAGCTGCTACTTCCAAGTCTAAGCTCAAGCCCAAGGGCAAGGGTATAGGCAAGGGTAAGGGTACCCAGAGGAAAAAGAAAGGTAACAACAAAGCCAAAGGAACCTGTTTTCACTGCGGCAAGGATGGGCACTGGAAACGTAACTGCCGGGAGTATCTGGATACTCTAAAGAACCAACCTTTGAAAGGTATGGATCATGCTCTAAACTAAATGTTAGTTCTGCTTCCACTTGGGTACTTAATTCTGATGTGAATTTTGAATTCCATGCAGAATCTAGTGGGAAGCAGAAGGCAGAGTAAAGGCGGATCAACCCTACAAGTGGGGAATGGAGCAAATGTTGCTGCATTAGCTGTGGGGCTTGTTGCTTGACTCTACCTAATGGAGTAGTTTAGAAATAATAGTTGGCTATCTTTACATTCCAGAAGTTATTAGAAACATTAATTTTATTTCAGTTTTATCTAAACGAGGTTTTAGTTTGATTTAATAAATGTTTTCTATTAAATGAAGAGTTCATTACTTCTGGAGTTTATGTGGATGGCCTTTATTTTCTAAACTTTATTGCAAATATGAATTGCAATGGAGCATGATAGTTCTAAATTGAATGCTAATAATCCTAAGAGAACAAGATATACATAACGATGTATGTAGAAGTTTCTCTTACTTTACAACCTTTACCAATGATTCATTCTAGGTTTGGGTGTGTATACTTAATGAAGTACAAGTCTGAAATATTTGAAAGGTTCAAAGAATTCAGATATGAAGTAGAGAAACAAATCGGTAAAAGTATTAAAGCTCTTCGATTGGATCAAGGAGGCAAATATTTAACCGGTCAATTTTCAGATCAACTTGTTCAAACGGGCATTCAATCACAATGGACACTTCTTAGAACACCATAACTTAATGGTGTGTCAGAAAAGAGGAATAGAACCTTATTGGATATGGTTAGGTCCATGATAAGTTACAACGACCTAATATTATCCTTGTTAGGATATGCCCTAGAAATTGCCACGTACCTGTGGCAACAGCTTCTCGTCGCGAGTTTTCCACTCCCCTTTTATCTGACAGATGATCAATGCTAAATCCCCGAACACCTCTAGTTCTTTTATCCCCAATTCCAATGCAACTTCCAATGCTAGGATGCAGGCCTCGTATTCCGCAATGTTGTTGGTAGCTTCGAACCCCAACTTGACTGCTAGTGGCGTAAAGGCTTCTTTGGGCGAAACTAGTAACACTCCTATTCCGTAACCTCTTCTGTTTGTAGCTCCGTCGAAGTAAACTCTCCAAACCTTCTTCTTGATTTCAAGGATATCTTCGTCGGGGAACTCGTCGTTGAATTGGGTTGATGATGATACAGGGCAACTTGCCAAGTGGTCTGCAACAACACTTCCTTTAATGGACTTCTACGCCAGGTACTTTATATCGAATTCATTGAGGAGAAGCGACCAACGAGCCGTCCTATATGATAAGACTGGTTTTTCTAGCAAATACTTCAAGGGATCCAAGCGGCTTATCAGCAGGACTTCGAAAGACATCATATAATAATGGAGTTTTTGGGTGGCCCACACCAATGCTACGCAAGCCTTTTCTAGCGCATTGTACTTTACTTCATAATCTGTCATTTTCTTGCTCAAGTAGTAGATGGCATTTTCCTTTTTCGACCCTTCAAGGTATTGAGCTAACATGGCTCCCGTCGCAGTTTCAGTAACCGTTAAGTATAACAGTAATGGTTCACCTTGCCATGGGGGAACCAAGATTGGGGGGTTGCTCAGATACCTTTTAATGGTCTCAAAGGCTTTTTGACAATCCTCATTCCATTCCTTGGGAACGCCTTTCTTAAGTAGCTTGAAAATCGACTCGCACACCATAGTCAGATTAGCGATAAACCGGCTTATGTATTGAACTCTCCCCAGAAAACCCTGGATCTGCTTTTTGGTTCTTGGTGGCTCCATCTCTGTGATGGCTTTTATCTTCCCTGGATCGACTTCAATTCCCCTCTGAGTGATCATGAAACCTAGCAGCTTCCCCGCGGTGACTCCAAAGGCACACTTTTGAGGATTCAATCAGAGGTTGTACTTCTTTGCCCGTTCTAGGAACTTCTCCAATGCCGCGAAATGTCCTTCTCGTTCTACAGATTTGACTATCATGTCGTCCACATACACCTCTACTTCTTTATGGATCATATCATGCAATAGGGTCGTAGCAGCTCTTTGCTAAGTAGCCCTGGCATTTCTCAAGCCAAAAGGCATTACCTTGTAGCAATACGTGCCCTACTGCGTGATAAAAGCCATCTTTTCCATGTCTCGAGGCGCCATCTTTATCTGGTTGTAACCAGAGAACCCATCCATGAAGGAGAGAAGAGCATGGCCTGTTGTACTATCCACCAACACATTGATATGCGGTAGAGGGAAATCGTCCTTTGGGCTCGTAGCATTAAGGTCACAGAAGTCGACACACATTCGCACTTTCCCATCTTTTTTAGGCACAGGCACTATGTTAGACAACCATTCAGGGTATTCCACAACTTGGAGAAACCCGGCATCTAATTGTTTAGTTACCTCTTCCTTTACTTTCAAAGCCCATTCCGGTTTTGATCTTCTTAATTTCTGCTTTACAGGCTTTTTAGTGGGATTAGTGGGGATATAATGTTGCACAATATCTGGATCAATGCCAGGCATATCTTCAAAAGACCATGCGAAGGCCTCTATGTTGGCTTTTAGAAGTATTATCAATTTTTCTTTTTCAGTAGGCGAGAGAGTTATCCCAATTTTAATTATCCTTGGCAATTCATCTGTCCCTAGATTGATTGATTCCAATTCATCCATGTTAGGTTCGGTAACGCCCCTTTTCCTTTTCTCGATGAGCTCCAGAGGGACGTCATTCCTAGGATCTATATCCATGCCATAGATATCCATAGAAGAGAGAAAGGAAACACTGCAAATGATGAAAAGAAACACACTTTATTGAACTAACAAAAACAAAGAAAAGAAAACACATGTGCCACAACTAGGGAACGACTCCTAACTCCACAAGGTGGGCTAGGCAGACACACTTTATTTGAAAGGAAAATTAAGCAAGACTACTAAAGGAACCTACAAGCTGCAATCGGGTAAGTCGAGATCCTCGCCCTCAAGAATTTCTGCAATGGTACCCTCTTCAAGATACCAATTAAGGAGCAGCATGGCTGCATGGTGAATTGAAGAACACTCAAAATCCAATTCCTCCACAGCAAGAACCGTATCTTGAAACATTGTAACCATGGCTTCCGAATCCATCTATTCTGCTCAGTCCTCGCTCTTCCCTTCCCAATAGTCATCATTGATTGCTTCATCATCAACCATTGTAGCAGTGATGGGATACCACTCAGTGAAGAATATCTCGAACCCTGGAACTCTCGCCTTAGTTGCTTTGTCAATGGATGGTTCGGGGAATCCACAGAACAGAAAGTCCTCCCCTACCTTAACAAAGTAGCCATTCAAGGTAGGTCGATATGGCGAGATTCTAATATCTGGCACCCTCCCTTCTGATTTTTCTTTGACCCGTTCTTTGCTTCTTTGCAACATCTCCATACGGTCTTTTTTGGAAGGCTCATACCCCAAACCGAAGGTGTAGGTGACAATGCAGCTCTGAACGGATACCGGTATGCCTTGCTGACAGCGTCCCAGCCCCATGCTTGGGAAGAAACTCATTTTCTTCGTTATGTTCCCCACATGTAAGTTGCCATGAGGGCAAAAGTCGAGAGGTATCAACTCTCTCTGTTCTAGCTCTTTCTCTATGCATTGAACATACTCGAATCCAGACAATGGTACTCCAATGGGCTCGGGCTTGATCTCGCAAATGGGTACCCCCGACAACTTCAAGTCATAATCACCTTGGAGTGTAACGATGGCCCCTTCATAAGGGAACTTGACTTTTTGGTGCAATAAAGAAGGGACAGCCCCTATAGGATAAATCCAAGGTCTCCCCAATAAGAGATTGAAGCATGACGGGACATCCAACACTTGGAACTCCACTCTGAATTCTGTAGGCCCCATAATTAGCGGCAAAGTGACCACTCCAATCACCTCTCTGCGGGTGTTATCATAAACTCTCACTGTTTGCCCTGATGGCATGAAATCGGTACAATCCAAACCCAAGATGGTGGCAGTTTTGAGAGGGCACACATTAAGAGCGGAACCATCATCAATCAGGACTATTGGAACTCTCTTTCCCATGGTGTCAACAGTGATGTACATGGCTTGTGAATGGCTAGGTCCACTTTTAGGTAGGTCTGCTTCTGAGAACACAATGGTTGAGTTCGTCGAAGTTGGATTCACCAAGTTCACTAAATTTTCTAGAGATGTGTCGACGGGAACCTGTATCTGGTTGAGCAACTTCAAGATTGTCTGCCTGTGCTTGTAAGAGGCCATGAGCAAACCCTATATAGTGATGTTGGCATTAGTCTTTCTCAATTGCCTAAGCACTTCGTCCTCCTCTTCTTGTAAGTCAAGGTAGCGGTTACCTTCCAAGTCTCCCAATGGGTTGTCAGATTCTAAGTACGGAGGTTTAAAATGGCGACCCCCTCTAGTTATGTGCTCTACCTCATCATCGCTCATCCACATATCATCAATCTCACCTACGTCACCCATGAGATCATCCCATGTGATCATGTCGATCTCCTCCATTTGAACTTCCTCTGGTAACTCATCCCAACCTGTGGGGATTATAGGCTCATCGGGGGTGGGGTCGGGTAGAGTACATAGTAATCAAACTTTCCGGACGACTCTCCCAATAAACCCACTTTAGGATCTCCTGCTTCGAGCCTTTCTTTCAATTGTTGCTGAATGGACTTCTTTGGCAATACCAAAACCTTTTGGTCAATAAGGTCTTGAACTAACTTTTTCAATATAACACAGTCTTCCGTATCATGCCCGGGTGCCTGATGGTACAAGCAGAATTGGTGAGGAGTCGAAGGTCTCGGCTTTGGATGGTGTGGTAATATGAGCCCTTTATCACAACATTGGTGGAAAACTTGAGTTAAGGTAATGAGAAGTGGTGTGTATTGCCTTATGGGTTGACGGGATTTGGACGAATCAAACTCGATGGCATTTATGTTGTTGGGAGGAGGCATATTGTGAGTGGGGAAGGGATTTCGAGTGACATTTGGGCGATTTGGTGCGGTGGGTGGTGAGATGATTTGCTTGTCAAGCAAATCTTAAATTTCATGGCAGAGGCGATAACAACGGTTGGTTGGATGTCCTTTGGTTTGGTGGAACTTGCAATACTCACTTTCATTGTAGTTCTTGGGCAGTGGGTTTGGTGGAGGCCTTGGGTCGAGGGGTTTCAAAAGGTCACGGCTTCTCAGCTTTTCAAAAACTCTTTCAAGTGTCATGTATAGCTCGGTGAATTGGCGGGGTAAGGTGGAATCATTTAGGGAGAAAGGGCGGGCGGGTTGGGTAATGGTATTGACCTCAGCATTGGTTTTTCCTTCGAAATTTGTCCTTCGACTCCTTTGGACCTCCTCCGTTTTGATTGTTTCATTAGCAATTGCATCTTCAACCTGTGTGTGTGCTAGCCCCAACAAGAGCCTTGAAGTTCAGAAAGTAGTGAGCAAAGAGGTGCTTGTGATATACGGGCAACAAATTCTTCACCACCAACTGAATCTGGTCTTCCTCATTCGGTCTATCTGTCATTTTGGAAGCTTTTTGTCTCCACCTAGTGATGAAGGCGGAGAAAGTCTCATTAACCCCCTACTTGGTGGTTTTTAAATCGCTTCGCGTGACATCCACTTCGGTGTTATACTTGTAGTGGTCCGTGAATGCATTGCATACATCCTCCCAGGTCTTGGTTCTGTTATCCTCCAATAACAAAAACCATTTCAAGGCAGAACTCGCTAATGACTCATGAAACATTTGAGCCAATAACTCATCGTTCACCCCTCGAAGGTGCATAGCTCGCATATACATCTTGAGGTGGGTCTTAGGACAGCCTATCCCATCAAATTTTTCTAATTCCAGCATCTTGAACTGTAGCGGAATGCGAGACTTTGGGAACAAAGACAAAGTACGGATGTCCACCATATCATCAGATCTGCGGATTCCCTTTAGAGTTCGTTCTAAGGCCTCGACCTTATTTGCCAGGATGGTTGAGCTCTCTCTTGATGTGGTTTTGGTTTCCCTTTCCTTGGTCTTGGGTGGTTCTCCCCCCTCTCCTAATGGTTCCTCAGCAGATTCGGAATCATTGGATTCTTGATTGTTGTCAGTGGTACGGGCCCTAGATTCAGGTTCAGAGTTCTTCTGTTGAATGTCTTGAGCCATCTTGAGTGCGGTCTCGGATACCTGGGCAGTGTGGTCAAGCTTTTCCATGATAGCTTTCAAAGTGGCCTCAAGGTTGAAACCCCGATTGCTAGTTCTTTCCTCGGCCATATTCGACTCGGTGACAGAATTAGTACTGACTAGGCGCCCTTGTTGATTACGAATCCAAGCCAGCATGTCTCTCCCTCTAACATAGGGCAAACACTCAATTTTTCAGCCTAAGGGTCCATCCTAAGCTTCCATAATTATCCCAAAACTTTTACAACTGTCACACCCCATTTTTGCACCACCTTACTAGGGCTCATCATTTCATGCATGTTTTTGTTTTGTTTTTGAGTCTAGTCACTTGCATTAGTTTTCTAGAGTCACAAGGACAATGGATATGAATTTTGGTTCAATTCGGAGTTAATCTTGAGGGATAATAAGAGCTTTTGTGACTTGAGGGGCATAATCGTCTTTTAAGTCACAAACTTTTCATTTGACCTTGAAATGATCTCCAAATTGTCAATTGGAGTTCATATGGATGCACATGAGGTATTTCTAGTGTCAATTTGATGAATCAATGGCTCGGGATTAAAATGGCTCGACGTAGTTCAAGTTGGTTAATTGACCTTTCTTTGGGTTAGCTCTAATTGACTCACAATTACCAACCAAATCTTTTCAAATTGACTTTCATTAGTCATCATTTTACCCCCGAAAGTGTTTTATGAAGTTCAATTTTGATATGGAAAGCATTTGGTTTGATCCTATGTGCATGCCTATGCTTAGCAAAGGTAGAGCATAGCGGTTAACTGTTAGGATTATGCCCTAGAGCCAATCATAGAGATAATTGTTTAGGGATTAGGAACAATCAATTGATTTCATTTATATATGTCACATTTATTATTGATTTAATAAAAGGGCTTATTCTATTATGTTTATATGCATCATTTATATTTACATAATATGTCCATGGAGTTAGAGTTGAGAATATGAAATTACAAAGGGTTGTAATTTTGAGATTGTAGATATATCTCTGTACTAAACTCCTAAATCATTCCTAGTTGAAAGTTCACTATGATGGACAATAATGAACCATAGGACTAGCACTTATTAGGTTAACTCTATAAGAGGATAGCTAGTCTCAAGCTATTTGTGTGGAGACACGACAACCAACAAGTGGGTGCCTATTATAAGAATAGGTACACTGAATGTGACCAAAGATATGAGATAAACTGAATGGAGTTTTAACCTGCCTATCAATCAGTTTCTCATTGTTATAGTGGTACAAGTAATCCTTAGACCTAAGACACCATGGTTGTCTTATGCATGTAGCTTTAGAAGTTTGATAACACTAAGTGCAGATCCTATTCAGGGGTCTGTAAGGGTGTTCATTGGCCCTACTGCTATGTGTGTGAAGGCATGTGAGTGATCAACAAGGAATCCATCACTCTCAGGAAAAAGGGAGTGAATGTCTCATATAGCATTCATTGAATATAACTCATTAAATCCATAGGCCCATGGTAGAATAAATATGGAAAGGAGTTTCCATAAGTTCATCATTGAGTTGATATTAATGAATGAGTATAAAGTAATTGAACTAGGGACTTGACAGACTTCCATGTCCTATTAGTTCAATTGGAGACATTGTGTTGATGGAAGGATGGAATTGTAACCTATAAACTATAACAGAAGGGTTCTTTGTAAATGACTATTCACCTCATTAAGGACCACACCATGAGCCATATGCTAGGTGTTACTCACGGTTAGTAGAAGCCCTAATTGATATAAATGAGTTATAATCAATTAGGGAATTAGAAGGAGTTCCAATTAGACCCTTAATGGAAAGAGTTCCATTGTGCACACTTCGTGCTATCCCTACTACTTGATGATGTGAACCCAATGGGTCACACTGATCATGCTAAGAGAGCTTGATTGTCTATGAGAGAAAGGGTATAAGTGATTAAAGAAAAGTTCTTTAAGGGGCTAATTTGTATTTGATGCAAACTAGTGGGCCAATTGTGTAATTAAGAGTAATTACACAAATTCCACTAGGATTAGGAATCCCCCTATGGCTGGCCCTATTATTGGGCTATATAATGCCCATTATGTGGGGATCACATTATGACAATTCATTCTAACAAGGGCTGGCTGGAAAATTACAACTCTCTTTCTCTCTCTCTCTCTCTCCCTCTTCTCCACCTCTAGCAACCATAAAGAAGAAGAAGGAAAGGACAACAAGCTCAAGCTAGGTGTGGATACCGTTGGAGGCAGCACACTTGGGCTACTCATTCACCACTGCCCAGAGACAAAGCTTGGAGCAAAAAGGAGAAGACAAAGCTTGGAGCATAAAGGAGAAGACTTGATTCAAACTGTAAGTAATTCTACCCTCTTCTAGTTAGGGTTTTTTGTTTTGTATTAAGCATAATTAAGATTCATGGTTTTGGGAATCTTAGGAAAAATTTTAATTCCGCCTTTGTAGTTTTTCCTCCCTAGTTAGATTCCCAACATTAACCACCTTTGTTAAACCCAACCATGCCCCCATGGTTAGTGGTTTTCACCCTAAAATGTTCAAAAATGTGTTCCTCATCGAAACACGGTCGTTTTGGCTTTTGTTTCATCAAAATCGGAGTTCATTTGGCCCCTAAAACACTTCTAGAAGAATTAGGAGTCAAAAATAGGCAAAAATCCGGAGTGGGCTCGGGTGACCACCCAGCCCCGGGCGGCTAGCCGCCTGGGCCCAGGTGGCTAGCCACCCAGGCCCTGGTGGTCACCCGAGGCCACTTTCCTATTTTCACTCTAACTCCTTGCTGAAGCGGACTCTTGCCTATTTTGACGTATTTGGGCTCTTTTGGACGAGTTTCCTTCTAATTTTTGGTAACTTCTGAGTTACTTAAGCCCCAAGGGGGTCTCTAATAACCCTTGGATTAATTATTAGGGTTTTAATCCCAGCCATTGGTTAATCCTTAGTAAACTCTATAAATACCCCCCTATGCTTCAGCACAAGGGGAGCCACTTTATGCATTAATACTTGAGTGTTTGAGAGAGAATAAGAGAGAGAGACTTAAAGGAGAGCTAGAGGACCTACTGTAGCCTTGGAGAACATTGATTGAAGACATCTACAAGAGCAAGAGGGAGTCCATACAGCAGCAAGGAAGGCTTTCCTAAGGTATTTTTCTTCTCTATTCAAGCTTAAACTGAGGTATCTTGTAGAATAGCTTTATTGCATGCAATGCTTATGATTTCTACCATGGATTGAAGTTTCAATTAGTTAATACATGTGATAATAATGATGTTCATGATGAGTTTTGCATGTTTTAGAGTTAGTTCATAGGTCTTAATGCATGGTTGTGACTCTTTTGTCCTTGTTTTTGAATAGGGTCATTGCATGTTAGAGGTAGGTTTTTTATCATGTTCTATTGCTTTAGTTAGTCAATATGCATGATTTAGGTTCTGTTTAGCTTAAATTTAGCATGTTTAGAGTTGGTTTTGTATGTTTTTAAGCATATTTGTGAGTTTAGGGTTTTTTGTGTCCTTGTTTTAGGTTAGATTCATACAGCATGTTAAAATAGGTCTTTTTATTGGTTTTTCTTCATAGTTGCTGTATATGTTTTACATATGGAATAAATATGATATTTTTGCATGCATGTTAGTTCATTCTAGGGTTTTTATGCATAATATGGTTCTAGGATTGTGTTAGGGCTTATGAAAGTTTGCTGTTTTTGCTGTTAGCATGATTAGTGGATGATTTTAGGCCATAATACTATTCTGTCCAGATTTATATATCATTGTGTTTGCATGGTTTTGAGCATGTGTAAGGGTGCAAATAGGTGTGGTATTAGTCCTATGGCAAATAGGGCTGCCAATGCTTGAAATGGCTAATGCTTGGAGCTATTGTGCTTAGGTAAGTGGGTGTGAAGGTGCCCCAATTCACCTCTCTTCCTAACTCTTTCTCTTCTCCTTCCTAGGGTTAATTTTTTAATACGAGTCAATGGTTTAATCAAGGGTTTCCTTAACCAATAAAATTCTATTTTTATCAAGGTTTCCATTTTGTGGAAGTTTTCTTAAATTCAAACTTTGTTTATTCAACTCTCTTTCAAATAAGGAAACCTAGGGTTTTTACCATAGGTTTGTATTAAGTCTTAACCCTATTTCTAATCGAACTACGTGGACTTTGATCCATGTATTTCGTTGCATGGTACGTAGGTGCTTTTCGTGATGCTCAAGTCCGTTCTAGGATCCAAGCATCCTAGGTTTATTTCTTTTCTCTTTTCTTTTCTTTATTTTCTGTTTTTATTTGTTTGTTATGCATGGATGGATGAATGGAATATGTGATATGCATGCAATTCTTGTGATGATATACTTGCTGATTTTTGTATGGAAAAGATCTTAATTTAGCCCAAATGAACTGAGAGACCGAAAGGGTGACATGGGTGCCTATAGGCTTTGCCTAGAACCTTCCCATGTCATAACTTAGCCTCTGAATCCCCGATTTCTTTGGTTTCCAAAAGACTGTTTTTGCCTTTCCTTTTTAAACATGGAGTTATTCAAATTGTTTTCCTAAAACAAACCATTTTTTAGGGTTTTCCTTGTTTCCTTTAAAAAATAAGGTGGTGACTCCTTTTCTTTTTCAAACCCCAATTCTTTTCTTTTTCGTCAACCCTTGTGGGCCCAATTTTCGGGATTCACAGTTTGGCGACTCCACTGGGGATTTGTGGGCTAGACTCTATAAAGTTTAATTAGGCTAAGTTAATTTCTTATGTTTAATTAAAATCAATCACATGCATCTGCTTGATTGTATGCTTTCATTTATTTCATTGTGTGCGCAAACTCTTGCATGCTAGGATCGATGTCCGTCGATGTATCCTTGGCAACGATGGGCCTAGTTTCAACCTTGGTTTTCCTAATTCCAAGTGTTGGGGCGAAAGCTATTAACCTCTCTTGCCAAATACCCTTGGGCTTGCCCTTGGGTATATTAAATGAGTTAATCACATACTGCTGGACCCACGCGGCGTTCCTGATACCACATGTGGTTAGGTATAAGGATTGCTCAAGCAAGTGAAGGACCCTAGCCTACCCTCTTTTAGTTCATGTAGTGGGCCTTGTAGGACACTATGGTCTCACCTTTATGCACCCACAATTGCTTGTAATGATGCTATGCCGTGTTTGTGGTGTGAGGCTTTATATCTTATGCCCTTAACATATACCTTTAAACCCTAACTTTTGTTAAAGCCATGGGTTAGGAGGAATAAGTTAAGGAAATAGGATGTAAAGCTATGTTTGTGATGTGCTAGTCCTAGGGGAATAATCAAACCTAATTGAAGGACTCTGTACCCTATTCTTTTAAACATACCCTTAATCCATGACCCTTGTAAAGGTAATTGGATAAAAGGAATGAATTAATTGAATATGGTGTAGAGACCGAGTTTATTAAAAAAAATATGGAGGTTTAGGACAAGTCCTTAGGCTAAAGGTTAAAACTTTTCTATCCATAGACGTGCTGGCTTGGATCCGCAATCCGCAAGGGCGTCTAGTGAGTGTTGAGTCTACCCATCAGACAGACATGGCCGACGAAAGAACTATTGAGGGGCACTTTGACCTTGAGGCTTGCCTGAAAGCCATCATGACCAAGCTTGACCATACCACTGAGACCTCTGACATGGCGTTAAAAATGGCTCAAGAGAACCAACAGAAGATGGCGGATCTTGAACAAAATGGTTCTAAGGCCCATTCCTCGGGTATACCTCATGGGGCTGGCACTGAAGAGGGACCTCAATCCAATGAGAACACCAAGACAAGGGGGGAAAGTAGCTTGAAACCTGTGGTCACCAACCTAGAAGGGGAAACCAAAGGGAAAGGATCTAGCAGTGATTCTGTGTTAGCTAGCAAGGTAGAAGCATTGGAGAGAACTATAAAAAGGATTCGTAGGGCCGATGACATGGTCGATGTATGGGCTTTATCTCTATTTCCAACGGCTCGTATTCCATTGCAATTCAAGATGCCGGAGTTAGAAAAGTTCGATGGGACGGGTTGCCCTAAGACTCATTTAAAGATGTATGTGCGAGCTATGCACCCTCGAGGGGCCACTGACGAGCTTTTAGCTTAAATGTTCCATAAAACCTTGGCCACTTCTGCTTTGAAATCGTTCTTATCCTCGGATGAAAACAGAACTCGGACTTGGGAAGACATATGCAATGAGTTCTCGGAGCACTACAAGTACAACACAGAGGTGGACGTTACTCGAAGAGACCTGGAAACCACTAAGCAAGGGGCTCATGAAACTTTCTCCGCTTACATTACAAGGTGGAGACAAAAGGCGTCGAGAATGACGGATAGGCCAAATGAGGAGGACCAAATTCAGCTGGTGGTTAAGAACTTGCTGCCCGTGTATCACAAGCACTTATTTGCCCACTACTTCCCAAATTTCAAAGCTCTCATTGGGGCTGGCACGCAGGTTGAAGATGCTATCAATGATGGGACAATCAAAACTGAGGAAGTGAGGAGTCGCAAGACAAACTTTACTAGGAAGAACAATGCCGAGGTCAACACCATAACTCAACCCATTCAACCCTTCTCTCTCAATGATTTCAACCCACCTCGCCAATTCACCGACCTATTCATGCCACTTGAAAAAGTCCTTGAAAAGCTTGTAAGCCGTGACCTATTGAAGCCACTCGACCCAAGACCCCTACCAAATCCCTTACCCAAGAACTACAACGAGAATGAGTACTACAAGTACCACCAATCCAAAGGCCATGCCACCAATCGTTGTATTCGCCTTCACCACCAAGTCCAAGACCTCATTTACAAGCAAGTCATCTCATCACCAACCCGTCCAAATGTCACCCGTAATCCTCTCCCATCTCATAACAACACACCCCCACCTAACACCATAAATGCCATTGGGGTTGAATCCTCTTGCCCTCGCCGGCCCATAAGACAATACATTCCACTCCCCATGATCTTAACCCGTCTTTTCACCATTTGCTGCAATAACAGCCTTATCATGCCACTCCCACCAAAGCCAAGGCCATCAACCCCTCACCAATATTGCCAATACCATCGTGCACCCGGCCATGACACCGAGGCTTGTTCTATGTTAAAGAAGATCATTCAAGACCTCATTGACCAAAAGATTTTGTTGTTGCCAAAGAAATCTATCCAATAAGAGCTAAAAGAAAGATGTGAAGCAGGGGATCCTCAGGTTGGCCTATTAGGTGAATCATCAGGGAAATTTGATTATTATGTGCTATACTCGAGTCCAAGTCCAATAACAGATGAACCGATAATCCCTACAGGTTGGGATGACTTGCCGACGGAAATGGAGAGCATTGACATGATAGAATGGGATGACTTAATGAACGACTCCGAGGAAGTCCATGACACATGGGCTAGTGATGATGAGTTGGACCATATAACCAGAGGGGGTCATCATTTCAAGCCTCCCCACCTAGAATCTGAGAATCCGTTGGAAGATTTGGAAGGGCAGAGGCGTCCTAGCTTGCAAGAAGAAGAGGATGAAGTGCTTAGGCAACTAAAGAAGACCAATGCCAACATCACTATTTGGGGCTTGCTCATGGCCTCGCATAAGTACAGACAGACCGTGTTGAAACTGTTGAATCAGATACAAGTGCCCGTTGACACATCCCCCGAGGGATTGGTACATTTGGTGAATCCAACTCCCAAGAACTCAACCATCGTGTTCACCGATGTGGACCTACCCAAAAACGAGCCAAGCCATTCTCAAGCTCTCTATGTGACCGTTGACACTCTGGGGAAGAGGGTTCCTACCGTCCTTATCGACAATGGGTCCACACTAAATGTATGTCCTCTCCGAACTGCCATTGTTTTGGGTTTGGGACCCACCAATTTCACGCCATCTGGGCAGACCATAAGAGCTTATGACAACACCCACCGAGAAGTAATAGGGGTGGTTACTTTGCCTCTTATAATGGGACCCACTGAATTTAGGGTGGAATTCCAAGTGTTGGATGTGCCGTCATATTTCAACTTGCTGTTGGGCCGACCTTGGATCCATCCTGCTGGGGCTGTGCCATCTTCACTCCATCAAAAGGTGAAGTTTCCTTATGAAAGGGCTATAGTAACACTTCAAGGGGACTATGAATTGAAACTCACAGGCGTGCCTATATGTGAGATACAACCCGAATCAGCAGCAGTACCACTATCTGGGTTTGACTATGTCCAATGCATTGAGAAGGGGTTAGAAAAGGATGAAATACCATGCCATTGCCCTCTCATATGGCAATACATCCCATATACCTTTTACCCAAGTTCTGACCCAACCTTGGCAGACAAAAGTTTTGGTGACAGATACTTCACAGAAGGGCCAAATCCCTAAAGCTTAACAAGTTGGTACAACTCTATCCAAGATCCAGATGGAAGCTTGAAAGAAGAGGACTGGGCTGAGAACCTTGATGCAAGGGCTATGACTGAAATGTTTGAAGACATGATCCTCACCGTGGAAGACTCGACCATTGAAGAACTTCAGGGTTCTTCCATTAGCCATGCTACCGTGCCACTCCTTAATTGGTACCTTGAAAGTGATGTCATTGCGGGGATCTATGAAGAAGAAGACCTTGGCCTACCTGATAGCAGCTTGTAGGTGTCTTAGTTTAGTAATATTTCCCTAATTCAATAAGATGTATCTACTTAACTCACTTTGTGGAGTCATAGTGTTGATACAGATTTGTTCGTTTTCTTTCTTCTTTTGTGTGTCATTCCCAGTCAACAAAGTGTGCTTTCTTTCTCTATATATGCAGTGTCTCTTTTCTCTCCTCTATGGATATTTATGGCATGGATATAGATCCTAGGAACGATGTCCCCCCAGAGCTTGTTGAGCAAAGGAAAAGGGGCGTCACCGAACCTAATATGGATGAATTGGAATTAATCAACTTAGGGACGAATGAATTGCCAAGAATAGTTAAAATTGGGAAAACCCTTTCCCCCGTTGAAAAAGAAAAGATGATCTCTCTCTTAAAAGCCAACATTATGGCTTTTGCATGGTCTTATGAAGACATGCCTGGCATTGACCTGTTAGGATTATGCCCTAGAGCCAATCATAGAGATGATTGTTTAGGGATTAGGAACAATCATTTGATTTCATTTGTGTATGTCACATTTATTATTGATTTAATAAAAGAGCTTATTCTATTATGTTTATATGCATCATTTATATTTACATAATATGTCCATGGAGTTAGAGTTGAGAATATGGAATTACAAAGAGTTGTAATTTTGAGACTGTAGATATATCTCTGTACTAAACTCCTAAAGCATTCCTAGTTGAAGGTTCACTATGATGGACAGTAATGAACCATAGGACTAGCACTTGTTAGGTTGACTCTATAGGAGGATAGCTAGTCTCAAGCTATTTGTGTGGAGACACTACAACCAACAAGTGGGTGCCTATTACGAGAATAGGTACACTGAATGTGACCAAAGATATGAGATAAACTGAATGGAGTTTTATCCTGCCTGTCAATCAGTTTCTCATTGTTATAGTGGTACAAGTAATCCTTAGACCTGAGACACCATAGTTGTCTTATGCATGTAGCTTTAGAAGTTTGATAACACTAAGTGCAGATCCTATTCAGGGGTCTGCAAAGGTGTTCATTGGCCCTACTGCTATGTGTATGAAGGCATGTGAGTGATCAACAAGGGATCCATCACTCTCAGGAAAAAGAGAGAGAATGTCTCATATAGCATTCATAATATAACTCATTAAATCCATGGCCATGGTAGGATGAATATGAAAAGAGTTTCATGAGTTCATCAATGAGTTGATATCTATGAATGAGTATAAAGTAATTGAACTAGGGACTTGACAGACTTCCATGTCTTATTAGTTCAATTGGAGACATTGTGTTGAAGGAAGGATGCAATTGTAACCTATAAACTATAACAGAAGGGTTCTTTGTAAATGACTATTCGCCTCATTAAGGACCACACCATGAGCCATATGCTAGGTGTTACTCATGGTTAGTAGAAGCCCTAATTGATATAAGTGAGTTATAATCAATTAGGGAATTGGAAGGAGTTCCAATTAGACCCTAAATGGAAAGAGTTCCATTGTGCACACCTCGTGCTATTCCTACTACTTAATGATGTGAACCCAATGGGTCACACACTGATCATGCAAGAAGGGCTTTAAAGTCTATGAGAGAAAGGGTTTTAGTGAATAAAGAATAGTTCTTTATAGGCCTATTTGTATTTGATACAAATAATAGGGGTTAATGTGCAATTAAGAGTAATTACACATAACCCTATTAGGGTTTCTTCCCCATGGCCAGCCCCCTTTAGTGGGCTGCCTATATAAGTCACACTTATGTGTGACATGGCATAAGAGGCTTGCACAATAAACCCTAGCCGTCCAGCCCCTTGGAGGCTCTCTTCTCTCTCTCTCTCTTCTCCACCTCTAGCAACAACAAGGAAGAAGAAAGAAAGGACTTGAAGCTCTAGCTAGGTGTGGATACCGTTGGAGGCAGCACACTTGGGCTGCTCATTCACCGCTGTCCGGAATCAAAGCTTGGAGCAAAAAGGAGAAGACAAAAATTCTGTAAGTGTTCTAACCCTCTTTGTAGTTAGGGTTTGATTTTGTGTTATGCATAGTTAGATTCATGGGATTGGGAATCGTAGGAAAAATTTTTTATATTCCGCACTTTGTATTTTTCCCTCTTGTTCGATTCCCAACATGACCCCGATATTGTGCAACACTATATCCCCACTAATTCCCTAAAGAAGCCAGTAAAGTAGAAACTCAGAAGATTAAAACCAGAATGGGCTCTAAAAGTAAAAGAAGAGGTAATTAAACAACTAGACGTGGGGTTCCTCCAAGTTGTGGAGTATCCTGAGTGGTTGTCAAACATAGTTCCTGTGCCTAAAAAAGATGGGAAAGTGAGGATGTGTGTCGATTTTCGATATCTCAACGCCGCGAGCCCTAAGGATGACTTTCCTTTACCCTATATCGATGTGTTGGTAGATAGTACAGTGGGGCATGCACTCCTCTCCTTTATGGATGGATTCTCTGGGTATAATCAGATAAAGATGGCGCCTCAAGACATGGAGAAAACAGCCTTTATCACGCAATGGGGAACGTACTGTTACAAGGTAATGCCTTTTGGCTTAAGAAACGCTGGGGCTACTTACCAAAGAGCAGCTACGACCCTATTGCATGATATGATTCATAAGGAAGTCGAGGTTTATGTCGATGATATGATCGTGAAGTCTATGGATAGGGAAGGGCATTTCAAGGCACTAGAGAAATTCCTAGAGCGAGCAAAGAAGTACAATCTCCGTCTAAACCCACAGAAGTGCGCTTTTGGTGTCACCGCAGGCAAGTTATTGGGGTTCATGATCACTCAGAGGGGAATCGAAGTGGACCTAGGGAAGATAAAAGCTATTGTGGAGATGGAGCCACCCAGCACTGAGAAGCAGATTTGGGGTTTTCTGGGAAGAGTTCAGTACATAAGCCGATTTATTGCCAACTTGACCATGGTTTGCGAACCAATCTTCAAATTGCTTAAGAAAGGTGTGCCAAAAGTGTGGAACGAAGAATGCCAAGAGGCCTTTGAGACCATTAAGAGATACTTGAGCAATCCTCCAATCTTAGTTCCCCCACGGCAAGGTGCACCGCTTTTGTTATACTTGACGGTCACCGAAACTGCGACGGGAGCTATGTTAGCTCAATATCTCAAAGGGTCTACAAAGGAGAATGCCATTTACTACTTAAGCAAGAAAATAACAGACTATGAAGTGAAGTATAATGCAATTGAAAAGGCTTGTGTGGCACTAGTATGGGCGACGCAGAAACTCCGACACTACATGATGTCCTTCGAAGTGTTCTTGATAAGTCGCATGGACCCGTTGAAGTATCTGATAGAAAGGCCGGTATTGTCATACAGAACTGCTCGATGGTCAATTCTCCTCAATGAATTTGACATCAAGTATGTAAATCAAAAGTCTATCAAGGGAAGCGTTATCATAGATTACCTTGCCAACTGTCCTGTGTTATCATCCACTTCGTTCAATGATCAATTCCCAGACGAGGACGTGCTAGAGATCTGTAGAAAGACTTGGAGAGTTTATTTCGATAGGGCAGCCAATAAGAAAGGTTATGGGATAGGAGTCCTGCTGGTCTCACCTGAAGAGGCATTTACACCGTTGGTGGTCAAGTTGGGGTTTGAAGCTACCAACAATATTGCTGAGTATGAGGCCTGTATCCTAACATTGGAAGCGGCACTTGAATTGGGGATCAAAGAATTGGAAGTGTTTGGGGACTCAGCGCTAATCATTTGTCAGATAAAAGGGGAATGGAAAACTCGAGATGAGAAGCTGTTGCCCTACCATGCCTATCTGGAAGCTCTAACCAAGGAGTTCTCAGAAATAGAGTTTAACTACTTATCAAGGAACAAAAACCAGTTTGCTGATGCCTTGGCAACCCTTGCATCCATGGTGGAGATACCTGAAGGGGGAAATGTGGAGCCGTTGGTGATAGAATGCCGAGACAAGCCTGTGTACTGTTGTGCAATTCGAGGAGGGGAAGTGAATGATGGCCATCCATGGTTCCATGACATAAAGAAGTTCATTGAAGAAAGGGAGTACCCAGAAGGAGTATCTCGTATCGATAGAAAAACCTTAAGATGGTTAGCGAGTCACTATGTACTTTGTAGAGGAAAGCTATATCGGAGATCATACGATGGGATCCACCTGCTGTGTGTCACCGAGGAGGAAGCCGAGCATCTGATTAAAGAGATCCATGAAGGGACAGGGGCTCCGCATATGAATGGATATATGTTGGCTAAGAAAATCATGAGGCTAGGCTATTATTGGTCTACCATGGAAAGGGATTGCCACGCACATGTCAAGAACTGCCACAAATGCCAACTGTTCGCTAGTGGACAACATTTGCCTTCTATGCCTTTAACAAGTATGTCGTCACCATGGCCGTTCGCAGCATGGGGGATAGATATCATCGGACAGATCAAGCCAAAGGCGTCAAATGGGTATGAATACATCTTGGTTGCTATCGACTATTTCACTAAGTGGGTGGAAGCAGAGTCCTTCAAGACCTTGAATTCCAAGAAGGTAGCACAGTTCATACAGCATAGCATTATCTATCGATATGGGGTACCACATGAAGTCATCTCAGACAATGGCCAGACTTTTAGAAAGAAACCCATAAGCTCTTGCAAAAGTATGGCATAGTTCACCATCTGTCATCACCATACCGTCCTCAGACTAATGGAGCAGTGGAAGCAGCTAACAAGAACATCAAAAAGATACTACAGAAGACTGCGGACTCACACACAAACTAGCATGAGAAGTTACCATTGGCTCTATGGGGTTACAAAACATCAATAAGGTCATCAACAGGGGCCACCCCTTACTCTTTAGTTTATGGAATGGAGGCCGTGTTGCCAGTTGAATTAGAGGTTCCTTCACTAAGGGTTGCCGTAGAGAGCCAAATAACAGAAGTGGACTGGGTTAAGAGTCGTTATGACAAGTTAGCATTACTCGATGAAAGGCAATTAAGGGCACTGTATCATGTGCAAGGGTATCAACGGAGAGTTGCCAAAGCATTCAATAAGCATGTCAAAGATCGAGGTCTAAAGAAAGGGGATGTAGTGCTGAAGGAAATCAAAGCTCCAGTATTCGATCCGCAAGGGAAATTCAAGCCAAGTTGGGGTGGACCATACATTATCAAAGAGATATTGCCAGCAGGGGCTATTCGCCTCATGGATTTAGATGGAATTGAGTTCGCTCGTCCAACTAATTTGGATCAATTGAAAAAATATCATGTTTGAGGCCTGCTAGGTTGAAAACCCGTAAGGGCGGCCTAGGCAAAAATTAAGGCATAAGAACTACGTAAGACCTGATTCTCCATTCACAAAAAAAAAAAAAAAAAAAAAAAAAAAAAAAAACAAAACAAAACAAAACAAAACAAAACAAAAAAAAGCAAAAAAGAAAAATCATGGAGATACGTAGGCAACCCATAAAGTTACCTTGGGTGCGGTCTAAATCAAACAACAATATCCCAAATTTGATTTATTATCGGCAATTTATTCAAAACAAAAATTGATTGACATAGCAATTCATTGGTATTAAGTAAAAGAACTATAAATACGCCATAAATATCCTATTCTATTGAGTCTTCAGTTTTTCTTGGGTTTCTTTGTAGCTCGCTTTTTAGCTTTCTTCTTTTCTCTTTCATGTTTTCTTTTCTTCCTCAAGTCGTGTTCATAAGCTGCTATCACTGCTTCCATAATATCTTCTCTGCAAGGTCCAAGTTCATTATTCTTGATAAGGCCAAAAATCCTTTCTCTTCGAGTAGTGTCTCTCTCACCCAAATTGCTTTTCAACTATTCCTTGTACTCGAGGCTCATCATATATGGACCATCAGTATTCGTAACTTGAGTTAGTGTCAGCTTGCTAGGCCATCGATCTTTCGCCCAAGTCACTACAGAAAGACCCGCAGGCACCACAGGATAGTCACCTTTTAAGGAAGTGGGTATGGTTTGCATAGCACCCATCTGACGAAGAACCCTTGAAGGCCAATAGAAGGAAGTAGACCTCAGCCCCATGAGTCTCACCATGGCACATCCAGAAGTTCGCAGAAGCACCTGTTCACTGCAACCCCATATGAAGACAAACCACTTGATATTCCTCCATGAAAGGGTTTGGAAGTAGCCTAGCCAATCCCTCAATGAAAACTCTTGAGGCAGTTCAATGTGGCGAAGGCAGTAATGCTGGGGCTTGTATGGTGTAATGGCAGTGGGAGACAAGAATTTCAGTCTATCAAGCAACCACATTTGTAGCATAATGGGGCTACCTCCTAAGGGAGCCTTTGGGTCCTCATGAGTTTTATCCAAACCATTCAGGGTTTCAGCTAGTACCATGGGAATTAAGTTATGACCCTTGGAAAGGAGAGGAATCAACTCACAGATTTGTATGGGAACATGTGGAGTACCAGTTGAAATAAGGAAACGACCAATAAGGCAAAAGGCAAGTGCATGCTTAATAGGAAAGGTAAATTTCAGAATACCTTTGCTATCATAGGCCAAGAAAGAGGTTTCCAATTTCATCAAGTCTACCATATGGTCTTTTACAAACATGGAAGCGTATTGTTGGTGAATCCCAAGGAGGTTGGAGAAAGAAGTAAGAAAGCTTGGGCGAGGAGTAAGGAGGATGAAAGGGCCTACTGGCGAAACTCCATATAACGCGTAGAATTCCTCCATGGTTGGGCACAGTTCTTCATAGTTGAAGCGGAACACATGAACTTGGGGATCCCAAAAATATGTAGCAGCAGTTAGGAGGTTCATTTCAAGCTTCACATGCCTCAAGGAAAGCAATGGATCCAAGCCAAAGCACTTGAACTCAGATTTTGATTCAGCACTCATAACTCTCAAAAACCCTCCTAAAAATTTGTCTAGAGCCTCCATAATTTCTAATGAATGAATACAAGTAGGTTTATAAACCCCTTGGATGTGTTTTTATAGAGAGAAAGTCCCAATTTTCAGGTTCTTTGAATGGGGGGTATGAATAGTGCCTGTCACACCCCATTTTTGCACCACCTTACTAGGGTTTGTCATTCCATGCATTTTTTTGTTTTGTTTTCGAGTCTAGTTACTTGCATTAGTTTTCTAGAATCACAAAGACATTAGATATGAATTTTGGTTCAATTTGGAGTTGATCTTGAGGGATAATAAGAGCTTTTGTGACTTGAGGGGCATAATCGTCTTTTAGGTTACAAAATTTTCATTTAACCTTGAAATGATCTCAAAATTGTCAATTAGAGTTCATGAGGATGCATTTGAGGTATTTATGGGTTCAATTTGATGAATCAATGGTTCGGCATTAAAATGGCTCAATAAGGTTCAATTTGGTTAAGAGACCCACTTCGGGTTGGCTCAAATCGGCTCATGATTTTCACTCCATTCCCACTCATTTGACTTTAATTAGTCTTAATTTCATTCCTAAAGATGTTTTAGAAGGTTGAATTTTGAATTGGAAAGCATTCGGTGTGACCCTGTGTGCATACCTAAGCTTAGCGACGGTGGTGCATAGCAGTTAGCCGCCTTTGTAAAACCCAACCATGCAGCCATGGCTAGGGATTTTTGCCCTAAAATGTCTTAAATTACATTCCTCATCGAAGCACAGTTGTTTTGGCTTTTGTTTCGTCAAAATCGGACTCCGTTTGACCCCCGAAACACATTTGGAAGCTGAAAGGGCTCAAATAAGGCAATTGCTAATGGCGCGCTCGGGTGACCACCTGGGGCTTGGCGGCTAACCGCCCAGCCCAGGTGGTCAGCCACCCAAGGCCAGGTGGTTAGCCGCCCAGCCCTGGGTGGTCAGCCAAGCCACCTTCCTAAAATCATGCTGAAGCGGGATTCCTTCCTATTTTTGACGGATTTTTTGCCTCCAGCCACCATTCCATCTTATTTTCAGCCCTATTTGACCTACTTGAGCCCCAAGGAAGTCTCTAAGGACCCTTGGATTAATATTTAGGTTTTAATCCCAACCATTGATTGATTCCACTCAATCCTTATAAATACCCCTTTATACTTCAGCATTAGGAGCCACCTAGAGGCAATTTCTGAAGTGGGAGGCAATTTCTAAAGTGGGAGGCACATTGGAGGCAATGGCAGTCATCCTTAGGGTAGTTTAACCTATACTTTGAGTGAGAGAGTGAGAGAGAAAGCTTGAAGGAGGGCTGGAGTTGGGCTTGAAGGCTTGAAGGAAGGAATTCCCAGTAGTGCATAAGAGGAGGAGGACTCTCTACAGCAGCCACCATAGGTATACCTCTCCCCCTTTCTCTCTTTCATTCAAATTAGGGTTTTCTGCATAGGATATCATTATTTCATGTTCAAGCTTATGTTTTTATCATGTGTTGATGCTTCTAATGCTTAGAATGCATGATTAGGATATTGTTTATGGCTGGTTTTGCATGATATAATGTCATTCCATGTGATTTTATATGTGGTTGTGATTTTAGGGTTTCTAGTGTCTTTTTAGGGGTTTCTCATTGAATAGCTATTATTGCATGTTCAAGCTAGCATTTTTATCATGTGTGGATACTTTTGTGAGTTAATATGCATGATTATAATCTTGTTCGTGGTCATTTTTACATGCTAGAGGGCTGTTTAATGTGATCTCATGCATAGTTGCAATTCTAGGGTTTCTTTAGTGCTGAAATTGAGTTTATGCTTAGAATAGCTTTATTTCATGCGAAAGTCTATGTCTTTATCATGTGTGGATCATTCTATTGATTAATATGCATGGTTAGAATGCTATTCATATTTGGTTTTGCATGATTTAGGGTTATTTCATGGGATTTTATGCACTAGTGTGATTCTAGGGTTTTTATCATCCTTGTGTTGGTTTAGTTGCATATAGCATGATAGCTTAGGGATTTTCTCTGTTTTTTCTTCATAGTTGCTATATGTGGATTGCATATTAGATAACTATGGTATTTTTAGCATTCATTTAGTGGATTTTAGGGTTTTTATGCATGTCATGGTTCTAGGATTAAACTAGGGTTTGTAATTATTCACTGCTTATGTTGTTTGCATATTTAGTGAATGAATATAGACCTTGTTTCTATTCTGTCCAGATTTTTTTATTGCCTTAAATATGATATTTGGAGCATTCATATGGTTGATTTTTAGGGTTATTTGCATGTCATTGCATATAGGACTGAATTAGGGTTTTAGTTAGCTTATGATTCATGTTGTTCGCATGACTTGTGGTTGATTTTAAACTCTATTTCAATTTTGTCCAGATCTGTTATTTGTCCTTAATATGATGTTTTGAGCATGTGTTAGCTTATGTTTAAGCATGATAATTGCTTGATTGGAACCTAGCTTGGTTGGTTGGTATTTTTGGTATATTTTGCATGCAAATTGCAGGTGCTTTGACAGGTACAACAGGTGCAACTACCCCACCAATGTGGGGTGGTTATTTTGGCTATTGCAAGATGAAATCTTGCAAATAAGATAATTATCTTATGCAATAGGGCAGTTATTTTGACAGGTTGCTTTTGCTTAAAGGTAAGTAGCGTATGAGGGTGCCCCAATTCACCCTTCTTTCCTTTTCTTGAAACTTTCCCTTTCTCCCTCCTAGGGTTATTTCCTAATAGGGGAATATGGTAATTCCTATAGTATCCTTTCATAAAAATACCTTTTAAATCAAAGTTTCCATTTTTATCAAATTCCGTATTTACTAAAGATCTTTTGAAGAATCATTTATTTTTTGGAAACTTACCATGTTTTACTTGAAAGGAAACTTAGGGTTTACCATAGGCCTCTATTAGGTTATAACCCTATTCCCTTTCGAACTACGTGGATTTTGATCCATGTATTTCCATACATGGTACGTAGGCGCTCTTCGTGAGGTTCAAGTCCGCCCTAGGATACTAAGTATCCTAGGCTTTCTCTCCCTTCTTTCTTTTTTCTGTTTTTCTTTGATTTACTTGATTATATGGATGAATGAATGAATGATATGCATGCTGTCTTGTGATGATAATTGTTGATTTGTGTGTGATTAAGACTTTGATTTAGCCCAATTAAATTAAGAGACCGTTTAGGGCGATATGGGTGCCTATAGGCTTTGCCTAGAACCTTCCTATATCGTAACTTAGCCTCCGAATCCCCGATTTCTCTGGTTTCCAAAAGATCTTTTGCCTTACCATTTTTAAACATGGAGTCAATCTTTTGTTTTCCTAAAACAAAACTATTTTTTAGGGTTTTCCTTGTTTCCTTTAAAAAATAAGGTGGCGACTCCCTTTTCCTTTTTCAAACCCATTCGTGGGCCCGCTTTCCTAGGTTCACAGACTGGCGACTTTTAAATCCTTGTGGGCCACTTTTTTAGGGTTCACAGCTTGGCGACTCCACTGGGGATTTGTGGGCTCGACTCTTTACAATTTGATTAGGCTAAGTTAATTTCTTATGTTAATTAAAATCAATCACATTGCATTCGCTTGATTGTGTGCTTTCATTTATTGCATTGTGTGCGCAAACTCTTGCATGCTAGGATCGATGTCCCTCGATGTATCCTTGCCACTGACGGGCCTAGCCTCAACCTTGGTTTTCCTGATTCCATGTGTTGGGGTGAAAGCTCTCAACCTCCCTTGCCAAGTACCCTTGGGCTTGCCCTTGGGTATATGAAATGAGTTAATCACGTACTGCTGGACCCACGCGGCGTTCCTGATGCCACATGTGGTTAGGTATAAAGATTGCTCAAGCAAGTGAAGGACCCTAGCCTACCCTTATCATTAGTCCATATAGACAGACTTGTAGGGCACTATGGTCTCACCTTTATGCACCCACACTTGATTGTAATAATATCATGCCGTGCTTGTGTTGTGTTGCTATGCTCATAAGTTGTGTTCTAGGCTTAGGTTTATTTTAACCATGTGTAGTGATTGACACTTGATATATGGTCTCACCTACATACCCTTAGTAAGTACATCCACCCTTCACCCAAGGGGGCGCCCAAAAGGAAGGATGACTAATTAAAGGTATGTGATAATAGCTTAAAATTGCATTAATGTTATACTTTTAGTAGGCATTATCACATTTATTTGGCACTTAATTCCACATTTTACACATTATACATGAATTCTCTTGATACATGCTCTTATGCTTAAAGTAGTGTGTTAATGTGTGTTTTATTTTTGTAGGAAGCCAATTCCCTATGGTCAAGCATTCTAAATTTATTTGGAATTATATGGAAGCTTTGCAAGGTTGAAGTGCATTAATTTTAGAAGATTTTAGCAAAGAAATTGGCAACCTCAAAGTTGGAAAGAAGATTAAAAAGGAAGTTTGGAGCAGTTACCGTATTTTGGTCATAACTTTTGACTCCGAAGTCCAATTGATGCGAAATTGGTGTCCCTGGAAAGCTAATTTGAAGCCCTACAATATTGTATTTCATGAATTTTTCGTGATTTCAATGTTTAGTAGGTCAAAAACGGGTTACAAGTTAGCCCTGCTGGAAAAACCGGGATTCCCAATTTGTTTCCTAATTTTTCTCCTCTTTCTCTTGGAAACCCTAAGAGCACATGGAAAGGAAAAGGTGGCTGCACCTCTATATATTATTTCTCCTCTTCTCTTCTACACACACGTCTCTCTTGTTCTTCTTCTTCTACCTCTCTTTAGTTTTCTAGTTTTCAATTATCATGAGTAGCTAAACTTTTTGCTAAGGCTAGGAGTGAAGCCACAACAATTATTTGGTATTTGTTTAATGACTCTTTTATGGATTTAATGTAAGGTTTTATAGTTTTGATTGATTTTGATTATTTGCAAAGTATTTATTCTGTATAATTCTTTTATTTATCGTTAACTCCGGGTATGGTGAATGCTTAGAATTCCCTGCGAATTAAATTACTAGTTTTCTCATGCAATAAATCAATCGATCTTATGAATCCATATTTTTAGAATTGTTTTAAATAAAATTAATTGTTAAATCATCCGACTGGGATCATCCTTCGTATGAATCTCAGTTGAGTTATAAAATTGAGTCGTTAGCAAATAACTAATACTTGTTGTGAGTGGACCTCTGAACCTTAGTGCTTTTAAATTATTGTTTTCAATCAAACTAATTCTCTGCAACCAAGCAATCAAATTTCTAAAATCTTTTCTCAATCTTTTCTGTTAATTATTCCCCTTCCCTGTGGTTCGACCTCGGACTCACCGAGAATTTATTACTTCGCGACATCTTGCACTTGGGAGCATTATTAAAGTCGCAGCAAGTTTTTGGCGCCGTTGCCGGGGACTGGTGTGGATAAATAGCAGTTCATTGTTTTCAGTGGAGGTTTGTTGTATTTTGCGAATCTCTTCGCAAATCCGGTAAACTCTTTCCACAACTTTTTATTTTTTTATTTTTTTTATTTATTCTTTTTTGTATGCAAATTTGGCATCGTGATCATACTCATCGTTTGGTTAGAGTTGAGTCTGAAAATTTGTGTGGCAATTTAATTGATTCTCTTGGACACAATCACACACTTGACACCATGTCTGATAATGAGGAACAAATTGAGAATATTGATAGTGATGATAAAAGGACTCTTAGAGATTATTTGCAGCCTACTAGGAGTAGTGCACCATCTTGTATTATTTTTCCTCTGAATGCTAATAATTTCAAATTTAAGGTTGGCATGATTCCATTGCTACCTAAATTCCATGGTTTAGAATCTGAAAACCCATATTTGCACCTTAAGGAATTTGATGAGGTTTGTGTAACCTTCCATGACCAAACTTGTAGTGAAGAGACTATTAAATTGAAATTATTTCCCTTTTCTCTCAAGGATAAGGCGAAAAATTGGCTTAATGCTTTAAGACCTAGATCCATTGGCACATGGCAAGAGATGCAAACTGAATTTTTGAAAAAGCACTTCCCACTTCATAGGACTAATGCTCTCAAAAGGCAAATAATGAATTTTTCACAAAAAGATAATGAGACTTTTTACCAATGTTGGGAACGTTTTAAAGATTTATTAAATTCTTGCCCACATCATGGCTATGAAACTTGGCGTATCATTAGTTTTTTCTATCAAAGTTTAACTCCTAAAATGCGCCAATTTGTAGAGATGATGTGCAATGGTGAATTCATGAATAAGGACCCTGATGAGGCTTTTGACTATTTTGATCTGTTAGCTGAGAATGCCCAATCTTGGGATACAACTGATACTTTAGATAGGTCCAAGCCTTCTACCAACCCATCTGGGGGCGGTAAGTACCATCTTAGGGAGGATGATGACTTAAGTGCTAGGGTAGCTATTTTGGCTAGGAAATTAGAAGCCATGGAATTAAGGAAAGTTAATGAAGTTATGTCTGTGCCTAAATTGAATGATGTTTGTAGTATTTGTGAGACTATGGGACACTCTACAAATGATTGCCCAACTATTCCTGCTTTTAAAGAGGTGTTGCACGATCAAGCAAATGCTATAAATATAAATAAAAAGCCTTTTTCTTCACCCTATTCTGAAACTTATAATCCAGGGTGGAGGAATCATCCAAATTTCAGTTGGAAGAATGATAATGTTACACTACCACCTCAAGGCCATTCTAATTTTGTTCCTTATAATCCTCCTCCTAAGAAGGGTTTAGAGGAAACATTGCAACAGTTTATGCAGAGTCAAGCCACCATAAATAATCAGACTTCTCAAGCCATAGGTGACATTAGAAACACTCTTACTAAGTTGACCACTTCATTAAGCATTCAAGAAAAAGGTAAATTTCCATCTCAACCACAACCTAACCCCCAAGGTCAATTTAGTATTAGTGATTCTAATTTATCTGATACACAACTTGAGCATGCTAAGTCCGTTACTACTCTTCGTAGTGGAAAAGTTATTGATAAAACTATTCCACCACCCAAAGACAAAGAAAAAGAAGAATTTTCAAAAACAAAGAGTAGTAATGAACTTAATAAGCCCGAGTCAAGTGTAGTTGAGAGATGCCCCATTCCCATTCCTTTTCCTCAAAGATTCCAACCACCTCAAAAAGTGAATCAGAATGCAGACATTCTTGAAATCTTTAAACAAGTGAAAGTCAACATTCCTTTGTTGGATGCAATAAAACAAATTCCTTCTTATGCTAAATTTTTGAAAGATTTATGTACGGTTAAGCGTAAGCTTAACGTACAAAAGAAGGCATTTTTAACTGAACAGATGAGTGCTATTATTCAAAATAATATTCCTCCTAAGTATAAAGATCCAGGTAGTCCCACAATTTCATGTGTTATTGGTAATTTTAAAGTAGAGCAAGCTTTGCTTGATCTTGGGGCTAGCGTGAATCTTTTACCTTATTCGGTATATGAACAGTTGGGTCTAGGTGAGTTAAAACCTACACAAATAACTCTTCAGCTTGCGGACCGTTCTGTGAAAATACCTAGGGGAATAGTAGAGGATGTGTTAGTCCAAATTGATAAATTTTACTTTCCTGTTGATTTTATTGTTTTAGACACACATCCTGTTTTGAATGCTAGCTCTCAAATTCCTGTGATTTTGGGTCGCCCATTCCTTGCAACTTCTAATGCTTTTATAAATTGTAGGAGTGGTGTACTTAAATTGTCTTTTGGAAATATGACCTTGGAATTGAATATTTTTAATACATGCAAACAACCTAGGGATGATGATGACTTTCATGAAGTTGACTTAATTGATACACTTGTTCAAGAACAATTTAATGTATCATGTTTTTCTGATCCTTTAGAGGCTTGCATGGTTAATTCTTATAATTTAGAGTTTAATGAGAATCCTGAAATTGCATATCTTTATTGTTTATTGGATTCTACACAGGAATTGGACTTGAATGCGTGGAGGCCAAAATTTGAAGAGCTACCACCCCGTGAGCTTAAACTATTGCCATCAAATGAGAAAGTGCCTAAGATAGAATTAAAGCCCTTACTAGTGGAACTCAAGTATGCATTTTTAGGACCCGAGGAGACTTTTCCTGTGGTAATATCTTCTAAACTTGATTCTTTACAAGAAGGTAAGTTGCTGAAAATTTTGAAAAAACATAAAGGTGCTATAGGATGGAACATTGCTGATATAAAGGGAATTAGCCCTCTTGTGTGCACTCATAGAATTTATTTGGAGGAAAATGCTAAACCCTCTAGGGAGATGCAGCGTAGATTGAACCCTACAATGAAAGATGTAGTTAGGACTGAAGTTTTGAAATTGTTAGATGTGGGGATCATTTACCCCATAGCTGATAGTAAGTGGGTAAGTCCTACTCAAGTTGTACCTAAAAAGTCTGGAGTCACTGTAGTCAAAAATGAAAATAATGAATTAATACCCACTCGTGTGACCACAGGTTGGCGTATGTGCATTGACTATAGGAAGCTTAACTCTGTCACTAGGAAAGACCACTTCCCTTTGCCTTTTTTGGATCAAATTTTAGAAAGAGTAGCTGGTCATTCCTATTACTGCTTTTTAGATGGATATTCAGGGTATTATCAAATTGAAATTGCACCTGAGAATCAAGAGAAAACTACCTTTACATGCCCTTTTGGTACTTTTGCTTTTCGAAGGATGCCATTTGGATTATGTAATGCTCCTGCCACTTTTCAAAGATGCATGCTTAGTATTTTTAGTGACATGGTAGAGAATTTTCTTGAAGTTTTTATGGATGATTTTTCTGTTTTTGGTGACTCATTTGATGATTGTTTATCTAATTTGCAGGCAGTCTTGATTAGATGTGAAGAGAAGAATCTTTTGTTAAACTGGGAGAAGTGTCATTTCATGGTTTCAAAAGGGATTGTGCTTGGTCACATTGTTTCTTCAAAAGGAATAGAAGTGGACAAAGCTAAAATTGAATTAATTTCTAATTTGCCCACACCTAAAAATATTAAAGATGTTAAGTCATTCTTAGGACATGCTGGATTTTATAGGAGGTTTATCAAAAACTTTAGTGTAATATCTAGACCATTGTGTAACCTCCTATCTAAAGATACTCCTTTTGAATGGACTGAAGCTTGTCAAGAAGCTTTTGTAAAGCTTAAAGGCATGCTTACTTCTGCACCCATTATGCAATCACCTAATTGGAATCTACCTTTTGAAATAATGTGTGATGCTAGTGATTATGCAATTGGAGCTGTTTTGGGGCAACGTAAGGATAATAAACCTTCTGTCATATATTATGCAAGTAGAACTTTAAATAGTGCTCAAATGAATTATTCCACAACTGAAAAAGAATTGCTTGCAGTGGTATTTGCCCTAGATAAATTTCATGCATATATTATAGGTTCCCCTATTGTTGTTTTCACTGACCATGCAGCTTTGAAATATCTTCTTGCCAAGAAGGATGCTAAGCCGCGATTGATTAGATGGATCCTTTTACTCCAACAATTCAATATCACCATCAAAGATAAAAAGGGAGTAGAAAATGTGGTGGCAGACCATTTATCTCGACTTACTTTTGATTCTTCTGTGGATATTATGCCAATCAAGGATTCTTTCCCTGATGAGCACCTTTTTGCTATTTCTACTTTGCCTTGGTATGCTGATATTGTTAATTTTCTTGTCACAGGCAAAACTCCATCTCATTGGAATGCACAGGATAAGAAAAGATTTTTGGTTGAGGTACGCAATTTCTTTTATGATGATCCATATTTGTTTAAGTATTGTGCTGATCAAATTATTAGGAGATGTGTCCCTAACAATGAAATATTTAGTGTCATCTCCTTTTGCCATTCTAAAGCATGTGGTGGCCATTTTTCTTCAAGGAAAACCGCTGCAAAAATTTTACAGTGTGGATTTTATTGGCCTACCCTTTTTAAGGACACTCATAATTTTTGTAAAGCATGTGAGCCTTGTCAAAAGTTAGGAGGAATTACTCGTCGGAATATGATGCCTTTAAACCCTATTTTAATTGTTGAGATATTTGATTCTTGGGGCATTGATTTCATGGGTCCATTCCCATCTTCTTTTGGAAATCTTTACATTCTTGTAGCTGTTGATTATGTCTCCAAATGGGTTGAGGCTATTTCTTGTAAAACCAATGATCATAAAATTGTTTTGAAATTTTTGAAAGACAATGTTTTGTCAAGGTTTGGAATTCCTCGTGCCATTATAAGTGATGGAGGATTGCATTTTTGCAACTGGCCTTTTGAGGCCTTAATGAAGAAATATGGTATAACTCATAAGGTTGCAACTCCTTATCACCCACAAACAAATGGACAAGCCGAACTTGCTAATCGGGAGATTAAACAAATTTTAGAAAAGACAGTTAACCCGACTCGCAAAGATTGGTCTTTGAAGCTAACCGATGCACTTTGGGCATATCGTACTGCTTATAAAACCCCCACCGGTATGTCTCCTTATCGACTTGTTTATGGAAAAGCTTGTCATTTACCTGTTGAATTGGAGCATAAATCATATTGGGCCATCAAGCAATTTAATTTTGGTCTAGACAAGGCTAGTTCTTTAAGGAAATTGCAATTGAATGAGTTGGAAGAAATTCGGCGAGATGCTTATGACAATTCTAGAATTTACAAAGAACGAATAAAATTTTTTCATGACAAAAATATTTTAAGGAAATCTTTTGAACCATCTCAAAAAGTTCTTTTTGTATAATTCTAGATTGCACTTGTTTCCAGGTAAGCTAAGGTCCCGTTGGACAGGACCATTTGTGGTTAAAACTGTTTTTCCTCATGGAGCTGTTGAGATTGAAAATCCTAAGAATGGTAATGTTTTTAAAGTTAATGGACAACGTCTTAAACCATTTCTTGAGAATTTTTCACCTGAGGATGAGTCCATTGATTTGGTGGATCCTGTCTACCAGGATTTACCAAACCCTTAATTAGTTCATTCATATTAGTGTTTGTGTCGTAGTTAGTTTTTTTTTTTTTTTTTCCCTTTTGTTTTTTTTTTTTTTTTGTGTTTTTCGTATCTAACCCATTTTGCAGGTATTAGAGTTTGTTTGTTTTCTTTTTGGTTCGCACCTCAAGGTACTCTCCATGATTTCTACTACTTTGTTTTTCTTTGTTTACATTGAGAACAATGTATCTTTTAGGTTGGGGGGAGAGAATTTTGGTGTGGTGTTAGTTTATTTTGGTCTTAGTTAGTTTATCTTATTTTTCAAAAAAAAAAAAAAAAAAAAAGTTTAGTGGTTTACAAATTTTGGCTTAAAAATTTTGTTGTTTTAGCATGATTATTTAGTTTGAAGTTCAGTATGCTACTTCTATTTCAAATTTTCCATTGAATTTCATACTTGGATTACATTGCACTTGCACTTTAGCCGCATGAATATGATTCTTGATTAGAGGGTAAAGATGATTTTAAAAATCTTGATGAATAAAAATGTGGAGACTTTTAGCCCTTGCGAGTATTTGAGCCATTAATTTTTTTTAGAGGGTTATTATATTTAATCTTACCTTGATTTTTGGAAGCGCTCAAATTTCATTGTTTAGTCTCATTATTTCTTCTTTTTGGTTGAATGCTGAGAATATATTTTTTATACCACACTTGTTTCTTTTGAAGTCATGGATATTGAAAAATTATACCACTCCTTGAGAGATGATTGTAGGCCATCTTTGATTTCTTTGAGCCTTTAATTTCTTTTCTTTATGATACATTACCATTAGTTAGCCCGTTGAGCCTTTTGATTAGCCTTTCTTTCATAACCTTTTTCCCAAAGTGTTTTGAGAATGGATATTATCAATGTTCAGTAAGGTGAATGGGTGGAAAATTTAAAAAAAAAGGTGAAAAAAAAATTTTAAAAAAATGAAAAAAAAAAGAAGAAAAGAAAAAGAAAGAAAAAAAAGAAAGAACGAAAGAAAGAGAAAGCTTTGTTGGTGAAGTATTGAGAAGTGAAAAAAAAAAAAAAAGAAAAAAAGTGTTTGAATGCCAAAGTTTGGAAGAATAAGTTGAATACAAAATTGTTTCAAGTGAGTTTGCTCTTTCTACCATTCTCGGATACACTTTTTATTATCACCATAACCTTTTTGTTTCAATTCCTTCTTTTATCCCAACATTACATCCTATTAAAAGTCCTATTTGATTTTGAGGATAGTATGGTTTGGATATTGACATGACTGAGCTATAATGTAATGTGTGGTGTACATTCTTAGTATTTGGCATTCCTTTCATGAGACTATATGATTCTTTCTTGTGATAGCGTTTTTCAAATATTTTATATGTGAGATTCTTGTTCTTGCTCTACATTATTCTACTCACATATACTCGAGAGTTTTACCCTATTCAGAGTGCATTATTTTGTTGAGTGTAATTTCTGTGAGATTTGAGTTGAAGCATATTTCAGATAGAGATTTGGGTTGTGCTTTACCTTGAAATTAGGTTTATATTTGTGTTGGCTAAATTCTTCACACACAATGAGTTTTTGAATTCATTGGGATGTTTTTAATAGTTGCGAGTGTCCTGAACTTTTAACTAATTCTTTTGCTAAGGTGATGAAATTGGTAGCCATGCTTTGAGTTTTTCTTTTGAAGAAAACTATTTCAATCGCTTTGATTGCTAGGGACTAGCAATATGCTGGTTGGGGGTGTGATAATAGCTTAAAATTGCATTAATGTTATACTTTTAGTAGGCATTATCACATTTATTTGGCACTTAATTCCACATTTTACACATTATACATGAATTCTCTTGATACATGCTCTTATGCTTAAAGTGGTGTGTTAATGTGTGTTTTATTTTTGTAGGAAGCCAATTCCCTATGGTCAAGCATTTTAAATTTATTTGGAATTATATGGACGCTTTGCAAGGTTGAAGTGCATTAATTTTAGAAGATTTTAGCAAAGAAATTGGCAACCTCAAAGTTGGAAAGAAGATTAAAAAGGAAGTTTGGAGCAGTTACCGTATTTTGGTCATAACTTTTGACTCCGAAGTCCAATTGATGCGAAATTGGTGTCCCTGGAAAGCTGATTTGAAGCCCTACAATATTGTATTTCATGAATTTTTCGTGATTTCAATGTTTAGTAGGTCAACAACGGGTTACAAGTTAGCCCTGCTGGAAAAACCGGGATTCCCAATTTGTTTCCTAATTTTTCTCCTCTTTCTCTTGGAAACCCTAAGAGCACATGGAAAGGAAAAGGTGGCTGCACCTCTATATATTATTTCTCCTCTTCTCTTCTACACACACGTCTCTCTTGTTCTTCTTCTTCTACCTCTCTTTAGTTTTCTAGTTTTCAATTATCATGAGTAGCTAAACTTTTTGCTAAGGCTAGGAGTGAAGCCACAACAATTATTTGGTATTTGTTTAATGACTCTTTCATGGATTTAATGTAAGGTTTTATAGTTTTGATTGATTTTGATTATTTGCAAAGTATTTATTCTGTATAATTCTTTTATTTATCGTGAACTCCGGGTACAGTGAATGCTTAGAATTCCCTGCGAATTAAATTACTAGTTTTCTCATGCAATAAATCAATCGATCTTATGAATCCATATTTTTAGAATTGTTTTAAATAAAATTAATTATTAAATCATCCGACTGGGATCATCCTTCGTATGAATCTCAGTTGAGTTATAAAATTGAGTCGTTAGCAAATAACTAATACTTGTTGTGAGTGGACCTCTGAACCTTAGTCCTTTTAAATTATTGTTTTCAATCAAACTAATTCTCTGCAATCAAGCAATCAAATTTCTAAAATCTTTTCTCAATCTTTTCTGTTAATTATTCCCCTTCCCTGTGGTTCGACCTCGGACTCACCGAGAATTTATTACTTCGCGACATCCTGCACTTGGGAGCATTATTAAAGTCGCAGCAGTATGTGAGCTAAGATTATTTAATCATAGGCTTTTAAGTAAACCAATAGGGGCTTGTTTGGAATGAAGTATTTAATTAAGGGTTAAGAAGTTGGGGCTTATTCATCTTTATGTCTTTAGTATATCACCTCACCTTCCGTCTTAAGGACACTTTTGAGGATAAGGTGTCTAACTAGGGAGATATCCTATTTAGACCTAGCTCATAGTTTGCCTACACTTGGGGGAAAGTGACTCTTGATGGTTTTGTGATGGTTAATAACCAGAACCTAAGGCTAAGTGACTCACCTTTATGTCCTTAGTACGTCACCTCACACTTCAAGGTACCCTTGAAGATGAGATGTCTAACTAAGGGGATGCTTTATAATATCACATTTATCAATTTAGCGCAGTCATGGAAATATTGTTAAAATGTTTTGGTCATAGCCTAAAAAGGGGATTTTGTTCTTGAAGGGGGTTGGATTAAACCCGTGACAACTTATTAAGGTTGGACTCAAATTTTGAACCCGAGATGGCTAACAAAGGGACTAGTGAAAGGAACTTTGACCTTGAGGCTTGTTTGAAAGCCGTCATGGCCAAGCTTGACCACACCGCCGAGACATTCGATACAGCATTGAAAATGGCTCAAGAGAACCAGCAGAAGATGGCGGATCTCGAACAGAATGGCTCTAAGGCCCATTCCTCGGGTATACCTCATGGGGCTAACACCAAAGAGGGACCTCAATCCAATGAGAACACCAAAACAAGGGGGGGAAGTAGTTCAAAACCTGTAGTCATCAACCTAGAAGGGGAAACCAAAGGAAAGGGTACCAGTAATGATTCTGTGTTAGCTAACAAGGTAGAAGCGTTGGAGAGAACTATAAAAGGGATTCGTAGGGCTGATGACATGGTCAATGTGAAGACTTTATCTCTGTTTTCAACAGCTCGTATTCCATTGCAATTCAAGATGCTAGAGTTGGAGAAATTTGATGGGACGGGCTGTCCTAAGACTTATTTGAAGATGTATGTGCGAGCTATGCACCCTCGAGGGGCCACTGACGAGCTTTTGGCTCAAATGTTCCATGAAACCTTGGCCACTTCCGTTTTGAAATGGTTTTTATCATTGGATGAGAATAGGACTCGGACTTGGGAGGACATATGTAATGAATTCTCGGAGCACTACAAGTACAATACGGAGGTGGACGTTACTCGAAGAGACTTGGAGACTACAAAACAAGGGGCTAATGAAACCTTCTCTGGATTCATTACAAGGTAGAGATGAAAGGCTTCTCAAATGGTGAACCGACCCAATGAAGAAGAGTAGATTCAGATGGTAGTTAAGAACCTCCTCCCTATCTACCATAAGCATCTATTTGCAAGCTATTTTCTAAACTTTAAGGCCTTGATTGGGGCTGGAACTCAAGTAGAAGATGCCATTGGTGATGGTATAATTGAGGAAGATGAGACATTAGGGAACTCCCGAACTGGAAGTAATGGAAAGACACATAGGCATGTTAATGCCATATCTCCCCAACAGTCCCGCCAATTTACCGAACTCTACATGCCATTAAGCGATGTTTTTGAGAAGTTGAAGGTGAAAGGTTTGCTTCAACCCCTTGACCCAGCACCACTGCCTAACCCATTACCTCGTCGCTTTAAAGAGAATGAGTATTGTGACTTCCACCAAGGCAAGGGGCATAGCACTGATCGATGCCCAAGGTTGAAACACGAAATCCAAGACCTCTTTGACAAGGGAATTGTCTCTCCACCTAAGGCACCCAATCATTCACTCTAAAGGCAATCCATTTAGTGCTTACTGTCGCACCAATTTTGTCATGACTGTTTGTGATAAAGAGTTTAGGTTGTTTGTCCTACAGAAGACTTAGGGTTTATTTCTTTGTTTTCTAGTTATTTGATTGTTTCCGTCTTTCAAGTCAAATGTCCTTTGAAGTTTTGAGTCTTTTGAGTCCTAGTCATTGTCAATGTGTTCACCTTTATTCCCTCAATAAAAAGTTTGATTTCAATAATTCCATTGTCTCTCTATTTCTCTTGTCCTCAATCAATTGACAATCAAAGTGGCATTAAAATATTTCCTAAGAAGCTTGAAAGCTCTTCCCACTAAAAGAGCAAACATAATGAATGATGAATGAGTTGCAATTGATTAACTTGGAAACAATGAGAAGTCCAAAATGGTAAACATAGGGGCCACCCGCCCACTACACTACATGAAGACCTAAGCCAAGCAACTTGAGAAGATCTTGAAACCCTTGCAAGAAGCAATTCAAAGATCAAAAGAAGAAATCAATTAGCATGGTGAGCTTTTGGAGATATTTATTTCTCTCTCCCTCAAAAGACCAAAAAAAACAAAAAAAAAAAAAGGTCAAAAGAAAAAATTGTGAAAAAAAAAAAGAAAAAAGAAAGAAAAGAGCACAACAAAGAAAAAAAGTACAAAAAGAAAGGGAAGGGATTAACATACATCCAAAAGCATTTAGAAGGAAAATCAATTAGAAGAAGGCCTTGTGTTCAAAGAGGACCACTACCTATGTTCGTGACCCGCGGGAAAAGTTCAAGCCAAATGAGGGTGGTCCCTATGTGGTTATGTGTAGAGCCTAGGCCCGCTAGGTTGAAAACCTAAAAAGGCGACCTAGGCAAAAGTTAGGGCTTTTGAAAAAAAAAATGATGAAAAAAAATAAAATGCCTTGAAATACGAGGACCTGATTCTCTACCAAAAAAGAAATGTTAGTTTGGTTAATGTCTTTTGAAGATCAAAGTGGAGATACGTAGGCAGCCCATAAAGTTACTTTGGGTGCGATCCAATTCATTGAAAAAAAAAAAAAACAAAAAACAAAAAAGAGGAAGAAAGAAAGGGGCTTTGCATATAACCAACCATTGAAGGCAATTCTTTGTCAATAAATCAAAAGGAAACAGTCTCATTCATCAAATTAGTGAGCTAAAATACTACATGCCACCGAGAAAGTTAACTTGATTATTTTCCTTGTTCTTGTTTGGTTTGAGTCCTTCGGATGTCCCTCCACTTTCCTCCTTCATCTCTCTTGAGTCTTGTGTGTTTCTAGTGGTCATAGACCTCGTCCTTTCAAAGTATTCAATCATGATGATTCATTTATGGGTTCCTTTAAATTCTATATCTTCTTACCTTTTGACTTAGACTCTTGTCATGGATCTAATGATGGAAAAGGGGTAGCAGTAACCACTATGAAACGATTTGCCTTAGCTGTAGGCATGTGATTTCGTGAGATTGGGGGGTGATTTATTTTGCTCAATTGAAGAACGTGAATGTGTTATGAACCCAGGGGCTGATTATGCTTGTTAAAGAAGAATTTGAATGAATGCTGGGGCTAGTTTGTCTTGTTCAGAGAACTTAAATGAATTGATGAAGAAAATAGGCTGGGGGTTCATGAGTTGCATTTCTTTGCGCTAGTGAGAAAGGAAAGAATGGAGAAAAGAAAAAAGGTAAAGAAGAAAAGCCCGCTAGGTTGAAAACCCGAAAGGGCAGCCTAGGCAAAAATTAGGGCAACCCGCTAGGTTGAAAACCCGTAAGGGCAATCTAGGCAAAAGTTAGGGTTTTGGAAGAAAAGAGAAGTGAAGAAAGAAGAAGAGAGGAAGAGGTGATTCCACTCTATTCCTATACGTTGAAAAAGAATTCATGGGTTTGACCCAATCCTCCTGAAATGCATTATTTCTTAAGAAGGCTTGACCACAATTTTATAAGAATGTTTTTGAAAAATTCCATGATTGTACTAAATATGCAAAGCTGTCTTTAAGGAAAACGAATGAGAATGAAAATAATGATGGGTTTGCAAAACCATTTCTAGATAATCTTTCTATGCATGAACTTGTGCTAATAAATTCGTGTGAATCAATTTTACTTGAGTTATTGATTAATTGATGTGTGCATTAGTAATATGCAGTGTTCATTGAGTTTTGGAGGTTCATTTTCCCATGATCATATTTGACTAGCTTTCGTTTTTGGTTATGTGGTTGATAGTTTCTCTCCATATGGTGTTGGCTTAGTCTCTATACCATTCCTGTTTTATGAATAGTGACTCCCCACTTAACTAGTGTCTTCGTAGGCTCTCTCGAGTATTCACATGTACTCACCCTGAGTATTCACATATACTCACCCCGAGTATTCACCAGTACTCACCTCGAGTATTCACATATACTCACCCCGAGTATTCACCAATACTCACCCTGAGTATTCACCCTTACTCATCCCCGAGTATTCACCAATACTCACCCTGGTTATTCACCCCTACTCATCCCCGAGTATTCACATGTACTCACTCTGAGTATTCACATGTACTTGTCCCTGAGTATTCATATGTACTCACTCCGAGTATTCATCTCTACTCGTCCCTAAATATTCACCAATACTCTCCTCTCGAGCATTGACCCTTGTTCGTATTGATTCCAAACCCCTTCATCATGCCTCCTCTATTTATATGTTATTGTTTTAGGTATTGACTTCTACCTATACAATCTCTCGGCATTCTTTGAGTATTGACCCCTATTCATCACCAACAGTGACTTTTGTTCATATAGTGAGTATTGACTCCTACTCATTTCAAGCATTGACCTTTGCTTATATACATTTTACCTTGAGCATTGACCCTTGCTCATATAATTTTCTTCGTGAGTATTAAATCCTACTCATTTCAAGCATTGACCTCTGCTTATATACATTTTATCTTGAGCATTGACCCTTGCTCGAATGATTTTCTCTGTGAGTATTGAATCCTACTCATTTCAAGCATTGACCTTTGCTTATATACATTTTACCTTGAGCATTGACCCTTGCTCATATAATTTTCTTCGTGAATATTGACTCCTACTCATTTCAAGCATTGACCTTTGCTTGTATACATTTTATCTTGAGCATTGACCCTTACTCGAATAATTTTTTTCTGTAAGTATTGAATCCTACTCATTTCAAGCATTGACCTCTGCTTATATACATTTTATCTTGAGCATTGACCCTTGCTCGAATGATTTTCTTTGTGAGTATTGAATCCTACTCATTTCAAGCATTGACCTTTGTTTATATACATTTTACCTTGAGCATTGACCATTGCTCATATAATTTTCTTCGTGAGTATTGACTCCTACTCATTTCAAGCATTGACCTTTGCCTGTATACATTTTATCTTGAGCATTGACCCTTGCTCGAATAATTTTCTCTATGAGTATTGAATCCTACTCATTTCAAGCATTGACCTCTGCTTATATACATTTTATCTTGAGCATTGACCTTTGCTCGAATGATTTTCTCTGTGAGTATTGAATCCTACTCATTTCAAGCATTGACCTTTGCTTATATACATTTTACCTTGAGCATTGACCCTTGCTCATATAATTTTCTTCGTGAGTATTGACTCCTACTCATTTCAAGCATTGACCTTTGCTTGTATACATTTTATCTTGAGCATTGACCCTTGCTCGAATAATTTTCTCTGTGAGTATTGAATCCTACTCATTTCAAGCATTGACCTCTGCTTATATACATTTTATCTTGAGCAATGACCCTTGCTCGAATGATTTTCTATGTGAGTATTGAATCTACTCATTTCAAGCATTAACCTTTGCTTATATACATTTTATCTTGAGCATTGACCCTTGCTCGAATGATTTTCTCGGTGAGTATTGAATCCTACTCATTTCAAGCAATGACCCTTGCTCGTAAGTTTTTCTTTATGAGTATTGATCTTTACTCATAACAAGCATTGACCCTTGCTTGTGTGTTTTTAAGTATTGACTTCTATTCATGGGATTTCTTTTTAGATGTTCAGTATGGATATTGACTTCTATCCATCATGGGTTCTCGTTTGAGTAATGACTCTTACCTATACGATGTCTTATTGGCTCTCCTGAGTATTGACCTATACTCATTCTGAGTACTGATACATACTGATCTTAAGGATTGACCCATACTTGTCCCTGAGTATTGACCCATACTCACCCTGTGTATTGACCCATACTCATTCTAATCATAAAAGTATATTTGTCTCGAGTATTAACTGGTACTCATCCCGAGTGTTGACCTTCACTCTGAATACTGATTCCTATTCTTTTCGAGTATTGACTGTTACTCACCCTGAGTGTTGACCTTCACTCCCAATACTGATCTTTATTCTCTTCGAGTATTGACTTGTACTCATCCTAGGTGTTGACCTTCACTTAGAGTTACATCTATTTGTCCTGGGTATTGACCTTTACCTAGACATTGACTTCTAATTGCTTAAGATATGTGATGAATTTCATAGGATGATGGAGTTCTCCATTTTGAATTTGATGCAATTACTCTCCCAAGCAAAAATGGGATGTTCTTTTATCATTGGTTCGCAAGTGAAACTTGCTGCACCAATAAGGGGCTTCTGTCACACCCCATTTTTGCACCACCTTACTAGGGTTTGTCATTCCATGCATTTTTTTGTTTTGTTTTTGAGTCTAGTTTTCTAGAATCACAAAGACATTAGATATGAATTTTGGTTCAATTTGGAGTTGATCTTGAGGGATAATAAGAGCTTTTGTGACTTGAGGGGCATAATCGTCTTTTAGGTTACAAAATTTTCATTTAACCTTGAAATGATCTCCAAATTGTCAATTAGATTTCATGAGGATGCATTTGAGGTATTTATGGGTTCAATTTGATGAATCAATGGTTCGGGATTAAAATGGCTCAATAAGGTTCAATTTGGTTAAGAGACCCACTTCGGGTTGGCTCAAATCGGCTCATGATTTTCACTCCATTCCCACTCATTTGACTTTAATTAGTCTTAATTTCATTCCTAAAGATGTTTTGGAAGGTTGAATTTTGAATTGGAAAGCATTTGGTGCGACCCTGTGTGCATACCTAAGCTTAGCGACGGTGGTGCATAGTGGTTAGCCGCCTTTGTAAAACCCAACCATGCAGCCATGGCGGCTAACCGCCCAGCCCAGGTGGTCAGCCGCCCAAGGCCAGGTGGTTAGCCGCCCAGCCCTGGGTGGTCAGCCGAGCCACCTTCCTAAAATCATGCTGAAGCGGGATTCTTTCCTATTTTTGACGGATTTGTTGCCTCCAGCCGCCATTCCATCTTATTTTCAGCCCTATTTGACCTACTTGAGCCCCAAGGAAGTCTCTAAGGACCCTTGGATTAATATTTAGGGTTTTAATCCCAACCATTGATTGATTCCACTCAATCCTTATAAATACCCCTTTATACTTCAACATTAGGAGCCACCTAGAGGCAATTTTTGAAGTGGGAGGCAATTTCTGAAGTGGGAGGCACATTGGAGGCTATGGCAGTCATCCTTAGGGTAGTTTAACCTAAAATTTGAGTGAGAGAGTGAGAGAGAAAGCTTGAAGGAGGGCTGGAGTTGGGCTTGAAGGCTTGAAGGAAAGAATTCCCAGTAGTGCATAAGAGGAGGAGGACTCTCTATAGCAGCCACCATAGGTATACCTCTCCCCCTTTCTCTCTTTCATTCAAATTAGGGTTTTCTGCATAGGATATCATTATTTCATGTTCAAGCTTATGTTTTTATCATGTGTTGATGCTTCTAATGCTTAGAATGCATGATTGGGATATTGTTTATGGCTGGTTTTGCATGATATAATGTCATTCCATGTGATTTTATATGTGGTTGTGATTTTAGGGTTTCTAGTGTCTTTTTAGGGGTTTCTCATTGAATAGCTATTATTGCATGTTTAAGCTAGCATTTTTATCATGTGTGGATACTTTTGTGAGTTAATATGCATGATTATAATCTTGTTCATGGTCATTTTTACATGCTAGAGGGCTGTTTAATGTGATCTCATGTATAGTTGCAATTCTAGGGTTTCCTTAGTGCTGAAATTGAGTTTATGCTTAGAATAGCTTTATTTCATGTGAAAGTCTATGTCTTTATCATGTGTGGATCATTCTATTGATTAATATGCATGGTTAGAATGCTGTTCATATTTGGTTTTGCATGATTTAGGGTTATTTCATGGGATTTTATTCACTAGTGTGATTCTAGGGTTTTTATCATCCTTGTGTTGGTTTAGTTGCATATAGCATGATAGCTTAGGGATTTTCTCTGTTTTTTCTTCATAGTTGCTATATGTGGATTGCATATTAGATAACTATGGTATTTTTAGCATTCCTGTAGTGGATTTTAGGGTTTTTATGCATGTCATGGTTCTAGGATTAAACTAGGGTTTGTAATTATTCACTGCTTATGTTGTTTGCATATTTAGTGAATGAATATAGACCTTGTTTCTATTCTGTCCAGATTTGTTTATTGCCTTAAATATGATATTTGGAGCATTCATATGGTTGATTTTTAGGGTTATTTGCATGTCATTGCATATAGGACTGAATTAGGGTTTTAGTTAGCTTATGATTCATGTTGTTCGCATGACTTGTGGTTGATTTTAAACTCTATTTCAATTCTGTCCAGATCTGTTATTTGTCCTTAATATGATGTTTTGAGCATGTGTTAGCTTATGTTTAAGCATGATAATTGCTTGATTGGAACCTAGCTTGGTTGGTTGGTATTTTTGGTATATTTTGCATGCAAATTGCCGGTGCTTTGACAGGTACAACAGGTGCAACTACCCCACCAATGTGGGGTGGTTATTTTGGCTATTGCAAGATGAAATCTTGCAAATAAGATAATTACCCTATGCAATAGGGCGGTTATTTTGACAGGTTGCTTTTGCTTAAAGGTAAGTAGGGTATGAGGGTGCCCCAATTCACCCTTCTTTCCTTTTCTTGAAACTTTCCCTTTCTCCCTCCTAGGGTTATTTCCTAATAGGGGAATATGGTAATTCCTATAGTATCCTTTCATAAAAATACCTTTTAAATAAAAGTTTCCATTTTTATCAAATTCCGTATTTACTAAAGATCTTTTGAAGAATCATTTATTTTTTGGAAACTTACCATGTTTTACTTGAAAGGAAACTTAGGGTTTACCATAGGCCTCTATTAGGTTATAACCCTATTCCCTTTCGAACTACGTGGACTTTGATCCATGTATTTCCATACATGGTACGTAGGCGCTCTTCGTGAGGTTCAAGTCCGCCGTAGGATACTAAGTATCCTAGGCTTTCTCTCCCTTCTTTCTTTTTTTTGTTTTTATTTGATTTACTTGATTATATGGATGAATGAATGAATGATATGCATGCTGTCTTGTGATGATAATTGTTGATTTGTGTGTGATTAAGACTTTGATTTAGCCCAATTAAATTAAGAGACCGTTTAGGGCGATATGGGTGCCTATAGGCTTTGCCTAGAACCTTCCCATATCGTAACTTAGCCTCCGAATCCCCGATTTCTCTGGTTTCCAAAAGATCTTTTGCCTTACCATTTTTAAACATGGAGTCAATCTTTTGTTTTCCTAAAACAAAACTGTTTTTTAGGGTTTTCCTTGTTTCCTTTAAAAAATAAGGTGGCGACTCCCTTTTCCTTTTTCAAACCCATTCGTGGGCCCACTTTCCTGGGTTCACAGACTGGCGACTTTTAAATCCTTGTGGGCCACTTTTTTAGGGTTCACAGTGCCCCTTGTATTTTAAAAACCCAGATTTTTCAGCACATGGCTCGGGTGACCACCCAAGCCTTGGGCGGCTAGCCACCAGGGCCTGGGCGGCTAGCCTCCAGAGGCCTAGCGGTCACCCAAGCCACTTTTTTTGGCTTTGCTTCTCGCTTTGTCTCGCCTTAGCGCGTGATTAAACCTTCTTCCAAATGAGATATTCAACACTTTTTGAGCTTAAAATCAATCAAATTTCACCTTGAAATCAATTCTTTGAATTGATTTTATGTTCAAAAGGGTTGAATATATCTCCCCTGTGCTATGCCAACTCAAGTGACGATGTGTTAAGGCACTTTCCTCTTGCACCATGCTTGTTCAATCTTCATAAATTGATCATATACTCTCATTTCAAATCTTGATTTTCCATCCCATTTGGTTGAATATATTCACCACTCGAATATATCCTTCCATTTCAAAAGTGTATTCACCCATTGAATATGCTTCTCAGTTTCAAATCCTCATTCTCTATCTTACTTGGTTGAATATATTCATCACTTGGATATATTCTTCCATTTCAAAAGTGTATTCACCCTTTGAATATGCTTCTCAGTTTCGAATCCTCAATCACTATCTTACTTGGTTAAATATATTCATCACTTGAATATTTTTCTCCATTTCAATGGTATGTTCATCACTTGAACATACTTCTCAGACCTTTTGTCACTTACTTAGTTAAGTATATCCATCGCTTGGATATATTTCTCCATTTCAATGGTATGTTCATCACTTGAACATACTTCTCAGACCTTTTGTCACTTACTTGGTTAAGTATATTCATCGCTTGGATATACTTCTCCATTTCAATGGTGTACTCATCACTTGAGTATACTTCTCAGTTCATTTGTCACTTACTTGGTTAAATATATTCATCACTTGAATATATTTCTCCATTTCAATGGTGTACTCATCACTTGAGTATACTTCTCAGTCCATTTGTCACTTACTTGGTTAAATATATTCGTGACCTGAATATATTTCTCCATTTTAATGGTATGCTCATCACTTGAGTATACTTCTCAGTCTATTTGTCACTTACTTGGTTAAATATATTCATCACTTGGATATATTTCTCCATTTCAATGGTATGTTCATCACTTGAATATACTTCTCAGTCCATTTGTCACTTACTTGGTTAAATATATTCATCGCTTGGATATATTTCTCCATTTCAATGGTATTCTCATCACGTGAGTATACTTCTCAGATCATTCTCTATCTTACTTGGTTAAATATATTCATCGCTTGGATATATTTCTCCATTTCAATGGTATACTCATCACTTGAGTATACTTCTCAAATCATTCTCTATCTTACTTGGTTAAATATATTCATCACTTGAATATATTTCTCCATTTCAATGGTATACTCATCACTTGAGTATACTTCTCAGATCATTCTCTATCTTACTTGGTTAAATATGTTCATCACTTGAATATATTTCTCCATTTCAATGGTATACTCATCACTTGAGTATGCTTCTTAGATTATTCCTTATCTTACTTGGTAAAATATATTCGTGACCTAAATATGTTTCTCCATTTCAAAAGTATACTCATCACTTGAGTATACTTCTCAGTCTTTTCATCACTTGGTTAAATATATTCATAACCTGAATATATTTCACCATTTCAAAGGTGTACTCATCACTTGAGTATACTTCTCAGTCTCTGTTTCAATTACTTGGTTAAATATATTCGTAACCTGAATATATTTCTCCATTTCAAAAGTGTATTCCTTGAATATGCTTCTCGGATTTCATTCTCAATCACTTGGTTAAATATATTCGTGACTTGAATATATCTTTCCATTTCAAAAGTATGTTCATTCGTAGTGGCTTGAATATGCTTCTCTTATCAATTATTATCCCCCAGTGGTTTAAGTATACTCACAACTTGAGTACACTTCCTTATTTCAATCTCAGGTTTTCAACCTCCTATCATTGTTGGTTATAGTGTGTGATTTCTCCAGGCTTTCTTGGCAAAAATGGGTTGTTCTTTATCATTAGTTCACAAGTGTAACTTGTTCGCCAATGAGGGGCTTCTGTCACACCCCATTTTTGCACCACCTTACTAGGGCTCATCATTTCATGCATGTTTTTGTTTTGTTTTTGAGTCTAGTCACTTGCATTAGTTTTCTAGAGTCACAAGGACAACGGATATGAATTTTGGTTCAATTCAGAGTTAATCTTGAGGGATAATAAGAGCTTTTGTGACTTGAGGGGCATAATCGTCTTTTAAGTCACAAACTTTTCATTTGACCTTGAAATGATCTCCAAATTGTCAATTGGAGTTCATATGGATGCACATGAGGTATTTCTAGTGTCAATTTGATGAATCAATGCCTCGGGATTAAAATGGCTCGATGTAGTTCAAGTTGGTTAATTGACCCTTCTTTGGGTTAGCTCTAATTGACTCACAATTACCAACCAAATCTTTTCAAATTGACTTTCATTAGTCATCATTTTACCCCCGAAAGTGTTTTATGAAGTTCAATTTTGATATGGAAAGCATTTGGTTTGATCCTATGTGCATGCCTATGCTTAGCAAAGGTAGAGCATAGCGGTTAACCACCTTTGTTAAACCTAACCATGCCCCCATGGTTAGTAGTTTTCACCCTAAAATGTTCAAAAATGTGTTCCTCATCGAAACACGGTCGTTTTGGCTTTTGTTTCATCAAAATCCGAGTTCATTTGGCCCCTGAAACATTTCTAGAAGAATTAGGAGTCAAAAATAGGCAAAAATCCGGAGTGGGCTCGGGTGACCACCCAGTCCCGGGCGGCTAGCCGCCTGGGCCCAGGCAGCTAGCCGCCCAGGCCCTGGTGGTCACCTAAGGCCACTTTCCTATTTTCACTCTAACTCCTTACTGAAGCAGACTCTTGCCTATTTTAACGTATTTGGGCTCTTTTGGACGAGTTTCCTTCTAATTTTTGGTAACTTCTGAGTTACTTAAGCCCCAAAGGGGTCTCTAATAACCCTTGGATTAATTATTAGGGTTTTAATCCCAGCCATTGGTTAATCCTTAGTAAACTCTATAAATACCCCCTATGCTTCAGCACAAGGGGAGCCACTTTATGCATTAATACTTGAGTGTTTGAGAGAGAATAAGAGAGAGAGACTTGAAGGAGAGCTAGAGGACCTACTGTAGCCTTGGAGAACATTGATTGAAGACATCTACAAGAGCAAGAGGGAGTCCATACAGCAGCAAGGAAGGCTTTCCTAAGGTATTTTTCTTTTTTATTCAAGCTTAAACTAGGGTATCATGTAGAATAGCTTTACTGCATGCAATGCTTATGATTTCTACCATGGATTGAAGTTTCTATTAGTTAATACATGTGATAATAATGATGTTCATGATGAGTTTTGCATGTTTTAGAGTTAGTTCATAGGTCTTGATGCATGGTTGTGACTCTTTTGTCCTTGTTTTTGAATAGGGTCATTGCATGTTAGAGGTAGGTTTTTTATCATGTTCTATTGCTTTAGTTAGTCAATATGCATGATTTAGGTTCTGTTTAGTTTAAATTTAGCATGTTTAGAGTTGGTTTTGTATGTTTTTAAGCATATTTGTGAGTTTAGGGTTTTTTGTGTCCTTGTTTTAGGTTAGATTCATACAGCATGTTAAAATAGGTCTTTTTATCGGTTTTTCTTCATAGTTGTTGTATATGTTTTACATATGGAGTAAATATGATATTTTTGCATGCATGTTAGTTCATTCTAAGGTTTTTATGCATAATATGGTTCTAGGATTGTGTTAGGGCTTATGAAAGTTTGCTGTTTTTGCTGTTAGCATGATTAGTGGATGATTTTAGGCCATAATACTATTCTGTCACTACAAGAAAAAGGTTGATAGATGACGCTTTAAAAATAATAAAGATGACTGTTTTAGTAAAAAGAGTCATCTTATTATTTTTATCATAAAAAGATGACTAAAATTTAGGATTAATATAAAACCGGTCATCTCTCTAAAAATAAAGATGACTGCTTTTTAAAAAGGGTCATTATTATTGTTTTATTAGATGACTGGTATTAAAAGAACAGACATCTATTAGGTTTTAAAAAAAATTAAAAATGCACACAATTATTTGGAGCTTCTCGATCCTTCAAAATACACAAGCAACTGAAGCTGAAGCAAGGTTTCTCCCTTGCTCTCTACATCCTTCTCTCCATGGGGGTTCATCCCAAACCCTCACGCACCGCTCTCGCCCTTGCCGTCGTCTCCCATTTCTGTATTCTCATTGCCGTCCCCTGTCTCTGCCGTCTCGTCGTCTTCCCCGTTTTTGCCATCTCATTGTCGTCCCCGTCTCCGTAGTCAGTGAGTTCAATATTTTGTTACTTTCTTCTCTTTTCTTATTTTTCATTGAAATTTCTCTTCCTACTCATCTCTGTCTGGTGTGCATGATTTCTATTCTATGATTTAAGTTGTAGGGTTTAAGGTATTAAGTATTTGGGTTTCAATTGTAGGGTTTCTCATCTAGGGTTTGTATTTTTGGGAATTTTTTTCCTGTAATTTTTATGACCGAATTTTTTTCCTAGAATTTTCTCTGCCGTCTGATCTAGGGCTTGGAGATTTTGGAGTTGAGTTGGGGATTCAAAGTGTTGGTTATTGGAGCTGGGTAATTGCATATTTTTTTATTTCGTGATTTTTTTTTTCTCTTGGGATATGTCGTTTTCATTCTATGAGTTTTATGCGTCCTCTGTGTGTTTTTTTTTTTCCTTAGGGTATGTTGTGTATTTTTCTTTCTAAGAGGATATATAATATTTGCTTGTATGACTAGAGAGGTTAATATTTCAGGATTTCTAAAATATATGAAAAATGTAGGAAAGGGGAAGAACTTGATGATGTGCGAATAGAGTGGGCTGACACTATCCAAGAATATATATGTTAAATTGAATGCTATGATACACTGTATAAGTGAAATGAATTTTGTTAACTGTAATTGAAGTTGAGATCCTGTTGTTAATGCTCGTTATTGGTTAATTTTTGCATTTGATGCTGTAATTTGGTTGATCAAGTGGTTTTTGGGTTTTCCAACGTGCTTGCTCTGTGGCGTCGATGCCGTTTATGGAATCAAAACAATGAATGTAGAAATGTAGGACACCTGACATTTGGTTAGTCTTTCATTATTGGTAGTCTGCTTAAATACTATATTTGAAATCCAACAGTTAATTGTTTTTATCTCCATGACTTGTGTCCTTTGTGGCATTTGGGTTTTCAATGTGCTTGTTCTGTGGTGTCAATGTTGTCTATGGAATTGAAACATTGAACTAGGAATGTTAGACATTCCAAATTTGGGTAGGTGTTCATTATGCACAGCTTCACTACTTGTGCTCCATTTTTAGCTCCTTACACTTCCCCTTCCATGTATTCATAGGTTTGTTCATTTGCATTTAAATGTGGAGTTTAGGGAGCTAATAGTGGAGCACAAACAGTTTGGCCATTCAATTTTTATTTTCCTGAAGTCATTCTGATGTGTTCTTTAATTATTTTGCTTCTTGACCCTTTATACTGACTACTTGTTTAGTCTTCATCTGCGATTAATGTTGCCAGGTTTGTATGTTTAGCTTGCTTGGTAAAGTATTTTCTCTTGCGTGTCTATAAGGTATAATGTTGGTTCCCTGTTCTTTGTGTCTGCTTTATATTGATTGTCAATTTGATATTTTGCTCTCGTTGGGAACGAATAACATATTTTAAACACTCTCCATGATGCAGGTTGGGTTGCCATAGTAACGTGAATGGCTGTGACAGATGCTCAAAACCCTTCTGGGACAAACTCTGTTTCTTTTGGGACAAACTAAAGTGTGTTTTATATAGATTGTCAGCAACAAATTCCCTATATGTGGAGTGTGTTTTATATAGATTGAAACCTTTTGGGACCAACTCTATTTCTTTTGCTTCTCTAAGCTGTTTTCTGTAAAAATATACCTAGTTTAATGTCTTCTTTTGTTTCTTTTTGGTTTTTGATTTGTAATTTTTCCTTCCCTTTCCTATTCAATATCTGAATATAGTCATATATGTGTAAGCTGGATATAGATGTGATGATGCTGTGTGGTATTTTATTTTGATTCGAAGAATTAAGCCCTTTCACTTGTTGTGATATCTTTGTGGGTTTTTGCCAATTAGAGCTCCGGGTATGATATAACTAAGGCCTCAACAAATGGAAGAAGATGCCTTGATGGGCCATTAGCTATTTTGTTTTTTGCTGAGGCAAAACGTTGGGTGCAGCATTGTTTTCATGTAGGTAATAACTAATTTATGTGTGTCCTTATGTCTTTCATTTTCTTTGTAAGTTCACCTTGCGAACTTACAAACAGAAAACATGTGAGGTCTGGTTTTTGCGGTTCTTCTTCTTCATTTTTTTTTCCTGCCTGTCCTTTTTCATTATTTGTTATTTCGCTTTTTATTCTAAACTCACATTTTGCCAAAACGGTGTTGGATTTGCATTTCACTACAGATTACTAAATGACAAGGGCATTAAAGGAGAAGGATGAAATATGGGCCCCCCTGCGTTTTTGTAGCTATTCTAATAATTTTACTCTCTTGGTCAGCCTCTGAGGTCTAGCCAAGGTTTCATTTAGCAGGTAAGAGTTATTAAAATTTAGAGGAAACAGTGTTTATTTATTCCCCTTTGGTGCTTTATCTGTTCTGATTGAAGGCTAATGCGTATTGAATGTCTCATAGGTGATTGGACGATGCTATGAATGACATAAATCAAAATATGAAAACTGATCGCTTGCCAAGTTCTCTTAACACATAATAACCAAAGGTTTGTTTCCACAACTTCTTTAGAATTGAGATAAATATGGAACAGTTCGGGATTATCAGCGTTATTGATCTCTTATTAGTTTCTTGAACTTGTTTAACTTTTCAAAATGTTGGAATCACATCTTTTCATTGGAGGAATAAGCTTCTATGTAGACCTCTATTGTCTATTTTCTTAATTGTGAAGAGTAGGCCATCCTGTTGTCATAGACAGTGGCAACCTGGGATTATTCTCATTAGACATAAATAATAGATCCAACCAATAAATTTGTGAAAATTTATGACTCGAAAATTTTCTCTAAAACTTGGAAGTTGAAAATTTTTATAGGATCAGAATATCACTACTATAGTGAAGGTGACTTCAAGATACCCCCTTCCTGCATTTTAGACTGGCACTTCCTGTGAGCCTCAAAGATCACAGTCAATGAATAAAAAACGACATCACAACAAGGTAAAAGAATTTCACCGTCTCATTTTGTTACTTGATGATCATTTTTGCTTTTCATATTGGTCCCATGTTTAACTTTAACATATACTATTAATGTCCCAGAAATGAGGAAGGATGGCTTCAGTCACATTACATTTTCTGGGATGATTATGATGCTACAAGTAATCTTCTTCTTTCACTGGAGTTATACTAGACCATCAACATCTACATGAGACACTAAGCATGATTATACCATGAAAGGACGTGAAGAACTAGAAATAACACAGAGCACTTCGCAGGACTTCCAAGAATGCAAGTAACAAGATTTAGGATGGCTCCGCATTTGAAGCTAAAAATGAAATTAGATTTCCCAAGCACAAATTATGCAATTGTTTTTGTAATTTGGATGTATTACTTTTTTCCCCCTGTTTTTTTCTTTCTAGATAAATCTGTTCTATTTATATTTGAGTAGGAATATGCATGGAATTCTCAACTCTACTTGCTTTTACGATCTATAGAAATCCACACTTAATATGAATTAGTTTTTTCATATTCTTGTGCTATCATATTCATGCATGATGCGGTACACATTCTCCTATTTGTTCTTTCTAATGGTATATGACAAATTCTTTTGTATATATATTAAAAAAAAAACAATATCCATTTATAAGATGACTGTTTTTAACAATCATCTTAACACTAACAGATGATCTTTTTTAACAGTCATTTTAACACCAATAGATGACCTTTTTTAACAGTCATCTTAAAGCCAACAGATGACTATTTTGAAATAAAAACAGTCATCTTAAAAGCCAATAATGACTGTTAAAAACAGTCATCTTTTGTAGTGATAAAAGATGACGGCTCTAAAGATGACCCTTTTTGCTCGAAACAAAGATGACTGTTTTTCTAAAAGATGACCGTTAAAAATGGTCATCTATCAGCGTTTTTCTAATAGTGTGTCCAGATTTATATATCATTGTGTTTGCATGGTTTTGAGCACGTGTACGGGTGTAAATAGGTGTGGTATTAGTCCTATGGCAAATAGGGCTGCCAATGCTTGAAATGGCTAATGCTTGGAGCTATTGCGCTTAGGTAGGTGGGTGTGAAGGTGCCCCAATTCACCTCTCTTCCTAACTCTTTCTCTTCTCCCTCCTAGGGTTAATTTTTTAATACGAGTCTATGGTTTAATCAAGAGTTTCCTTAACCAATAAAATTCTGTTTTTATCAAGGTTTCCATTTTGTGGAAGTTTTCTTAAATTCAAACTTTGTTTATTCAACTCTCTTTCAAATAAGGAAACCTAGGGTTTTTACCATAGGTTTGTATTAAGTCTTAACCCTATTTCTAATTGAAATACGTGGACTTTGATCCATGTATTTCGTTGCATGGTACGTAGGCGCTCTTTGTGAGGCTCAAGTCCGTTCTAGGATCCAAGCATCCTAGGTTTATTTCTTTTCTCTTTTCTTTTCTTTATTTTCTGTTTTTATTTGTTTGTTATGCATGGATGGATGAATGGAATATGTGATATGCATGCAATTCTTGTGATGATATACTTGCTGATTTTTGTATGGAAAAGATCTTAATTTAGCCCAAATGAACTGAGAGATCGAAAGAGTGACATGGGTGCCTATAGGCTTTGCCTAGAACCTTCCCATGTCATAACTTAGCCTCCGAATCCCCGATTTCTTTGGTTTCCAAAAGACTGTTTTTGCCTTTCCTTTTTAAACATGGAGTCATTCAAATTGTTTTCCTAAAACAAACCATTTTTTAGGGTTTTCCTTGTTTCCTTTAAAAAATAAGGTGGCGACTCCTTTTCTTTTTCAAACCCCAATTCTTTTCTTTTTCGTCAACCCTTGTGGGCCCAATTTCTGGGGTTCACAACAACGTACACCCTTAATTAGTTCTCTTAACCAATTACCCTTGCGGGGGTCATGGGGAAGGGTACGTATTAAGGATGTAAGATGTAAAGTCTCCTTTAATTACCCACTCAATCAACAAAGCATGGCAACATATCACAAACATAGTAGCAGATCATCACAACAATGTGTGTGCATATAGGTGATCCAACGGTGTCCTAGAAGGCCCATTACATGCAATTCTTGCTTTTAAGAGGGTAGGCTAGGGTCCTCAACTTTGCTTGTATCAATCTTTATACCTAACCACATGTGACATCAGGAATGTCGCGTGGGTCCAACAGTACGTGATTGATCCATCTGATATACCCAAGGGCAAGCCCAAGGGTATTTGGCAAGAGAGGTTTGATAGCTTCGCCTAACACATGGAATCAGGAAAACCAAGGTCGAACTAGGCTATCAGTTGGCAAGGATACATCGAGGGACAATCGAGTGATCATGCAACAATTTCGCACACAATGCAATGAATGAAAGCACACAATCAAGCGGATGCAAGTGATTGATTTTATTAAACAATAAAGAAATTAATTTAGCCCAATTAAATTAAATGAGTCTAGCCCTCGATATCCCTAGTGGAGTCGCCAAACTGTGAACCCCCGGAAAACGGCCCACGGGAATTTGGCAAAAGATGGGTGAAAGACAACAAACGAAAAGAAGTCGCCACCTCATTTTTTAGGAAAAAGAGGAAAACCACAAAAACGTTTTATTTTCAAAACCACATGACTCCATTAAAGGAAAAGCAAAGTCTTTGAAACTAGAAAATTGGATTCGGGGGCTAAGTTACGACGTGGGAAGGTTCTGGGCAAAGCCCATAAGCACCCACATCGCCCGAGTTGGTCTCTTAATTTGATTGGGCTAATTTAAGATCTTTTCACTCAAATATCAGCATATATCATCACAAGGCAGCATGCATAACATATATTCCATTCAATCATCTCATCCATGCATAATCAAACAAGTAAAACAAAATAGAAAAAAGAAGAAAAGAAAAGAAAAGCCTAGGATACTTAGATCCTAGAACGAACTTGAGCCTCACGAAGAGCGCCTACGTACCATGCAGCGAAATACATGGATCAAAGTCCACGTAGTTCGAATAGAATAGGGTTATAACCTAATACAAACCCATAGTAAAAACCCTAGGTTTCCTTATTTGAAGAATGTATTGAATAATCCAAAATTGAAAGCTTCCACAAGAGGAAAACTTTGATAGAAAACCAGAATTTAATTAATGAAGGAAACACTTGATAATTACCATGTGTTCGTATTAAGAAATAATCCTAGGAGGGAGAAGAGAAACGAAAGAAAAAAGAAAGGTGACTTGGGGCACCTTCAAACCCACTTACTTGAGCACAAAAGCTCCAAGCATTAGCAATCTCAAGCAATAGCAGCCCTATTTGCAATAGGACAAGTATTGTACCTGTTTGCACCCTTACAAGTGCACAAAATCATGCAAAGAGAGCAATATACTAATCTGCACAGAACCGTGACAAGGCCTAAAATTATCCATTTATCATGCAAACAACAAGAATAATGAATAACTAAGGACCCTAACTCAATCCTACATGCAATGACCTGACTAACATGCATAAAAAACCTACCAAGGACACATTAACAATCATGAGAGACTCCAATAATATCAATAAACATGATAGCAAAGCCTATTCTAACCAAAAAGCTGATATTTTATGTAAAATATGAAAATAGGCCTTCCTACGGCGAGCTTTCTTAAGCAAAACTATCCTAAGATAATTTCACGTAAAAAAGTCACTATGGGGAGGTGCAATCATCATATCCTACGTAAAATATATATATTAGAACACAATAGAAGTGATTTCATGCTTAAACACATCACAGAAAGCTCTCATGCAAAACCCTACTTAACAAAAAAGATAATTATCCTTAGAAAAGGATAACATCTCCAAAAACCCTATAAAATCTACTATATGAATGCAAACCTAGCATGATTCAACTATATGCAGCATATATAGAATGACTATGATGAGAAATTACTCACAGAGTTAAGCTAAGCATGCTGTATAAAACCTATGTGATTTTAGGGTTATCGAAACCCTAATCTCACAACTATGCATAAAAACCTATGAAAAGACTCTAACACATGCTCAAATCATCATGAATATCATTCATATCACATATATTAACTAACAGGAACATCAACTCATGATAATTATCACAGCAACCTAGACATATGAACTATACATGATTTAAGAGGATAAGAAGAATAACACTATCCAATCCTTAGTAAACCAAGGATTATCAAGCATGAAAAACCATAAATCATCTCAAAATCATTCATAATACATCCTAAAAACATTGAACTATCCTAACATGTGGAGTTACATCATGCACTAGAACTATCATAGAAGAAGAAAGAGAAGGAGAAGGAGAAAACCCATATTCAGCATTAAAGAGACATGCTTACCTCTTGTAGAACCTTCCTTGTCTTCAAACTCCTTATTTCCTTGCTTGCTTAGGGTTGAAGAGCCTCCTCTTGATGTCCTTCTAGCTCTCTAAACTCGTAGCTCCCTCTCTCTCTAAGTGTAAAGTGCAATTAACCTCCCCCCTATGTGCTGAATATCATGTCCTTTATATAGAGAACTGACCCCCTAAACCAATGGCTAAGATTAATTCATTAAAAAATGATCCTAGGGCTATTAGAGACTCTCTTGGTGCTCAAACAACTCAAACTTACACACTCCTAAGAGAAAACAAGTTGTAATGGCGGAAGAAACCATCAAAAGAGGGAGAGAAGAGTCAGAAGTTGAGTTGAGGATGGAGTCCTCGGGTAACCAACTAGGCCTGGACGGTTAGCCGTCTGGGCTTGGACGGCTGACCGTCCAGCCCCGGACGGTTACCCAAGGCCTTGCTCCAGTCCGCTTCGGTTTTGACTCCTACTCGCTGTAGAAGTCCTAGAATGTTCAAATTAAATCCGATTTTGACGAAATAAAAGCCAAAACGACCGTGTTTTGAAGGGGAACACATTTTTAGGCATTTTGGGACAAAAATCCTTAACCATGGGTGCATGGTTAGGTTTTACAAAGGTGGTTAACCATAGTGCTTCACCGTCGCTAAGCTAGGTTTGTACACAAGGTCGAACCAAATGCTTTCCCAATCGAAATTCGATCTTTCTAAACATACCTAGGATGTAATTAAAGCCCAATTGAAGTTAAATAAGAGAAAATTGATTAGGTCTTATGAGTCAATTTGAGCAAACCAAGAAAGGGGTCTTTTAGCCAACCCGAACCATTATGAGCCGAATTTATCTTAAACCATCATTTCATAAAATTGAACCTATATATAAACTCTATATACTCATATGAACTTAAGGGAATGACTCGGGATTCATTCCAAGGTCAAATGGAAAATATACGGCTTAAAAGATGATTATGCCCTTGTGAACCCCGGAAATTGGGCCCACGAGGATTGACGAAAAGATTCATTTGTTTGAAAAAAGAAAAAGGAAAGGAGTCGCCACCTTATTTTTTAAAGGAAACAAGGAAAACCCTAAAAACAGTTTGTTTTAGGAAAACAATTTGAATGACTCCATAAAAAAGGAAAGGGCAAAAACCAATCTTTTGGAAACCAAAGAAATCGGGGATTCGGAGGCTAAGTTATGACATGGGAAGGTTCTAGGCAAAGCCTATAGGCACCCATGTCACCCTTTCGGTCTCTCAATTCATTTGGGCTAAATCAAGATCTTTCCATACAAAAATCAGCAAGTATATCATCACAAGAATTGCATGCATATCATATATTTCATTCATCCATCCATGCATAATAAGCACATAAAAATAGAAAATAAAGAAAAAAGAAAACAACACAAAAAGAAACCTAGGATGCTTGGATCCTAGAACGGACTTGAGCCTCACGAAGAGCGCCTACGTACCATGCAGCGAAATACATGGATTAAAGTCCACGTAGTTCGAATAGAATTAGGGTTAAGTCCTAATACAAACCTATGGTTAAAACCCTAGGTTTCCTTACTTGAAAAAGAGTTGAATATGATAGATAAACCAAGTTTGAAATTAAGAAAATTCCACAAAATGGAAACCTTGATAAAAATAGAATTTTATTGGTTAAGGAAACCCTTGATTTAAACCATAGACTTGTATTAAAAATTAACCCTAAGAGGGAGAAGAGAAAAAGTTAAGGAGAGAGGTGAATTGGGGCACCTTCACACCCGCTTACCTGAGCACAATAGCTCCAAGGATTAGCCATTTCAAGTATTGGCAGCCCTATTCGCCATAGGACAATTACCACACCTATTTGCACCCTTACAAGTGCTCAAAACCATGCAAAAATACTAACATACAAATCTGGACAGAATAGTATTATGGCCTAAAATCATCCACTAAGCATGCTAATAGCAAAAACAGCAAACTATCATAAGCCCTAACACAATCCTAGAACCATATCATGCATAAAAACCCTAGAATGATCTAACATGCATGCAAAAATATCATATTTACTCCATATGTAAAACATACACAGCAAACATGAAGAAAAACCAATGAAAAGACCTACTTTATCATGCTGTATGAAAACTAACATAAAACAAGGACACTAACAACCCTAAACTCACAAATATGCTTAAAAACATACAAAACAAACTCCAATCATGCTAAAATAGAACTAAACAGAACCTAAATCATGCATATTAATTAACTAAAGCAATAAAACATGACAAGAAACCTAACTCTAACATGCAATGACACTTATCCTAGAACAAGGACAACAGAAGCACAAGAATCATAACTATGCATTGGAACCTATGAACTAACTCTAAAGCATGCAAAAATCATCATGAACATCATCAATATCACATGTATTAACTAATAAAAATCTCAATTCATGGTAGAAATCATAAGCATGGCATGCAATAGAGCTATCCTAATTTAAGCTTGAACAGAAAAGATGAATACCTTAGGAAGAGCCTTCCTTGCTGCTGTATGAACTCCCTCTTGCTCTTGTGGATGACTTCAATCAATGTTCTCCAAGGCTACAGCAAGAACTCCAGCTCTCCTTCAAGTCTCTCTCTCTTATTCTCTCTCAAACACTCAAGTATTAATGCATAAAGTGGCTCCCCTTGTGCTGAAGCATAGGGGGTATTTATAGACTTCAATTAGGATTAACCAATGGCTGGGATTAAAACCCTAATAATTAATCCAAGGGCTATTAGAGACCCCCTTGGGGCTTAAGTAACTCAGAAGTTACCAAAAATTAGAAGGAAACCCGTCCAAAAGAGCCCAAATACGTCAAAATAGGGAGGAATCCGCTTCAGCAAGGAAACATAGAGCAATTAGGAAAGTGCTCTCGGGTGACCACCAGGGCCTGGGCGGCTAGCCACCTGGGCCCAGGCGGCTAGCCACTCGGGGTTGGGTGGTCACCCGAGCCCACTTCGGATTTTTGCCTATTTTTGACTCCTAATGCTTCTAGAAGTGTTTCAGGGGCCAAATGAACTCCGATTTTGATGAAACAAAAGCCAAAACGACCGTGTTTCGATGAGGAATATGTTTTTGACCATTTTAGGGTGAAAACCACTAACCATGGGGGCATGGTTAGGTTTGAACAAGGCGGTTAACTACTATGCTCTACCTTTGCTAAGCATAGGCATGCACATAGGGTCAAACCAAACAATTTCCATATCAAAATTGAACTTCATAAAACACTTTTGGGGGTAAAATGATGACTAATGAAAGTCAATTTGAAAAGATTTGGTTGATAATTGTGAGTCAATTAGAGCTAACCCAAAGAAGGGTCAATTAACCAACTTGAACTGTATCGAGCCATTTTAATCCCGAGCCATTGATTCATCAAATTGAACTTAGAAATACCTCTTATGCATCCATATGAACTCCAATTGACAATTTGGAGATCATTCCAAGGTCAAATGAAAAGTTTGGGACTTAAAAGACGATTATGCCCCTCAAGTCACAAAAGCTCTTATTATCCCTCAAGATCAACTCCGAATTGAACCAAAATTCATATTCATTGTCCTTGTGACTCTAGAAACCTAATGCAAGTGACTAGACTAAAAAACCAAACAAAAACATGCATGAAATGATGAGCCCTAGTAAGGTGGTGCAAAAATGGGGTGTGACAGCCCTTAAAGTCACAAAAGTTCTTATTGACTATCGAAATGAACTCCAAATCACTTCAAAATTCATACACATGATATTCAATGCCATAGAAACTCAATGCAAAAGACTAGACTCAAAAAGGACTCAAAATCCTACATGAAATGATGTGCCCTAGCTAAGGTGACAAAAATGGGGTGTGACAGGTACTGTCAACTAACACGTCAATGTGTGGTAGTGGAAATATAGGGAATTGAACTAGAAGGAAATAGAATGCGGAATAACTTGAATAACAAAAATTTCCTATCAATTCCATGCAACCCATGAATCTGATTGTGGTTCATACAAAACAATAAAACCCTAATTACAAAGAGAGGGTTTAGAACTTACAGTTGATTATGTCTTCTCCTTTTTGCTCCAAGCTTCGAATCCGGACAGCAGCGTATGAGCAGCCCAAGTGTGCTGCCTCCAACGGTATCCACACCTAGCTAGAGTTTCAAGTCCTTTCCTTCTTTCCCTTGTGGTTGCTAGACTAGGAGAAGAGAGGAGAGAGAGAGAGAGCCCCTTGTGATTTTCGGCCAACACTTGGGAGTCTCCAAAAAGTGATCAAGTGATGATGTCATCACATCATAGGAGGCTTTATAAAGCCTCCACTAGGGCCGGCCAAGGAAGGGACTTCAAACCTTAATAGGTTTTATGTAATTACTCCTAATTACACAATAACCCCTCTAGTTTGTATCTTATACAACCTTACCCCTTAAGAACTATTCTTTTATTCACTCATGCCCTTTCTCTCATAGACTTTAAAGCTCTTCTTGCATGATCAGTGTGTGACCCATTGGGTTCACATCATCAAGTAGTAGGAATAGCACGAGGTGTGCACAATGGAACTCTTTCTATTTAGGGTCTAATTGGAACTCCTTCCAATTCCCTAATTGATTATAACTCACTTATATCAATTAGGGCTTCTACTAACCATGAATAACACCTAGCATATGGTTCATGGTGTTGTCCTTAATGAGGTGAATAAATATCTATCAAAAAACCCTTCTATTATAGTTTATAGGTTACAATTGTATCCTTCCTTCAACACAATGTCTCCAATTAAACTAATAGGATATGGAAGTCTGTCAAGTCCCTAGTTTAATTACTTTATACTCAATCATGAATATCAACTCATTGATGAACTCATGGAAACTCTTTTCCACATTCATCCTACCATGGCCATGGATTTAATGAGTTATATTATGAATGCTATATGAGACATTCTCTCTCTTTTTCCTGAGAGTGATGGATCCCTTGTTGATCACTCACATGCCTTCATACACATAGCAATAGGGCCAATGAACACCTTTGCAGCCCCCTAAATAGGATCTACACTTAGTGTTATCAAACTTCTAAAGCTACATGCATAAAACAACTATGGTGTCTCAGGTCTAAGGATTACTTGTACCACTATAACAATGAGAAACTGATTGACAGGCAGGATAAAACTCCATTCAGTTTATCTCATATCTTTGGTCACATTTAGTGTACCTATTCTAGTAATAGACACCCACTTGTTGGTTGTAGTGTCTCCACACAAATAGCTTGAGACTAGGTATCCTCCTATAGAGTTAGCCTAACAAGTGCTAGTCCTATGGTTCATTACTGTCCATCATAGTGAACCTTCAACTAGGAATGCTTTAGGAGTTTAGTACAGAGATATATCTACAGTCTCAAAATTACAACACTTTATAATTTCATATTCTCAACTCTAACTCCATGGACATATTATGTAAATATAAATGATGCATATAAACATAATAGAATAAGCCCTTTTATTAAATCAATAATAAATGTGACATACATAAATGAAATCAAATGATTGTTCCTAATCCCTAAACAATCATCTCTATGATTGGCTCTAGGGCATAATCCTAACAATCTCCCACTTGCACTAAAGCCAATCGACCAAGTATCTTATACGCATCTTCTCAAGATGTTGGTTTAATACATAACCCATTATGTCTTAATGCTTTGATTAGTAGGTCTACATTAACTCATGTAGTTAATATCCTCTGTAATGAATACATATTTGTTAGGATTATGCCCTAGAGCCAATCATGGAGATGATTGTTTAGGGATTAGGAACAATCATTTGATTTCATTTATGTATGTCACATTTATTATTGATTTAATAAAAGGGCTTATTCTATTATGTTTATATGCATCATTTATATTTACATAATATGTCCATGGAGTTAGAGTTGAGAATATGGAATTACAAAGAGTTGTAATTTTGAGACTATAGATATATCTCTGTACTAAACTCCTAAAGCATTCCTAGTTGAAGGTTCACTATGATGGACAGTATTGAACCATAGGACTAGCACTTGTTAGGCTGACTCTATAGGAGGATAGCTAGTCTCAAGCTATTTGTGTGGAGACACTACAACCAACAAGTGGGTGCCTATTATGAGAATAGGTACACTGAATGTGACCAAAGATATGAGATAAACTGAATGGAGTTTTATCCTGCCTGTCAATCAGTTTCTCATTGTTATAGTGGTACAAGTAATCCTTAGACCTGAGACACCATAGTTGCCTTATGCATGTAGCTTTAGAAGTTTGATAACACTAAGTGCAGATCCTATTCAGGGGTCTGCAAAGGTGTTCATTGGCCCTACTGCTATGTGTATGAAGGCATGTGAGTGATCAACAAGGGATCCATCACTCTCAGGAAAAAGAGAGAGAATGTCTCATATAGCATTCATAATATAACTCATTAAATCCATGGCCATGGTAGGATGAATGTGGAAAAGAGTTTCCATGAGTTCATCAATGAGTTGATATCTATGAATGAGTATAAAGTAATTGAACTAGGGACTTGACAGACTTCCATGTCCTATTAGTTCAATTGGAGACATTGTGTTGAAGGAAGGATGCAATTGTAACCTATAAACTATAACAGAAGGGTTCTTTGTAAATGACTATTCACCTCATTAAGGACCACACCATGAGCCATATGCTAGGTGTTACTCATGGTTAGTAGAAGCCCTAATTGATATAAGTGAGTTATAATCAATTAGGGAATTGGAAGGAGTTCCAATTAGACCCTAAATGGAAAGAGTTCCATTGTGCACACCTCGTGCTATTCCTACTACTTGATGATGTGAACCCAATGGGTCACACACTGATCATGCAAGAAGGGCTTTAAAGTCTATGAGAGAAAGGGTTTTAGTGAATAAAGAATAGTTCTTTATGGGCCTATTTGTATTTGATACAAATAATAGGGGTTAATGTGCAATTAAGAGTAATTACACATAACCCTATTAGGGTTTCTTCCCCATGGCCAGCCCCCTTTAGTGGGCTGCCTATATAAGTCACACTTATGTGTGACATGGCATAAGAGGCTTGCACAAAAAACCCTAGCCGTCCAGCCCTTTGGAGGCTGTCTTCTCTCTCTCTCTCTTCTCCACCTCTAGCAACAACAAGGAAGAAGAAAGAAAAGGACTTGAAGCTCTAGCTAGGTGTGGATACCGTTGGAGGCAGCACACTTGGGCTGCTCATTCACCGCTGTCCGGAATCAAAGCTTGGAGCAAAAAGGAGAAGACATAAATTCTGTAAGTGTTCTAACCCTCTTTGTAGTTAGGGTTTGATTTTGTGTTATGCATAGTTAGATTCATGGGATTGGGAATCGTAGGAAAAATTTTTATATTCCGCACTTCGATTTTTCCCTCTTGTTCGATTCCCAACAGTGGTATCAGAGCCATGATTATGCATAATACAAAATACATATGGGCTGGTAATTATGGTGTAGTTGAATGATTCAAAAATCTGGAAAATTTTTCTGCATAATTGGTTTTCCTCCATGGCTGAACCTAGGGTTTGGAACCCTAGGTCAATTCTCTTCTACTCCTCTTCTAATTGATGGTTAAGTGTATCCATGGATGCAATAGGTTGCATAGGGTTTGAGTTTGGAGAAGAAGAATAAGGAAACTAGGGTTTTATAAAACTGTTATGAACAGTTTTCATGGTTGCCATGAAAAACCGTCATCTTGTTTTGCCTGCCGAATTCAGAGTTCTTCTCCAAAATTTTCGAGCCATATATGGTTAGAAAGGTCTTCGAATAAGCTTTCCAACCCAACAAACGGTGCGTCAATCCGAGTTTTGTAGTGAAAGTTATGAATTTTTTACTACAGGCTGTCTGGAAAGACAGTTTTGCTCGGGAATGATGCAATAGCCACAACTTTGAGTTATTGATGGAGATCAAAGGCATGGCAATGGTTGCCATCACTTGGGTTATGTTCTAGAAATGGTAGGGAAAGGTTCCCAAGCATTTAGATGCATCATAATTGGATTAAGATGCTAGAACAGAAGGAAGAAGGAGAAGAACACCATGGAGGCTGAATCTGGGTTTTAGAACCCTAAGGTTCTTGCAATTAATTCTAATTAAAGCTGCTGTATTTATGATGGAAGATCATTGTAGGATCATTATATATCATGCGTATATGATTTTCTTTAAGTTTCAAAAAGGTTTTGATGGAAAAAGATTCAAAAAGTTTGAAAATTTTTCATGAACAGCATAGCAGATTTTCTCTGCAGAAAAGTCATCAATGGAGTTTTGATTAGAACTTGAGTTAGGGAACTCCAAATTGCATGAAACCAATTGCATTAGTTTCCTAAGACATGTAGGATACTGGAAAAATTCGTTTGGTAGCCTAATTCATTCATCTTGCTGGGTATTAAATCAATTTCTGACAATGGACAGTATGCTGTAAATTTCTGGGCAGCCTACTGTTGTTTTAATTGTTTAGAACAATTGGTGATGATTTGATCATCCAAACCTCTTCTATTAGCTTAGTATTTCATGTAGGGACATGATACAAAAGCTGGTTTCAATGGAGGAGTTGAATTGATAAGGATTTAGAAGCTATTGTGACCTTCAAGGTCTGCAACAATGGCTCCAGCAATGGGTTTTGGAAACCCTGATTGTTCTTGATGATGGCAGCCACTTCCACCACTTCTCACATGTCCAGAGGCTTGTCCCACACCCCTAGGATGTTCTCCCATGACTGGCTATGGCCTCCCACAGTTGTTGGTGGCCATGGCAGCCTAGCCAAGCTCAAGCAGCCCCCTGGTAGTGACGGCTGCATAGAGTTAAGGATGAAACCCTAATTTTGAGTTAATGATGAAACCCTAATTTCATTATGGCATTAATTAAAACCCTAATTGGAATATTAATTACCTTAATTAAGAGTTAATGATTGGTCATTAAATGACCAATCATGGTTATTGATTGTTAGGGCATAATTAATACCATTAATGATGTCTAGGGTTAGGGTTTTGGAAACCCTAATTAGTGTAATTAATTAAGGGTAATTAATAACCTATTTGGCATTAATTAAACCCTAATCCCTTTTATTAAATACCGTATGAACCTAGGGTTTTAATGATTGGTTATTAAATGACCAATCATAAGGCATTTAATGATTAGGGCTTGCATTTAGGGTTTAGGGTTATGCATTTAGGGTTTAGGGTTTTAGGAAACCCTAATACACTAATTCATCATTTTAATGATTTTATTTAATTCCTATATTAATTATTTAATTAATATTGATTAATTTTATAATGTTTTAAATGGTTTAAAACACAATTAGGGATTAAATTAAAATCTGGAAATTCTTAATTAAATGAAATTTTTTTGTTTAATTAAGGAAACCCTAATATTGGATATTAGAGTTATTTTAGGAAACTTTACATGTTTTAAATTAATTTGATTAATTGAAACTGTAATGTCTTAAATGTTAAGACTTTATTTAATTCTGGATATTTTTGTTAAAACTTAATAAGATTAGGTTGCATTAATGAGATTAATGTAAATCATTCAAGAGAATTACCATAATGCCCATATGTTTTAATGCTTACAGTTTTTCTTTACATTATGCAATGAGATTGTATGTATGTGCTTGGATGATGATTATGGACTATACCCTTTAAACCAATTGTGATTGGCCGTCTTATGAATGGGATGTTATTATTTACCAGAGTTGTAATTTTATTAAGGTGATGTAATTTATTTGGGGCTTGCATGCCACCTTCCCTCTCCCTCTCTCTCTATCATTCTCTTATGTACCCCACATTCCCCTTATGTATCCCTTTCTTTAAATTATGTAAATGTTATGTAATCGAGAGCGCACTAAGGAGCATGGTGGACCCAAAGGAGCATGATAGAGACCAACAAGCCAATGGTGGAGACCATCAAGCCAAGGGAGCATATTGAAGGACTTGAAAGCTTAGAGAAGTGTTTCAAGACAGCATGCATGTTTCGAATGTGTTATTTTACGATCACCTACACCCACCTTAGACCTTGGATTCAATCTATTGGCTTGGATTGAATCCTCTCAAAGTCCATAATCATCATAGTGGGAGCTTTAATTTATGAGATAATTGTTTTAGCTCCAATACCATAGTTTGGTATATGTTACCTATTCACTTAGGGACTAATATCAAAATATGGTACTTTATATATGTTGATATATAATAGCATGCGATGTATGATTTATAATAGCATGAGATGTATGATTATAAATAGCATAATTTATATGTTTAAATTTTGATACATAGGATGCATGTTAATTTGATGAGACCCTTTAAAACCCCTCTTATTTAATATTAAGTTGAAAATGGAGAAGTCATTGGGGAATGAATTCTTCATTGCCTTCCATCATTATAGGATCATCTAACGTCCCTTAATGTGGGTACCTGGCTGCAGACATGTAGGAGCTACCCATGTTAAAGACATTACTTGAAACTATCACATATGAGATATCATGGGGTGCCTAAACTGGTATATACCAAGAAACTAACATGTGAGGTATATATTTGGCGAAACATACCTGTGTGAATGATGGGTTTAACTTAACTAGGGAAGTATTCCAAGAAACTAACATGTGAGGTGTATGTTCCCTAGAGGCAAAATGATTGGAACTTGCTTATGAAGCAATAGACAAAGAGTTGTCTTCTTATTGTGGGTTAGAAGTCAAGAAACTAACATGTGAGGCTTCTAGGTCACAGTGGGACCCCAATCCCCATTAGGAATGAGATTCCCGAATTCCATTAGAGGGTGTATGGAATTTGATAAAATAGTGGGAGGTACCATATGATTAAAGACCCAATCATTATGGATAAAAATGAAATCTAATTCTCTGTTTATGTAGATTACCTAATTACTCACCTCAAAACCCCTATTTCCTAATATATAGGATATTGATAGTTTGACTAAACCCGATTTCTTTGATTGACTTAGGAAATTGAGAATTGTTCTCAACTTCAAAAGATTGTTTATATGCTATTAGGCCTTTTATTAAAGGCCCTCCATAAAACATCCTAAGAAGAAAAAGACACTATGCGCAATTGGCATCTTGTTGCCATACTATATGATAGTATTTATGACTAATGAGCTTCAGAAGCAAAATTAGTCAATGCAAGTGCCTTTGATGTCCTACATCACATACAAAGGTTGTATAGTGAGTAAAATAATACTATAAAGTATAGTAGTTATAAAGGACTTCTTCTGGACTAGGATGTAATAAAAGTTGTTTATTAATAATCATTCTTTTGAAAAATGATTAATCACATAGAATAGCTTGAGAAGCTAGATGTGATTTAAAATGGAAGCATAGAGGAAAGCAAGTCTTGAAAAGTCAAAGACAAAGAAATATAATTATTTTGTAGTAAATATAAGGTATTGTAAAGGGAACTTGATAAAGTATCAGTCTTCCTAGAAGAACCAAACTTTTGAAGTTTTGGTTCATGCTCTAAACTAAATTGTTGGTTAGTTCTGCTTCTTGGTTTTTGGATTCTGGTATAATCTAAATCGAAGCAGAAAGTTAAGTAGATAATAAGTTACCTTTAAAAATTTTAATAGAGCAAGAGTTGCTAGATTAATTTTGGGAACTTATTTCTTAACTAAGTCATTTAAGACATTCTAGAAATTTGATTTCCGAATTTAAATGACTAATTAGAGCGAATGCAACGTATTCCGAGAATACAAGAGATGTAGAGACTCTCATTTAAATGTAACGATTATGACTTGGTTATGAGATGACCAAACCCATCTTTTACTTGGTGAAGTGAATGAGTTACATTTATAATTTGACTATACATTGTGATGTATACAGTCATGTAGAGCATGCATTCAATTATAGTAGACTCATCTTAGAATACCATAGCTCAATGGTGAATCTAAGAGAACAAATTGAACCCTATTAAGATATGGTTTGATCCATGATGAGTTTTACTAATGTATCCATCTAGGATATACCTTAAAATTGCTACATATTGATAATTTAGGGTTCACTCCAGTTTTGTCCCAATTATATCAGATATGATATGGGAAGAAACCCAACTTAAAGAAGTTAAGGCTTGGGCTTGTGCTACGTTTGTCTGGAAACATAATGTAGACAATCTGGAAATAAGGTCAAGTAAGTGTTGAATTGTGGTATATCCTAAAAGTGGTTGGGATAGTATTTCTATTACTCTAATGAACAAAAGTTGTCCATTAGGATGATTGCTGGATTTTCTTGAGAAAGAGTTCATTCAAGAAAGATGCAAAAGTAGATAGAATTTACAGAATTGTTTGTAAAGCCACAAACCAACAAAGATCCAACCCTTGCCCCTATTGAGGCAAAACCTTTAATTACACCACATTCTTTTCATAGATCAAATTGGATATTTCTTTAACATAAGAGAGATATTGTATCTCTATTAGAATGTGAAAGAATTGTTCTTTGGTGATAAAGATCACCAAGATAATCCTATTGATTATGATTAGGCGATGTTTGACATCAACTTGAGAAATGACTAAGAGTCATTAAATCCAATATGGACAGGTAGAGACCTAAAAAGCTTGGCTATTTAAGAATGTTTTCAACATAGGCAAAAAGTTGTCTATAAAGAAACTTGTTTGATAATAGTTATGCTGAAATCCATTTGGATCTTGTTATCTATAAACACACATTTTGAATATGAGATATGTCAAAAAGGATATAAAGATGTTATATCAAATGGTGAAAAACCATAAAAGTGTGTAAGTTATAGAAGTCTATTAATAGACTACAAGGTTCTCATAATTAGAACATCTATAAAGTTGAAGTAATCAAATTGTTTGATTTCTCTCATTGTATAGATGGACCATGAGTGTATAAAAGGTTAGTGGGAGTGCGGTCGTTTTTCTTTATCCTAAGTATAGATGACATCCTAATCATTATGAATGATATATGAATGTTATCTAATGTAAAGTTTTGGTTTTTGGAGAAAAACTAATTCATGAAAGATTTGGCAGAAGCATCCAACAAGATCTATAGAGATAGATCATATAGATTGCTAAGTATCTCCAAATCATCAAACATAGTTGAAATGTTGAAGGAGTTCAACATGGAGAATTCTAAGGGAGGTCTGATTTACTTCAGATAAGAATTCATTATTCAAGGGCATGTGCCCTAGGATAACACAAGTAAGATTCTTAAAGTGTTAAGAAGCCTTATTTTACACTATGTATTGAACCTGATATCTATTATGTTGTAATTGTTACAAATAGTTATCAATCAATTCAAATTTAGAATATTGGATTGTATATGGAAATTGTAAACTCATAGTAGATGGGTATATGGATTTGGATATAATCCATATGGGGTATATTTTATATTCACTTTAGTTGGTGAAATACTTAATGGAAGAACTGTATGAAAGATACAGTGGATTCCATTATTAAGGGTGAATTAATTGTCGCATTGTCTAGGAGACTGTTTGGATCTATAAGTTCATTTAGAACTTGGAGTTGTTCCTTCCATTGAGTTGCCCACACCTTGTTTTGTGACAACAATGGGTCTATATCTCAAGTATAGGAATCACGGTCTCATCAAAAGTCCAAACTCATAGAGTGACAATTCCAAGTGATTAGAGGAATCATTGGAAGAAGTAATAGATACATTACAGAAGATATTATCTACATAAGTTTTTGTAGACCTACTGACTAAAGCTTTAAAACATAATTGGTTATGTCTAAGACCAACATCTTGAGAAGATAGGTATGTGATACATGGTCGATTGGCTTTAGTGCAAGTGGGAGATTGTTAGGATTATGCCCTAGAGCCAATCATGGAGATGATTGTTTAGGGATTAGGAACAATCATTTGATTTCATTTATGTATGTCACATTTATTATTGATTTAATAAAAGGGCTTATTCTATTATGTTTATATGCATCATTTATATTTACATAATATGTCCATGGAGTTAGAGTTGAGAATATGGAATTACAAAGAGTTGTAATTTTGAGACTATAGATATATCTCTGTACTAAACTCCTAAAGCATTCCTAGTTGAAGGTTCACTATGATGGACAGTATTGAACCATAGGACTAGCACTTGTTAGGCTGACTCTATAGGAGGATAGCTAGTCTCAAGCTATTTGTGTGGAGACACTACAACCAACAAGTGGGTGCCTATTATGAGAATAGGTACACTGAATGTGACCAAAGATATGAGATAAACTGAATGGAGTTTTATCCTGCCTGTCAATCAGTTTCTCATTGTTATAGTGGTACAAGTAATCCTTAGACCTGAGACACCATAGTTGCCTTATGCATGTAGCTTTAGAAGTTTGATAACACTAAGTGCAGATCCTATTCAGGGGTCTGCAAAGGTGTTCATTGGCCCTACTGCTATGTGTATGAAGGCATGTGAGTGATCAACAAGGGATCCATCACTCTCAGGAAAAAGAGAGAGAATGTCTCATATAGCATTCATAATATAACTCATTAAATCCATGGCCATGGTAGGATGAATGTGGAAAAGAGTTTCCATGAGTTCATCAATGAGTTGATATCTATGAATGAGTATAAAGTAATTGAACTAGGGACTTGACAGACTTCCATGTCCTATTAGTTCAATTGGAGACATTGTGTTGAAGGAAGGATGCAATTGTAACCTATAAACTATAACAGAAGGGTTCTTTGTAAATGACTATTCACCTCATTAAGGACCACACCATGAGCCATATGCTAGGTGTTACTCATGGTTAGTAGAAGCCCTAATTGATATAAGTGAGTTATAATCAATTAGGGAATTGGAAGGAGTTCCAATTAGACCCTAAATGGAAAGAGTTCCATTGTGCACACCTCGTGCTATTCCTACTACTTGATGATGTGAACCCAATGGGTCACACACTGATCATGCAAGAAGGGCTTTAAAGTCTATGAGAGAAAGGGTTTTAGTGAATAAAGAATAGTTCTTTATGGGCCTATTTGTATTTGATACAAATAATAGGGGTTAATGTGCAATTAAGAGTAATTACACATAACCCTATTAGGGTTTCTTCCCCATGGCCAGCCCCCTTTAGTGGGCTGCCTATATAAGTCACACTTATGTGTGACATGGCATAAGAGGCTTGCACAAAAAACCCTAGCCGTCCAGCCCTTTGGAGGCTGTCTTCTCTCTCTCTCTCTTCTCCACCTCTAGCAACAACAAGGAAGAAGAAAGAAAAGGACTTGAAGCTCTAGCTAGGTGTGGATACCGTTGGAGGCAGCACACTTGGGCTGCTCATTCACCGCTGTCCGGAATCAAAGCTTGGAGCAAAAAGGAGAAGACATAAATTCTGTAAGTGTTCTAACCCTCTTTGTAGTTAGGGTTTGATTTTGTGTTATGCATAGTTAGATTCATGGGATTGGGAATCGTAGGAAAAATTTTTATATTCCGCACTTCGATTTTTCCCTCTTGTTCGATTCCCAACAATATTACCTCTTCTAATGATTCTCTAATCACTTGGAACTAGTCGCCTAATATATTCGGATCTTTGATGAGACCGTGGTTCCTTTGCTTGAGCTATAGGCCCATTGTTGTCACAAAACAAGATATGGGCAACTCAATGGCAAGAACAACTCCAAGTTCTAAATGAACTTATAGATTCAAACAGTCTCCTAGACAATGCGACAATTAATTCATCCTCAATAATGGAATCCACTGTATCCTACATATAGTTCTTCCATTAAGTATTTCACCAACCAAGGTGATCATAAAGTATACCCTTTTATGGATTAAATCTAAATCCATATACTCGTCAACTATGAGTTATAATTTCCATACACAATCCAATATTCCAAATTTGGATTGACTGATAACTATTTGTAACAATTACAACATAATAGATATCAGGTTCAATACATAGTGTAAAATAAGGCTTCTTAACACTTTAAGAACCTTACTTGTGTTATCCTAGGGGACATGCCCTTGAATAATGAATTCTATATACATCTGAAGTAAATCAGACCTCTCTTAGAATTCTCCATGTTGAACTCCTTCAACATTTCAACTATGTTTAATGATTTGGAGATACTTAGCAATCTACATGATCTATCTCTATAAATCTTGTTGGATGCTTCTGCCAAATCTTTCATGAATTAGTTTTTCTCTAAAAACCAAAACTTTACATTAGATAACATTCATATATCATTCATAATGATTAGGATGCCATCTATACTTAGGATAAAGAAAAACGATCGCACTCCCACTAACCTTTTATGCACTCATGGACCATCTATACAATGAGAGAAATCAAAAAATTTGATTACTTCAACTTCATAGATGTTCTAATTATGAGAATCTTGTAACTTCTATAACTTACACACTTTTATGGTTTTTCACCATTGGATATAACATCTTTATATCCTTTTTGACATATCTTATATTTCAAAATGTGTGTTTATAGATTACAAGATCCAAATGACGGATTTCAGCATAACTATTATCAAACAAGTTTCTTTATAGACAACCTTTTGCCTATGTTGAAACATTCTCAAATAGCCTAGCCTTCTAGGTCTCTACCTAACCATATTGGATTTAATGACTCTTAGTCATTTCTCGAGTTGATGTCAAACATCGCCTAATCATAATCAATAGGATTATTTTAGTGATCTTTATCACCATAGAACTATTCTTACATATATTAATAGAGATACTATCTCTTATATGTTGAAAAATATCCAATTCAATCCATGAAAGGACTGTGGTGTAATTAAAGGTTTTGCCTCAACAGGGGCAAGGGTTAGATCTTTGTTGGTTTGTGGCTTTCCAGACAATTCTGTAAATTCTATCTACTTTTGCGTCTTTCTTGAATGAACTCTTTCTCAAGAAAATCTAGCAAACATCCTAATGGACAACTTTTGTTCATTAGGGTAGTAAAAATACTATCCCAACCACTCTTTGGGATATACCACAATTCAACACTACTTGACCTTATTTCCAGATTGTCTACATTATGTCTCTAGATATACGTAGCACAATCCCAAGACTTAACATCTTTAAGTTGGGTTTCTTTCCATATCATATTTGATATAATTGGGACAAAATTGGAGTGAACCCTAAATTATCAATATGTAGCAATTTTAAGGTATATCCTAGATGGATACATTAGTAAAACTCATCTTGGATCAAACCATATCTTAATAGGGTTCAATTCGTTCTTTTAGATTCACCATTGAGCTATGGTATTCTAAGAGGAGTCTACTGCAATTGAATGCATGCTCTATATGACTATATGCATCACAATGTATTAGTCAAATTATAAATGTAACTTTTTCACTTCACTAAGTAAAAGATGGACTTAGTCATCTCATAACCAAGTCATGTTTGGTACATTTAAATGAGAGTTTCTACATCTCTTGTATTCTTAGAATACTTTGCATTCGCTCTAATTAGTCATTTAAATTCAGAAATCAAATTTCTAAAATGTCTTAAATGATCTAGTTAAGAAATAAGTTTCAAAATTAATTTAGCAACTCTTGCTCGATTAAAATTTTAAAAGGTAACTTATTATCTACTTAACTTTCTGCTTCCATTTAGATTACACTAGAATCTAAAAACCTAGAAGCAGAACTAACCAACAATTTAGTTTAGAGCATGAACCAAAACTTCAAAAGTTTGGTTCTTCTAGGAAAATTGATACTTTATCAAGTTCCCTTTTCAATACCTTATATTTACTACAAAATAATTATATTTCTTTGTCTTTGACTTTTCAAGACTTGCTTCTCTCTATGCTTCCATTTTTAAATCACATCTAGCTTCTCAAGCTATTCTATGTGATTAATCATTTTTCAAAAGAATGATTATTAATAAACAACCTTTGTTACATCCTGGTCTAGAAGAAGTCCTTTATAAGTACTATACTTTATAGTATTATTTTACTCACCATACAACCTTTGTATGTGATGCAGGACCTCAAAGGCACTTGCATTGACTAATTTTGCTTCTGAAGCTCATTAGTCATCAATACTATCATATAGCATGGCAACAAAATGCCAATTGTGCATAGTGTCTTTTTCTTCTTAGGATGTTTTATGGAGAGCCTTTAAGGAAAGGCCTTATAGCATATAAATAGTCTTTTGAAATTGAGAACAATTCCCAATTTCTTAAGTCAATTAAAGAAATCGGGTTTAGTCAAACTATCAAGATCCTATGTATTAGGAAATAGGGGTTTTGAGGTGATCTACATAAACAGAGAACTAGATTTCATTTTTAATCCATGATGATCGGGTCTTTAATCATATGGTACCTCCCACTATTTTATCAAATCCCATACACCCTCTAATGGAATTCTTGAATCTCATTCCTTAATGGGGATTGGGGTCCCACTGTGACCTAGAAGCCTCACATGTTAGTTTCTTGACTTCTAACCCACAATAAGAAGACAACTCTTTGTCTATTGCTTCATAAGCAAGTTCCAATCATTTTGCCTCTAGGGAACATACACCTCACATGTTAGTTTCTTAGAATACTTCCCTAGTTAAGTTAAACCCATCATTCACACAGGTATGTTCGCCAAATATATATCTCACATGTTAGTTTCTTGGTATATACCAGTTTAGGCACCCCTTGATATCTCATATGTGATAGTTTCAAGTAATGTCTTTAACATGGGTAGCTCCTACATGTCTGCAGCCAGGTACCCACATTAAGGGACGTTAGATGATCCTATAATGATGGAAGGCAATGAAGAATTCATTCCCCAATGAATTCTCCATTTTCAACTTAATATTAAATAAGAGGGGTTTTAAAGGGTCTCATCAAATTAACATGCATCCTATGTATCAAAATTTAAACATATAAATTATGCTATTTATAATCATACATCTCATGCTATTATAAATCATACATCGCATGCTATTATATATCAACATATATAAAGTACCATATTTTGATATTAGTCCCTAAGTGAATAGGTAACATATACCAAACTATGGTATTGGAGCTAATACAATTATCTCATAAATTAAAGCTCCCACTATGATGATTATGGATTTTAAGAAGATTCAATCCAAGCCAATAGATTGAATCCAAGGTCTATGGTAGGTATAGGTGATCGTAAAACATTCAATGGAGAACATGCATGCATTCTTGAAAGTCTTCTCTAAGCTTTTAAGTCCTTCAATTCCTTCATGGGCTTGATGGTCTCCACTATTGGCTTGTAGGGCTCCACCATGCTCTTTTGAGTCCACCATGCTCCTTAGTGCGCTCTCGATTACATAACATTTACATAATTTAAAGAAAGGGATACATAAGGGGAATGTGGGGTACATAAGAGGATGATAGAGAGAGAGAGAGAAGAAGGTGGCATGCAAGCCCCAATTAAAAATTACATCACCATAAATAAATTACAACCCTTTGAAAAATATTTCACAACCCACAAGACAGCCAATCACAATTGGTTTAAGAGGGCTTAGTCCATAATCATCATCCAACACAATTATACAATCATATTGCATAAATAAAAGTACTGTAAGCAATTAAAACATATGGGCATTATGGTAACTCTATTAATTGGACTTCATTAATCTCATTAATGCTTCCTAATCTCATTAGGGGACCTCAAAATATCATTTCTAGAATTAAAATAATGAAAATAGTAATGTTTTATTAATTTCTAAAATTAGAATTTCCTAAACCCTAATTTAGAAATCAATTATTGAATTAAAACTCCTTTTAATCAATAATTTTCAAAGATTGTTTTAATCTATTCTAGTATGATTTTAACTCTTTAAAACATTGTATTTTGATCAATCATATTAATCAAAATTACTAGAATAATTAAAACAACTAAATAAAACAAAATAAATGGCATTTATTAATTTCTAAAATTAGAATTTCTAAAACCCTAATTTAGAAATCAATTATTGAATTAAAACTCCTTTTAATCATTTAATTTCCCAAAATTATTTTAATCTATCCTAATATGTTTTAACTCTTTAAAACATCTAATTTTGATCAATCATATTAATCAAAATTATTAGAATAATTAAAACAATTAAATAATACTAACTAGTATCTAATACTATAGTATTAGGAATTAACTTAAATAAATAAAACAATTTTATTTAAATAAAAAATTCCAGAAAATAAATTTATTCCAAAATTGCTTTAAACAATTTAAAACATCATAAAATTAATCAATGTTAATTATATAATTAATTTCAGAATTAATTTAATTGGGGAGAAATCAAATTTTAAATTGTATTACGGTTAGGGTTTCATGAACTTAAACCCTAATGCATTTAATTAGAACCGGGTTCATTAATGACCAAGGCTGGTCATTAATGTAATAATTAGAACCCTAATAGGACACATTAATTAGGGGAGTTAGGGTTTCTAAAACCCTAGTACACATAGGATTAGGGTTTCCTAAGAAAACCCTAATTTCCAAAAATAGAAGGAGGCTGCCATGGAGCTTCCATGGCTGCCATGATCCACCCATGGCTGCTGCCAGCCTATGCCAGGCCTTGGGGCACTCTCCTACATCTGGGACAATCATCACAGAGGTGGTGATTAAGGGCCAAGAGCCCTAGGTCGAATTTGGGAAGGGTTTCCATAAACCCTAGCTGCTGCCTGCTGAAGAAGATGAAGCTTCAAAGAAGCTTTCATGGCTGCCACGATCCAACCATGGCTGCCCAAGCTTTGGCAGCCCTAAATACATATCCCTATATGATTTTCGACCTCCATAGGTGAGATTTCATTGATCAAATCAAGCCCAAACAGCCTGCATAATTCCATCTTCATCGATTTATCAAAAATTCTGCAGAAAAAGGATAAAGAACAGAATGGGTTCTAAAACCCAGGTTGCTGCCACCATGAGTGCTCGAAACCTCTTGGGTTTCATTCCCTAGTGTCCCACGATTCTAATGTAGGTGGTTTCATGCCCTGCCTTGCTCGTATGAAGAAGATACATGCCAATAACCATGGCTGTATCATGCTGCCCAGAAAACTGCTTTGCTGGAAAATTTTAAAACTCAAACTTTTTGATTGTTTTTAATTCAAAACTCATACCAACATCAATGATAAACATATATACAATATATATATTAAATCTATGATTATTCATAATGATTTTGATGGAAGAGAATGAACAAAAACCAGAAAACTAACCTGGGTTTTTCAAGAACCCAGATTCGGCTTCTTTAAAGAACTTCAAACTTGATTTTCTTTTAAATTCGATTTATAATGTATCATATACATATAGTAATTATATATACAGTATATATAATTGTATATAATCATCTCATGATTAATATAAATCAAATTAATATAAGAAGAAGATGAAGAACAACCTAGAGTTCCATTCCCGCGTAAAACTGTCTTTCCAGACAGCCTGTAGTAAAAAATTCATAACTTTCTCTACAAACCTCGGATTGACGAACCGTTTGTTGGGTTTGAAAGCTGATTCGAAGAGCTTTCTAACCATGTATGGCACGAAAATTTTGGAGAAGAACTCAGATTTCGGCATGCAAAACAAGATGACGGTTTTTCATGACTATCATGAAAACTGTTCATAACAGTTTTATAAAACCCTAGTTTTCTTAAAACTAATTAGATCACCATTGTCCAATTAATTGTACCATAAATACCAGCGCATATGATGTTTGTATGAAGCACAATCATGGCTCTAATACCACTGTAAGGAATTGAACTAGAAGGAAACAGAATGCAGAATAACTTGAATAACAAAAATTTCCTATCAATTCCATGCAGCCCATGAATCTGATTGTGGTTCATACAAAACAATAAAACCCTAATTACAAAGAGAGGGTTTAGAACTTACAGTTGATTATGTCTTCTCCTTTTTGCTCCAAGCTTCGAATTGAGACAGCAGCGTACAAGCAGCCTAAGTGTGCTGCCTCCAACGGTATCCACACCTAGCTAGAGCTTCAAGTCCTTTCCTTCTTTCTCTTGTAGTTGCTAGAGTAGGAGAAGAGAGGAGAGAGAGAGAGAGCCCCTTGTGATTTTTGGCTAACACTTGGGAGTCTCCAAAAAGTGATCAAGTGATGATGTCATCACATCATAGTAGGCTTTATAAAGCCTCCACTAGGGCCAGCCAAGGGGGGGACTTCAAATCCTAATAGGTTTTGTGTAATTACTCCTAATTACACAATAACCCCTCTAGTTTGTATCTTATACAACCTTGCCCCTTAAGAACTATTCTTTTATTCACTCATGCCCTTTCTCTCATAGACTTTAAAGCTCTTCTTGCATGATCAGTGTGTGACCCATTAGGTTCACATCATCAAGTAGTAGGAATAGCACGAGGTGTGCATAATGGAACTCTTTCCATTTAGGGTCTAATTGGAACTCCTTCCAATTCCCTAATTGATTATAACTCACTTATATCAATTAGGGCTTCTACTAACCATGAATAACACCAAGCATATGGTTCATGGTGTTGTCCTTAATGAGGTGAATAAGTATCTATCAAAGAACCCTTCTGTTATAGTTTATAGGTTACAATTGCATCCTTCCTTCAACACAATGTCTCCAAGTAAACTAATAGGACATGGAAGTCTGTCAAGTCCCTAGTTTAATTACTTTATACTCAATCATGAATATTAACTCATTGATGAACTCATGGAAACTCTTTTCCACATTCATCCTACCATGGCCATGGATTTAATGAGTTATATTATGAATGCTATATGAGACATTCTCTCTCTTTTTCCTAAGAGTGATGGATCCCTTGTTGATCACTCACATGCCTTCATACACATAGCAATAGGGCCAATGAACACCTTTGCAGACCCCTGAATAGGATCTGCACTTAGTGTTATCAAACTTCTAAAGCTACATACATAAGACAACTATGGTGTCTCAGGTCTAAGGATTACTTATACCACTATAACAATGAGAAACTGATTGACAGGCAGGATAAAACTCCATTCAGTTTATCTCATATCTTTGGTCACATTCAGTGTACCTATTCTAGTAATAGGCACCCACTTGTTGGTTGTAGTGTCTCCACACAAATAGCTTGAGACTAGCTATCCTCCTATAGAGTCAGCCTAACAAGTGCTAGTCCTATGGTTCATTACTATCCATCATAGTGAACCTTCAACTAGGAATGCTTTAGGAGTTTAGTACAGAGATATATCTATAGTCTCAAAATTACAACGCTTTATAATTTCATATTCTCAACTCTAACTCCATGGACATATTATGTAAATATAAATGATGCATATAAACATAATAGAATAAGCCCTTTTATTAAATCAATAATAAATGTGACATACATAAATGAAATCAAATGATTGTTCCTAATCCCTAAACAATCATCTCTATGATTAGCTCTAGGGCATAATCCTAACAGGAAAGTCATCCTTAGGGCATGCCTTATTCAAGTCACAAAAGTCTACACACATACGCACTCTGCTATCCTTCTTTGGAACCGGTACTATATTCGCAAGCCATTCAGGGTACTTGACAATCTTCAAGAACTTCACTTCTATCTGCTTGATCACTTCTTCTTTTATCTTCAACGCCCACTCAGGCTTCATTCTCCTCAACTTCTTCTTAACAGGCTTCAGGCTTCATGTCAGGATTGGTCAGAATGTGATGCTGCACTATGTCTGTATCTACTCCGGGCATATCTTCATAAGACCAAGCGAACGCTTCTATGTTTTCTCTCAGCAACTCAACTAATTGTTCTTTTTCAGAAGGGGAAAGTGTTGTACCAATTTTAATTATTTTTGGCAATCCATTCGTCCCTAGATTAATTGATTCTAGTTCTTCTGTAATTGGTTGTGCTATCCCTTTATTCCTTTGCTCAACGAGTTCATGAGAGATATCAGTGTCTCTAGGGTCTATTTCCATGCCACACACATTAAGAGACAAAAAGGCGCGAAGATAATGGACATAATCTCTGCGATAAAATAAAGAATGTACCAATTACTAATTGAAGACTCTGAAGTAACAAAACAACTCTTACAATAACTTTAAAGGACTCAACAAATGAAATACTTAAACAAAGACAGATTGTTTGCTGACTCAAGACTCAAAAGAAAACCTACATATCCTCTACTGGCTTGGACTCCTCTTTATTTGGAACAAGAACAGGGGATCCTTCGGTGTACCAATTCTGAAGTGGCTCGCTGACTGTCTGGAATGCTGGAACTGGAACTTCTTCATAATCTTCGATGACTAGTACATATTTTGAAAACAATCGACCCATAACTTCTGAATCCATGCTGTTTGCCCAATCCTCTTCTTCTCTGTCACTATCTATTGCAGAATCCTCAACCATAGTTGCTGTGATCGGATACCACTCAGTCTCAAAGAAAATCTCAAACCCTGGGACTTTAGCTTCGATGGACTCCACATAAGTAGGTTCTGGAAAGCCATAATACGGGAAATCTTCTCCTTCTTTTATAAAGCACCCATTCAAGGTTGGCTTGTAAGGTTTAAGCGGATGGATAACAGTGCACCCACGTGCTTTAGCACTTTCTTTCTCTTTTCTCAGTCGCGCTCATTCTTTGTAATCTACTTGTGTTGGCTTATATCCCAAGCCAAAGGTATGTAAGGCCGATTGGTGCTTAATTGGCTTTAAAATTCCTCGATGCCTTGGTCCCATTCCCATGCCAGGAAAGAAACCCATGATCTTCATGATCTCGACGACACGCAAGTTCCCATGCGGTGAAAAGTCTAGTGGGATAAGCTCCCTACCTGCGGGCGCTGAGTTGATAACTTGCACATATTCAAATCCTGACAATGGCATGTTTGAAGGATCGTGCTTGATCTCACAAATGGGCATAGTCTCCTTGTAGGGTCACAATAGATCCTTTGTAAGGGAACTTAACTTTTTAGTGCAAAGACGATGGGATCGCCCCATTTGGGTGGATCCATGGTCGACCTAGCATGAAATTGAAATATGCAGGAACATCAAGAACTTGGAATTCAACTTCAAATTCTGCCGGTCCTATGATTAACAGTAAGGTCACCATACCAATTACCTCCCTTCTGGTGTTGTCATATGCTCTGACTGATTGCCCAGATGGCACAAAATCTATAGGTCCCAGCTCGAGAGATGTAGCAGTACGAAGTGAACACACATTCAAAATAGAACCATTGTCAATAAGAATAGTGGGAACCCGCTTCCCTAGGGTATCAACAGTTATGTTCAAAGCTTGCACATGATCTCTCTTTCCCTTTGGTAAATCAGCCTCTGTGAAGATTATAGTAGCTGCTGTGAACCCCGGAATTGGGCCCACGAGGGATTGAAAAGAAAGTGGGTTTGAAAAAGAAAAAGGAAAGGAGTCGCCACCTTATTTTTTAAAGGAAACAAGGAAAACCCTAAAAATAGTTTGTTTTAGGAAAACAATTTGAATGACTCCATAAAAAAGGAAAGGCAAAAACCAATCTTTTGAAAACCAAAGAAATCGGGGATTCGGAGGCTAAGTTATGACATGGGAAGGTTCTAGGCAAAGCCTATAGGCACCCATGTCACCCTTTCGGTCTCTCAGTTCATTTGGGCTAAATCAAGATCTTTCCATACAAAAATCAGCAAGTATATCATCACAAGAATTGCATGCATATCATATATTTCATTCATCCATCCATGCATAATAAGCACATAAAAACAGAAAAAGAAAAAGAAGAAAAGAAAACAAAAATAAACCTAGGATGCTTGGATCTTAGAACGGACTTGAGCCTCACGAAGAGCGCCTACGTACCATGCAACGAAATACATGGATCAAAGTCCACGTAGTTCGAATAGAACTAAGGTTAAGACTTAATATAAACTTATGGTTAAAACCCTAGGTTTCCTTATTTGATCAAAAGAGTTGAATATGATAGAAAGTTTGATTTTAGGAAAGAAATCCACAAAATGGAAACTTTAATAAAAACCAGAATTTTATTTATGAAGGAAACCTTTGATTAAACCATAGACTTGTATTAAAAATTAACCCTAGATAGGGAGAAGAGAATGAGTTAAGAAGAAAGGTGAATTGGGGCACCTTCACACCCACTTACCTGAGCGCAATTAGCTCCAAGCATTTAGCCATTTCAGACATAAGCAGCCCTATTTGCCATAGGACAAATACCACACCTATTTGCACCCTTACAAGTGCTCAAAACCATGCGAAAACACTAACATGCAAATCTGGACAGAATAGTATCATGGCCTAAAATCATCCACTAAGCATGCTAACAGCAAAAACAGCGAACAATAATAAGTCCTAACATATTCCTAGAATCATATCATGCATAAAAACCCTAGAACATACTAATATGCATGCAAAACTATCATGTTTACTCCATATGAAAAACATATACAGCAAACACGAAGAAAAACCAATAAAAAAGTCTACTTTATCATGCTATATGAAAACAAACACAAAACAATGACTCTAAAACCCTAAACTCACAAATATGCTTAAAAACTCACAAGACATACTTTAATCATGCTAAAACCAAACTAAACAGAAATTATATCATGCATATTAACTAACTAAAGCAATATAACATGATGAAAATCCTAATTCTAACATGCAATGACACTAATCCTAGCATAAGGACAAACAGGAGCACAAGAATCATAACTATGCATTAAAAACCTAAAGGACAGCCCTAAAGCATGCTAAACAGTAGATAAAAAATAGATATTCCATGTATATTAACTAGCTAGAGTGTTAATACATGATAAAAAAGTCACCTTTAACATGCAATAGGCCTATCCTATATGAAAACCTAGTTTAAGCTTGAATAGAGAAGGAGAATACCTTAGGAAGGGCCTTCCTTGCTGCTGTATGAACTCCCTCTTGCTCTTATGGATGACTTGAATCAATGTTCTCCAAGGCTACAGCAAGAACTCCAGCTCTCCTTCAAGTCTCTCTCTCTTATTCTCTCTCAAACACTCAAGTATTAATGCATAAAGTGGCTCCCCTTGTGTTTGTAATTGTTCGTGGCTCCTCAGGTCTTTAGAGTGAATCAAACCAACACGAATCCTCCTCTTTGTCAAAGTGGTATCACAGCAAAGAGATCAAAACTCACTCAACTTTGAAAAGAAATAGAAAACAAAAAGAGAACAAGAGAAAAGAAAAGTGATTTTCGTCACTTTGCAGCAGCAGCAACTTCAATTGCGTTTTTGGGTGTGAAAACGTTGGATTTGGACACAGCTTGTGAAATACAAAGTTGTAGAGAATTGAATTATCTTTCTAACAAGACCAATTTCATCAAATTCTGACTTCGGCTGAAAAAGTTATGATTAAAATACGACTGCTGGTTTTCAGAAAATCTGCTGCTGAATTATGACGAATTTCACTCCCTCCAAACCCTCTTCTCCTCTCCCTTGTTTAAAGACATTAAGAGAGTATTTATAGCTGAAATCTGGAGTTTCCCTTTCCTTCCTGGACTAGGTTTCCTTGGAGAATAATCAAAAGGTATTTTATAATGATAAAAGACTTCTAATCTGAATAGGAAAAGGAAATTGTCTTTTATAAAAATTGGGAGACTGACCGCTAACACGCATGCACATGTATCGTATGTGCGTACACACACTCATCACATACGTACACGTGTTAGTGTCATGATAAAAATGGCTAATTTAATAAAATAATTTTCTTTTCATTTTAACCAAAAATCTCATGCTGTGATTCGCACTAATTCTTCAAGGATAATCCGTAAATAACCACACTAAACTCATCATCAGGGCCACGGGACTTAAGATGACAACCGGTACAAAATGGGGTGTCTATAGAAACAAAAGCCAAAACGACCGTGTTTCGATGAGGAATATGTTTTTGAACATTTTAGGCTGAAAACCACTAACCATGGGAGCATGGTTAGGTTTGAACGAGGCGGTTAACCACTATTCTCTACCTTTGCTAAGCATAGGCATGCACATAGGGTCAAACCAAACACTTTCCATATCAAAATTGAACTTCATGAAACACTTTTGAGGGTAAAATGATGACTAATGAAAGTCAATTTGAAAAGATTTGGTTGGTAATTGTGAGTCAATTAGAGCTAACCCAAGGAAGGGTCAATTAACCAACTTGAACTACATCGAGCCATTTTAATCCCGAGCTATTGACTTACCAAATTGAACCTAGAAATACCTCATATGCATCCATATGAACTCCAATTGACAATTTGGAGATCATTCCAAGGTCAAATGAAAAGTTTGGGACTTAAAAGACGATTATGCCCCTCAAGTCACAAAAGCTCTTATTATCCCTCAAGATCAACTCCAATTTGAACCAAAATTCATATCCATTGTCCTTGTGACTCTAGAAAACTAATGCAAGTGACTAGACTCAAAAACAAAACAAAAACATGCATGAAATGATGAGCCCTAGTAAGGTGGTGCAAAAATGGGGTGTGACAGAAGCCCCTCATTGGCGAACAAGTTACACTTGTGAACCAATGATAAAGAACAACCCATTTTTGGCCAAAAAGCCCGGAGAAATCACACACTGATACCAACAATGATGGGAGGTTGAAAACCTGAGACTGAAATAAGGAAGTGTACTCAAGTCATGAGTATACTTAAACCACTGGGGGTTGATGATTGTCAAGAGAAGCATATTCAAGCCACTACGAATGAACATACTTTTGAAATGGAGAAATATATTCTAGTCACGAATACATTTAACCAAGTGATGAGAATGAAATCTGAGAAGTACGTTCAAGTGATGAATGTACCTTGGAAATGGAGAAGTATATTCAGGTCACGAATATATTTAACCAAGTGAGTGACAAAATATCTGAGAAGTATACTCGAGTGATGAGTATACCATTGAAATGGAGAAATATATTCAGGTCGCGAATATATTTAACCAAGTAATCTGAGAATGAAACCTGAGAAGTATACTCAAGTGGTGAGCATACCATTGAAATGGAGAAATATATCCAAGCGATGGATATATTTAACCAAGTAATCTGAGAATGAAATCTGAGAAGTATACTCAAGCGGTGAGCATACCATTGAAATGGAGAAATATATCCAAGCGATGGATATATTTAACCAAGTAGGATAAAGAATAATCTGAGAAGTGTACTCAAGTGATGAGGATACTTAATGATTGAGAAAGACTGAGAAGTACGTTCAAGTGATGAACATACTTTTGAAATGGAGAAATATATTCTAGTCACGAATATATTTAACCAAGTAAGCTGAGAAGTACACTCAAGTGATGAGGATACTTAATGATTGAGAAAGACTGAGAAGTACGTTCAAGTGATGAACATACTTTTGAAATGGAGAAATATATTCTAGTCACGAATATATTTAACCAAGTAAGCTGAGAAGTACACTCAAGTGATGAGCATACCATTGAGATGGAGAAATATATCCAAACGACGGATATATTTAACCAAGTAAGATAAGAATAATCTGAGAAGTGTACTCAAGTGATGAGTACACCATTGAAATGGAGAAATATATTCTAGTCACAAATATACTTAACCAAGTAAGTGACAAGTATGTTTAAGTGATAAACATACCATTGAAATAGAGAAATATATCCAAGTGATGGATATACTTAACCAAGTAAGTGACAAGTATGTTTAAGTGATAAACATACCATTGAAATAGAGAAATATATCCAAGCGATGGACGTACTTAAGCAAGTAAGATAGAGAATAATCTGAGAAGTGTACTCAAGTGATGAGTACACCATTGAAATGGAGAAATATATTCTAGTCACGAATATATTTAACCAAGTAAGTGACAAATATTCTGAGAAGTATGTTCAAGTGATGAACATACTATTGAAATGGAGAAATATACCCAAGCGATGGATATACTTAACCAAGTAAGTGGCAAAATATCTGAGAAGTATACTCAAGTGATGAGTATACCATTGAAATGGAAAAAATATACCCAAGTGGTGGATATACTTAACCAAGTAAGTGACAAATGATCTGAGAACTATGTTCAAGTGATGAACATACCATTGAAATGGAGAAGTATACCCAAGCGATGGATATACTTAACTAAGTAAGTGACAAAATATCTGAGAAGTATGTTCAAGTGATGAACATACCATTGAAATGGAGAAATATATTCAAGTGATGAATATATTTAACCAAGTAAGTGATAATGAGGATCTGAAACTAGGAAGCATATTCAATGGGTGAACATGCTTTTGAAATGGAAGAATATATTCAAGTGATGAATATATTCAACCAAGTATGATAGAAAATGAGAATTTGAAACTGAGAAGCATATTCAAAGGGTGAATACACTTTTGAAATGGAAAAATATATTCAAGTGATGAATATATTCAACCAAGTAGGATAGGGAATGAGAATTTGAAACTGAGAAGCATATTCAAAGAGTGAATACACTTTTGAAATGGAAGAATATATTCAAGTGATGAGTATATTCAACCAAGTGGGATGAAAAATCAAGATTTGAAATGAGGATATATGATCAATTTATCAAGATTGAACAGGCATGGTGCAAGAGGAAAGTGACTTAACACATTGTCACTTGAGTTGGCATGACATAGGGGAAATATATTCAACCCTTTTGAACATAAAATCAATTCAAGGAATTGATTTCAAGATGGAATTTGATTGATTTTAAGCTCAAAAAGTGTTGAATATCTCATTTGGAAGGAGGTTTGATCACGCGTCAAGGCGAGACAAAGCGAGAAGCAAAACCAAAACAAAGTGGCTTGGGTGACCACCAGGCCTCGGGAGGCTAGCTGCCCAGGCCTGGGTGGTTACCCGAGCCCGAAGCGGAAATCCCACTTTGAATAGGAAACTTCCTATTCTGATGGGTTTTTTCCTATTTGAACTTGGATTTGTGACATTTTCCCTATAAAAACACATCCAAGAGGTTCCTAAACCTACTTGTATTCATTCATTAGAAATTATGGAGGCTCTAGACAAATTTTAGGAGGGTTTTTGAGAGTTATGAGTGCTGAAGCAAAATCTGAGTTCAAGTGCTTTGGCTTGGATCCATTGCTCTCCTTGAGGCATGTGAGGCTTGAAACGAACCTCTTGACTGCTGCTACATATTTTTGGGATCCTCAAGTTCATGTGTTCCGCTTCAACTATGAAGAACTGTGCCCAACCATGGAGGAATTCTGTGCATTGTATGGAGTTTCAACGGTAGGTCCTTTCATTCTCCCTACTCCTCGCCCAAACTTTCTTACTTCTTTCTCCAATCTACTTGGGATTCACTCACAATATGCCTCTACGTTTGTAAAGGACTATATGGTAGACTTGATGAAATTGGCAACCTCTTTTTTAGCTTGTGATAGTAAAGGTATTCTGAATTTTACCTTTCCTATTAAGCATGCTCTTGCCTTTTGCCTCATTGGTCGTTTTCTTATTTCCACTGGTACTCCACATGTTCCCGTTCAAATCTGTGACTTGATTCCTCTCCTTGCCAAGGGCCATAACTTGATTCCCATGGTGCTAGCTGAAACCCTGAATGGTTTGGATAAAACTCATGAGGACCCAAAGGTTCCTTTAGGAGGTAGCCCCATTCTACTGCAGATGTGGTTGCTTGAAAGACTGAATTTCTTGTCACCAGTTGCCAATACACCATACAAGCCCCAGCATTACTGCCTTCGCCGCATTGAACTACCTGGGCAATTTTCATTGAGAGATTGGCTAGGTTACTTCCAAACCCTTTCTTGGAGGAGTGTCAAGTGGTTTGTATTCATATGGGGCTGCAGTGACCAGGTGCTTCTGCGGACTTCTGGATGCGCCATGGTGAGACTCATAGGACTGAGGTCTACTTCTTTTTATTGGCCTTTAAGGGTTCTTCGTCAGATGGGTGCCATGCAAACCATACCTACTTCCTTGAAAGGTGACTACCTGTGGTGCCCTCGGGTCTTTCTGTAGTGATTTGGGCGAAGGACCGATGGCCTAGCAAGTTGATACTAACCCAAGTTACGAATACTGATGGTCCGTATATGATGAGCCCCGAGTATAAGGAATGGTTCAAAAGCAATTTAGGTGAGAGAGAGACTACTCGAAGAGAAAGGATTTTTGGACTTATCAAGAACAATGAACTTGGACCTTGCAGAGAAGATATTATGGAAGCAGTGACAGCAGCTTATGAACACGACTTGAGGAAGAAAAGAAGACATGCAAGAGAGGAGAAGAAAGCTGAAGAGTGAGCTGCAAAGAAGCCCAAGAAAAACTGAAGACTCAATAGAATAGGATATTTATGGCATATTTATAGTTCTTTTACTTAATACCAATGAATTGCTATGTCAATCAATTTTAGTTTTGAATAAATTGCCAATAATAAATCAAATTTGGGATTTTCTTGTTTGATTTAGACCGCACCCAAGGTAACTTTATGGGTTGCCTACGTATCTCCATGGTTTTTTTTCTTCTTTTTTTTTTTTGTTTTTTTTTGTTTTTTTTGTTTTTGAATGGAGAATCAGGTCTTACGTAGTTCTTATGCCTTAACTTTTGCCTAGGCCGCCCTTACGGGTTTTCAACCTAGCAAGCTTCAAACATGATATTTCTTCAATTGATCCAAATTAGTTGGACGAGCGAACTCAATTCCATCTAAATCCATGAGGCGAACAGCCCCTGCTGGCAATATCTCTTTGATAATGTATGGCCCACCCCAACTTGGCTTGAATTTTCCTCGCGGATCGAACACTGGAGCTCTGATTTCTTTCAACACTACATCCCCTTTCTTTAGACCTCGATCTTTGACATGTTTGTTGAATGCTCTGGCAACTCTCCGTTGATACCCCTGAACATGATACAGCGCCCTTAAACGCCATTCATCTAGCAAAGCTAACTCATCATAGCGGCTCTTAACCCAGTCCACTTCTGTTATCTGGCTCTCCACGGCAACTCTTAGTGAAGGAACTTCCAATTCAACTGGCAACACGGCCTCTATTCCATAAACTAGAGAATAAGGGGTAGCCCCTGTTGACGACCTTATTGATGTTCTGTAACCGCATAGAGCCAATGGCAACTTCTCATGCCAGTCTGTGTGTGAGTCCGCAGTCTTCTGTAGTATCTTCTTGATGTTCTTCTTAGCTGCTTCCACCGCTCCATTAGTCTGAGGACGGTATGGTGACGACAGATGGTGGGCTATGCCATACTTTTGCAAGAGCTCATGGGTTTCTTTCTGAAAGTGCTGGCCATTGTCTGAGATAACTTCATGCGGTACCCCATATCGATAGATGATGCTGTGCTGTATGAACTGTGCTACCTTCTTGAAATTCAAGGTCTTGAAGGACGTTGCTTCCACCCACTTAGTGAAGTAGTCGATGGCGACCAGGATGTATTCATGCCCATTTGATGCCTTTGGCTTGATCTGTCCGATGATATCTATCCCCCATACCGCGAATGGCCAAGGTGATGACATACTCGTTAAAGGCATAGAAGGCAAATGTTGTCCACTGGCGAACAGTTGGCATTTGTGGCACTTTTTGACATGTGCGTGGCAGTCTCTTTCCATGGTGGACCAATAATAGCCTAACCTCATGATTTTCTTAGCTAACATATAGCCATTCATATGCGGAGCCCCTGTCCCTTCATGGATTTCTTTAATCAGATGCTCGGCTTCCTCCTCGGTGACACACAGCAGGTGGATCCCGTCGTATGATCTCCGATATAGCTTTCCTCCACAAAGTACATAGTGACTTGCCAACCGCCTTAGGGTTTTTCTATCAATGCGAGATGCTCCTTCTAGGTACTCCCTTTCTTCAATGAACTTCTTTATGTCATGGAACCACGGACGGCCATCATTTACCTCTCCTCCTCGGATTGCACAACAGTACACAGGCTTGTCTCGGCATTCTATCACCAACGGCTTCACATTTCCCCCTTCAGGTATCTCCACCATGGATGCTAGGGTCGCCAAGGCATCGGCGAACTGGTTCTTGTTCCTTGAAAGGTAGTTAAATTCTATCTCTGAGAACTCCTTGGTTAGAGCTTCCAGGTAGGCATGGTAGGGTAGCAGCTTCTCATCTCGAGTTTTCCATTCCCCTTTTATCTGACAAATGATTAGCGCCGAGTCCCCGAACACTTCTAATTCTTTGATCCCCAATTCAAGTGCCGCTTCCAATGCTAGGATACAGGCCTCATACTCAGCAATGTTGTTAGTAGCTTCAAACCCCAACTTGACCGCCAACGGTGTAAATGCCTCTACAGGTGAGACCAGCAGGACTCCTATCCCATAACCTTTCTTATTGGCTGCCCCATCGAAGTATACTCTCCAAGTTTTTCTACCAATCTCTAGCACGTCCTCATCTGGGAACTGATCGTTGAATGGAGCAGATGATGACACAGGACAGCTGGCTAGGTAGTCTGCGATGACGCTTCCCTTGATAGACTTCTGATTCACGTACTTGATGTCGAATTCGTTGAGGAGAATTGACCATCGAGCAGTTCTGAATGACAATACTGGCCTTTCTACCAGGTACTTCAACGGGTCCATGCGACTTATCAAGAACACTTCGAAGGACATCATGTAGTGCCGGAGTTTCTGCATCGCCCATACTAGTGCTACACAAGCTTTTTCAATTGCATTGTACTTCACTTCATAGTCTGTCATTTTCTTGCTTAGGTAGTAGATGGCATTCTCCTTTGTAGACCCTTCGAGATATTGAGCTAACAAAGCTCCCGTCGCGGTTTTGGTGACCGTTAAGTATAACAAAAGCGGTGCACCTTGCCGTGGGGGAACTAAGATTGGAGGATTGCTCAAGTATCTCTTAATGGTCTCAAAGGCCTCTTGGAATTCTTCGTTCCACACTTTTGGCACACCTTTCTTAAGCAATTTGAAGATTGGTACGCAAACCATGGTCAAGTTGGCGATGAATCGGCTTATGTATTGGACTCTTCCCAGAAAACCCTGAATCTGCTTCTCAGTGCTAGGAGGCTCCATCTCCACAATAGCTTTTATCTTCCCTGGGTCCACTTCGATACCTCTCTGAGTGATCATAAACCCCAATAGCTTGCCTGCGGTGACACCAAAAGCGCACTTCTGTGGGTTTAGACGGAGGTTGTACTTTTTTGCTCGCTCTAGGAATTTCTCTAGTGCCTTGAAATGCCCTTCTCTATCCACGGACTTCACGATCATATCATCGACGTAAACCTCGACTTCCTTATGGATCATATCATGCAATAAGGTCATTGCTGCTCTTTGGTAAGTAGCCCCAGCGTTTCTTAAGCCAAAAGGCATTACCTTGTAACAGTACGTTCCCCATTGCGTGATAAAGGCTGTTTTCTCCATGTCTTGAGGCGCCATCTTTATCTGATTATACCCGGAGAATCCGTCCATGAAGGAGAGGAGTGCATGTCCCACTGTACTATCCACCAACACGTCGATATGGGGTAAAGGAAAGTCATCCTTAGGGCTCGCAGCGTTGAGATCTCGGAAATCGACACACATCCTTACTTTCCCATCTTTTTTAGGCACAGGCACTATATTCGACAGCCACTCGGGGTACTCCACAACTTGGAGGAAACCCGCGTCTAGTTGTTTAGTTACCTCTTCTTTTACTTTTAGGGCCCATTCTGGTTTTAATCTTCTGAGTTTCTGCTTTACCGGCTTCTTTAGGGAATTGGTGGGGATATAGTGTTGCACAATATCGGGGTCAATGCCAGGCATGTCTTCATAAGACCATGCAAAAGCCATAATGTTGGCTTTCAAGAGGGAGATCATCTTTTCTTTTTCAACGGGGGAGAGGGTTTTCCCAATTTTAACTATTCTTGGCAATTCATTCGTCCCTAAGTTGATTGATTCCAATTCATCCATATTAGGTTCGGTGATGCCCCTTTTCCTTTGCTCAACGAGCTCCGGGGGGACATCGTTCCTAGGATCTATATCCATGCCATAAATATCCATAGAGGAGAGAAAAGAGACACTGCATATATAGAGAAAGAAAGCACACTTTATTGACTAGGAATAATGGGAATGACACACAAAAGAAAGAAAGAAAACAAACAAATCTGTACCAATACTATGACTCCACAAGGTGAGTTAAGTAGATACATCTTATTGAATTAGGGAAATATTACTAAACTAAGACACCTACAAGCTGCTATCAGGTAGGCCAAGGTCTTCTTCTTCATGGATCTCCGCAATGACACCACATTCAAGGTACCAATTCAGAAGTGGCATGGTAGTATGGCTAATGGATGAACCCTGGAGCTCTTCAATGGTCGAGTCTTCCACGGTGAGGATCATATTTTGGAACATTTCAGTCATAGCCCCTGCATCAAGGTTCTCTGCCCAGTCCTCCTTTTTATTTTCCCAGAACTCATCATTGATGGCTTCATCATCCACCATTTCAGCTGTGATTGGATACCATTCGGTGAAGAAGATTTCAAAACCCGGAACTCGGATCTTGGTAGCTTGGTCAAAGGTGGGCTCTGGAAACCCGCAATATAGAAAATCATCCCCTTCTTTGACGAAGTAACCATTCAAAGTAGGTCGATATGGTGAGATCTTCAGGTCTGGCACCCTTCCCTCGGCTTTGGCTCTTACTTTCTCCTTGTTCCTCTTTAGCATTTCCGCATGATCATTTCTAGAGGGCTCATATCCTAGCCCGAAGGTGTATGAGGTGACACGGCTTTGAATAGACGTAGGGATCCCTTGTTGGCGACGCCCTAGCCCCATGCCTGGAAAGAAACTCATCTTTCTCATTATTTCACCGACGTGCAAGTTGCCATGGGGGCAAAAGTCCAAGGGTATTAATTCACCCTTTTCGAGCTCTTTCTCAATGCATTGGACATAGTCAAACCCAGATAGCGGTATTGCTACTGATTCGGGTTGTATCTCACATATAGGCACACCTGCGAGTTTCAATTCATAGTCCCCTTGAAGCGTTACTATGGCTCCTTCATAAGGAAACTTCACCTTTTGATGGAGTGAAGATGGCACAGCCCCAGCAGGATGGATCCAAGGTCGGCCCAACAGCAAGTTGAAACATGACGGCACATCCAACACTTGGAATTCCACCCTAAATTCAGTGGGTCCCATGATAAGAGGCAAAGTAACTACCCCTATTACTTCTCGGCGGGTGTTGTCATAAGCTCTTACGGTCTGCCCAGATGGCGTGAAATCAGTGGGTCCCAAACCCAAAATAGTGGCAGTTCGGAGAGGACATACATTCAGTGCGGACCCATTGTCGATAAGAACTGTGGGAACCCTCTTCCCCATAGTGTCAACGGTCACATAGAGAGCTTGAGAATGGCTCGGCCCGCTTTTAGGTAGGTCCACATCGGTGAACACGATGGTTGAGTTCTTGGGAGTTGGATTCACCAAATGTACCAATCCCTCGGCGGATGTGTCAACAGGCACTTGTATCTGATTCAACAGTTTCAACACGGTCTACCTGTGCTTATGCGAGGCCATGAGCAAGCCCCAAATAGTAATGTTGGCATTGGTCTTCTTCAGCTGCCTAAGCACTTCATCCTCTTCTTCTTGCAAGCTAGGACGCCTCTGCCCTTCCAAATCTTCCAACGGATTTTCAGATTCTAGGTGGGGAGGCTTGAAATGGCGACCCCCTCTGGTTATATGGTCCAACTCATCATCGCTAGCCCATATGTCATGGACTTCCTCGGAGTCATTCATTAAGTCATCCCATTCTATCATGTCAATGCTCTCCATCTCTGTCGGCAAGTCATCCCAAACTGAAGGGACTATCGGCTCATCTGATATCGGACTTGGGCTTGAGTACAGCACATAGTAATCGAATTTCCCCGACGCTTCACCCAATAGGCCAACCTGAGGATCCCCTGCTTCATATCTTTCTTTCAGCTCTTGTTGGATAGATTTCTTTGGCAACAACAAAACTTTTTGGTCAATGAGGTCTTGAATGATCTTCTTTAGTATAGAACAAGCCTCGGTGTCATGGCCGGGTGCACGATGGTATTGGCAATATTGGTGAGGGGTTGATGGCCTTGGCTTTGGTGGAAGTGGCATGATAAGGCTGTTATTGCGGCAAATGGTGAAGAGACGGGTTAAGGTCATGGGGAGCGGAGTGTATTGTCTTATGGGATGGCGAGGGCGAGAGGATTCAACCCCAATGGCATTTATGGTGTTAGGTGGGGGTGTGTTGTTGTGTGATGGGAGAGGATTACGGGTGACATTTGGACGGGTTGGTGGTGAAATGACTTGCTTGTCAATGAGGTCTTGGACTTGGTGGCGAAGGCGAATACAGCGATTGGTGGCATGGCCTTTGGATTGGTGGCACTTGCAGTACTCATTCTCATTGTAGCTCTTGGGTAAGGGATTTGGTGGGGGTCTTGGGTCGAGTGGCTTCAATAGGTCACGACTTATGAGCTTTTCAAGGACTCTTTCGAGTGGCATAAATAGGTCAGTGAATTGGCGAGGTGGGTTGACATCATTGAGAGAAAAGGGTTGGATTGGTTGAGTTATGGTGTTGACCTCGGCATTGTTCTTCCCAGTAAAGTTTGTCTTGCGACTCCTCACTTCCTCAGTCTTGATTGTCCCATCATTGATAGCATCTTCAACCTGCGTGCCAGCCCCAATGAGAGCTTTGAAATTTGGGAAATAGTGGGCAAATAGGTGCTTGTGATACACGGGCAGCAGGTTCTTAACCACTAACTGAATTTGGTCCTCCTCATTCGGCCTATCCGTCATTCTCGATGCTTTTTGTCTCCACCTTGTAATGTAAGCGGAGAAAGTTTCATGAGCCCCTTGCTTGGTAGTTTCTAGGTCCCTCCGAGTAACGTCCACCTCTGTGTTATACTTGTAGTGCTCTGAAAACTCATTGCATATGTCTTCCCAAGTCCGGGTTCTATTCTCATCCAAGGATAAGAACCATTTCAAAGCAGAAGTGGCCAAGGTTTCATGGAACATTTGAGCTAAAAGCTCGTCAGTAGCCCCTCGAGGGTGCATAGCTCGCACGTACATCTTCAAATGAGTCTTAGGGCAACCCGTCCCATCGAACTTTTCTAACTCCGGCATCTTGAATTGTAGTGGAATACGAGCCGTTGGAAACAGGGATAGAGTCCGCACATCGACCATGTCATCAGCCCTGCGAATCCCTTTTATGGTTCTCTCCAAAGCTTCTACCTTGCTAGCTAACACGGAATCACTGCTAGTACCTTTCCCCTTGGCTTCCCCTTCTAGGTTGGTGACCTCAGGTTTCGAGCTACTTTCCCCCCTTGTCTTGGTGTTCTCATTGGATTGAGGTCCCTCTTCGGTGCCAGCCCCATGAGGTATACCCGAGGAATGGGCCTTAGAGCCATTTTGTTCAAGATCCGCCATCTTCTGTTGGTTCTCTTGAGCCATTTTCAATGCGGTATCGGATGTCTCGGCGGTATGGTCAAGCTTGGCCATGATGGCTTTCAGGCAAGCCTCAAGGTCAAAGTGCCCCTCACTAGTTCTTTCGTTGGCCATGTCTGTCTGATGGGTAGATTCAACACTCACTAGACGCCCTTGTGGATTGTGGATCCAAGCCAGCACGTCTATGGATAGAAAAGTTTTAACCTTTAGCCTAAGGACTTGTCCTAAACCTCCATATTTTCCTTAATGAACTCGGTCTCTACACCATGTTCAATTAATTCATTCCTTTTATCCAATTACCTTTACAAGGGTCATGGATTAAGGGTATGTTTTAAAGAATAGGGCATAGAGTCCTTCAATTAGGTTTAATTAATCCCCTAGGACTAGCACATCACAAACATAGCTTTACGTCCTATTTCCTTAATTTATTCCTCCTAACCCATGGCCTTAACGAAGGCTAGGGTTTAAAGGTCTATGTTAAGGGCATAAGATACAAAGCCTCACACCACAAACACGGCATAGCATCATTACAAACAAATGTGGGTGCATAATGGTGAGACCGTAGTGTCCTACAAGTCTGTCTACATGAACTAATGATAAGGGTAGGCTGGGGTCCTTCACTTGCTTGAGCAATCCTTATACCTAACCACATGTGGCATCAGGAACGCCGCGTGGGTCCAGCAGTACGTGATTAACTCATTTAATATACCCAGGGGCAAGCCCAAGGGTACTAGGCAAGAGAGGTTGATAGCTTTCGCCCCAACACATGGAATCAGGAAAACCAAGGTTGAGACTAGGCCGATCGTTGGCAAGGATACATCGAGGGACATCGATCCTAACATGCAAGAGTTTGCGCACACAATGCAATAAATGAAAGCACACAATCAAGCGGATGCAATGTGATTGATTTTAATTAAACATAAGAAATTAACCTAGCCCAATTAAACTTTATAGAGTCTAGCCCACAACATCCCCAGTGGAGTCGCCAAACTGTGAACCCCGGAAATTGGGCCCACAAGGGATTGAAAGAAAATGGATTTGAAAAAGAAAAAGGAAAGGAGTCGCCACCTTATTTTTTAAAGGAAACAAGGAAAACCTTAAAAATTAGTTTGTTTTAGGAAAACAATTTGAATGACTCCATAAAAAAAGGAAAGGCAAAAACCAATCTTTTGAAAACCAAAGAAATCGGGGATTCGGAGGCTAAGTTATGACATGGGAAGGTTCTAGGCAAAGCCTATAGGCACCCATGTCACCCTTTCGGTCTCTCAGTTCATTTGGGCTAAATTAAGATCTTTCCCATACAAAAATCAGCAAGTATATCATCACAAGAATTGCATGCATATCACATATTTCATTCATCCATCCATGCATAATAAGCACATAAAAACAGAAAATAAAGAAAAAGAAAACAAAACAAAAATAAACCTAGGATGCTTGGATCCTAGAACGGACTTGAGCCTCACGAAGAGCGCCTACGTACCATGCAGCGAAATACATGGATCAAAGTCCACGTAGTTCGATTAGAATTAGGGTTAAGACCTAATATAAACCTATGGTTAAAACCCTAGGTTTCCTTATTTGATCAAGAGAGTTGAATTTGATAGAAAGTTTGATTTAAGAAAGAACTCCATAAAATGGAAACTTTAATAAAAACCAGAATTTTATTTATGAAGGAAACCTTTGATTAAACCATAGACTTGTATTAAAAATTAACCCTAGATAGGGAGAAGAGAATGAGTTAAGAAGAAAGGTGAATTGGGGCACCTTCACACCCACTTACTTGAGCGCAATTAGCTCCAAGCATTTAGCCATTTCAGACATGAGCTGCCCTATTTGCCATAGGACAAATACCACACCTATTTGCACCCTTACAAGTGCTCAAAACCATGCAAAAACAATGATATGCAAATCTGGACAGAATGGTACTAAGGCCTAAAATCATCCACTAAACATGCTAACAGCAAAAACAGCGAACAATAATAAGTCCTAACATATTCCTAGAACCATATCATGCATAAAAACCCTAAAACATACTAACATGCATGCAAAACTATCATGTTTACTCCATATGAAAAACATATACAGCAAACACGAAGAAAAACCAAATAAAAAAGTCTACTTTATCATGCTATATGAAAACAAACACAAAACAATGACTCTAAAACCCTAAACTCACAAATATGCTTAAAGACATACAAAACATACTTTAATCATGCTAAAACCAAACTAAACAGAAATTAAATCATGCATATTAACTAACTAAAGCAATATAACATGATGAAAATCCTAACTCTAACATGCAATGACACTAATCCTAGCACAAGGACAAACAGGAGCACAAGAATCATAACTATGCATTAAAAATCTAAAGGACAGCCCTAAAGCATGCTAAACAGTAGATAAACAGTAGATATTCCATGTATATTAACTAGCTAGAGTGTTAATACATGATAAAAAAGTTACCTTTAACATGCAATAAGCCTAACCCATATGAAAACCTAGTTTAAGCTTGAATAGAGAAGGAGAATACCTTATTCTCTCTCAAACACTCAAGTATTAATGCATAAAGTGGCTCCCCTTGTGTTTGTAATTGTTCGTGGCTCCTCAGGTCTTTAGAGTGAATCAAACCAACACGAATCCTCCTCTTTGTCAAAGTGGTATCACAGCAAAGAGATCAAAACTCACTCAACTTTGAAAAGAAATAGAAAACAAAAAGAGAACAAGAGAAAAGAAAAGTGATTTTCGTCACTTTGCAGCAGCAGCAACTTCAATCGCGTTTTTGGGTATGAAAACGTTGGATTTGGACAAAGCTTGTGAAATACAAAGTTGTAGAGAATTGAATTATCTTTCTAACAAGACCAATTTCATCAAATTCTGACTTCGGATGAAAAAGTTATGATTAAAATACGACTGCTAGTTTTCAGAAAATCTGCTGCTGAATTATGACGAATTTCACTCCCTCCAAACCCTCTTCTCCTCCCCCTTGTTTAAAGACATTAAGAGAGTATTTATAGCTGAAATCTGGAGTTTCCCTTTCCTTCCTGGACTAGGTTTTCTTGGAGAATAATCAAAAGGTATTTTATAATGATAAAAGACTTCTAATCTGAATAGGAAAAGGAAATTGTCTTTTATAAAAATTGGGAGACTGACCGCTAACACGCATGCACATGTATCGTATGTGCGTACACACACTCATCACATACGTACACGTGTTAGTGTCATGATAAAAATGGCTAATTTAATAAAATAATTTTCTTTTCATTTTAACCAAAAATCTCATGCTGTGATTCGCACTAATTCTTCAAGGATAATCCGTAAATAACCACACTAAACTCATCATCAGGGCCACGGGACTTAAGATGACAACGGGTACAAAATGGGGTGTCTACAGAAACAAAAGCCAAAACGACCGTGTTTCGATGAGGAATATGTTTTTGAACATTTTAGGCTGAAAACCACTAACCATGGGAGCATGGTTAGGTTTGAACGAGGCGGTTAACCACTATTCTCTACCTTTGCTAAGCATAGGCATGCACATAGGGTCAAACCAAACACTTTCCATATCAAAATTGAACTTCATGAAACACTTTTGAGGGTAAAATGATGACTAATGAAAGTCAATTTGAAAAGATTTGGTTGGTAATTGTGAGTCAATTAGAGCTAACCCAAGGAAGGGTCAATTAACCAACTTGAACTACATCGAGCCATTTTAATCCCGAGCCATTGACTTACCAAATTGAACCTAGAAATACCTCATATGCATCCATATGAACTCCAATTGACAATTTGGAGATCATTCCAAGGTCAAATGAAAAGTTTGGGACTTAAAAGACGATTATGCCCCTCAAGTCACAAAAGCTCTTATTATCCCTCAAGATCAACTCCAATTTGAACCAAAATTCATATCCATTGTCCTTGTAACTCTAGAAAACTAATGCAAGTGACTAGACTCAAAAACAAAACAAAAACATGCATGAAATGATGAGCCCTAGTAAGGTGGTGCGAAAATGGGGTGTGGCAGCTGCTTTCTCAACAGGGGTTATAATACTCGCCAATCCCTCCGGTGAAGTATCGATGGGTACTTGGACATGGTTCAAGAGCTTAAGAATAGTCTAACGGTGCTTGAGAGAAGCCATAAGCAATCCCCATATGGTAATGTTGGCTTGAGTCTTTTTCAATTGCTTTAGGACTTCATCCTCTTCATTGTAGATTTCAGGTCTTTGCCCCTTCTCTAGTGCTTCCACCGGATTTTCATTCCCAAGGTAGGATGGTTTGAAGTGACGACCTCCCCTAGTCAAGTGATCAACTTCTTCAGAGTCTACCCATAGATCATTTATTTCATCGCTGCAAGATTCACCCATTATGTCTCCCCATTCAAGCATATCTACCTCTTGCATTAGAGACTTTTCTGTCGACCATTCTTCTTTCACCAATTTTCCCCATTCGGTTGGGTGGACTAGGGATTTCTCTGTTGGTTGCTCATCTTCCCATGGATTTTCCTATCCGGTTGCACGAATAGGAATTGTTATTGGGGGCGGCGAAGTGTAGAGAACATAGAAGTCAAACTTACTAGATAGTTCCCCCAATAAATCCACTTCGGGATCTCTGGCATCATATCTTTCCTTCAATTGTTGCTGAAATGACTTTCGAGGCTTACTCGGTTTCTTTGGCATTTCCTTTGCAACAATCTTTTCTTTCCCCATAGGCTTCTCCTCGGGATTTTACCATTCTAGTATATCAATTTCTTGTATGTTTTCCTCGTGTAGGATGGGCAACAATGTAGGCACTTCGCATGGACTTGGCTGTGGAACTATTAGAACTCCCTCATCAATCAAGTCTTGGACCACTTTCTTTAGTAAGGTGCAATCCTCGGTATTATGGCCAGTTATTCTATGGTATAGGCAAAAGGATGGTCAGGGATAAGTGAAGGCTTGGGTGGAAGGGGAGTGATAAGGCCTCTTTTCTTGCAATGGTGAAATACTTTTGTGAGACTCATAAGCAAAGTGGTGTAACAACGAACGAGTCAAGGTGGATGGGGTGAATTATCTTCTATTGCATTGACATTAGAAGTGGGGGATTGGTTATGATATGGCAAAGGATTTTGAGTAACATTTGGATGGTTAGGAGGGGTGGGTGGGCCTATGATCTTCTTATCAATGAGGTCTTGTATTTCATGTCTGAGACGGACACAACGGTCTGTTCTATGGCTTTTGGATCGATAGAAATGGCAATACTCATTTTCGTTGTACCACCTAGGCAATGGATTTGGAGGAAGTGTCGGGTTTAGAGGTTTGAGGATGCCCTTTGCTTTTAATCTTTCATAAACTTTGTCCAGTGGTGCATACAAATTAGAGAATTGACGAAGAGTAGAATTATTGCCAATATTCTATGGCTGTTGTGGAGCGATTGCATTCACTTCAGCAGGTGCCTTTCCATTGTTCCCTACCCGACGAAACCTTGAGGGATCTTCAACCTTGATGGTGCCATCAGTTATTGCATCTTCAACTTGTGTCTCAGAGCTAATCAGAGCTTTGAAAGTGGGGAAGTGACGAGCGAACAAGTGCTTGTGATATATAGGTGTCACACCCCATTTTTGCACCACCTTACTAGGGCTCATCATTTCATGCATGTTTTTGTTTTGTTTTTGAGTTTAGTCACTTGCATTAGGTTTTTAGGGTCACAAGGACAATGGATATGAATTTTGGTTCAATTCGGAGTTGATCTTGAGGGGTAATAAGAGCTTTTGTGACTTGAGGGGCATAATCGTCTTTTAAGTCACAAACTTTTCATTTGACCTTGAAATGATCTCCAAATTGTCAATTGGAGTTCATATGGATGCATAAGAGGTATTTCTAGGTTCAATTTGATGAATCAATTGCTCGGGATTAAAATGGCTTGATGTAGTTCAAGTTGGTTAATTGACCCTTCTTTGGGTTAGCTCTAATTGACTCACAATTACCAACCAAATCTTTTCAAATTGACTTTCATTAGTCATCATTTTACCCACAAAAGTGTTTTATGAATTTCAATTTTGATATGGAAAGCATTTGGTTTGACCCTATGTGCATGCCTATGCTTAGCAAAGGTAGAGCATAGCGGTTAACCGCCTTGTTCAAACCTAACCTGTTGGGAATCGAACAAAGAGGGAAAAATAGAAGTGCGGAATATAAAAATTTTTCCTACGATTCCCAATCCCATGAATCTAACTATGCATAACACAAAATCAAACCCTAACTACGAAGAGGGTTAGAACACTTACAAGATTTTTGTCTTCTCCGTTTTGCTCCAAGCTTCTACTCCGGACAGCGGTGAATGAGCAGCCCAAGTGTGCTGCTTCCAACGGTATCCACACCTAGCTAGAGCTTCAAGCCTTTTCTTTCTTCTTCCTTGTTGTTGCTAGAGGTGGAGAAGAGAGAGAGAGAGAAGAGAGCCTCCAAGGGGCTGGACGGCTAGGGTTTATTGTGCAAGCCTATTATGCCATGTCACACATAAGTGTGACTTATATAGGCAGCCCACTAAAGGGGGCTGGCCATAGGGAAGAAACCCTAATAGGGTTATGTGTAATTACACTTAATTGCACATTAACCCCTATTATTTGTATCAAATACAAATAGGCCTATAAAGAACTATTCTTTATTCACTAAAACCCTTTCTCTCATAGACTTTAAAGCCCTTCTTGCATGATCAGTGTGTGACCCATTGGGTTCACATCATTAAGTAGTAGGAATAGCACAAGGTGTGCACAATGGAACTCTTTCCATTTAGGGTCTAATTGGAACTCCTTCCAATTCCCTAATTGATTATAACTCACTTATATCAATTAGGGCTTCTACTAACCATGAGTAACACCTAGCATATGGCTCATGGTGTGGTCCTTAATGAGGTGAATAGTCATTTACAAAGAACCCTTCTGTTATAGTTTATAGGTTACAATTGCATCCTTCCTTCAACACAATGTCTCCAATTGAACTAATAGGACATGGAAGTCTGTCAAGTCCCTAGTTCAATTACTTTATACTCATTCATAGATATCAACTCATTAATGAACTCATGAAACTCTTTTCATATTCATCCTACCATGGCCATGGATTTAATGAGTTATATTATGAATGCTATATGAGACATTCTCTCTCTTTTCCTGAGAGTGATGGATCCCTTGTTGATCACTCACATGCCTTCATACACATAGCAGTAGGGCCAATGAACACCTTTGCAGACCCCTGAATAGGATCTGCACTTAGTGTTATCAAACTTCTAAAGCTACATGCATAAGGCAACTATGGTGTCTCAGGTCTAAGGATTACTTGTACCACTATAACAATGAGAAACTGATTGACAGGCAGGATAAAACTCCATTCAGTTTATCTCATATCTTTGGTCACATTCAGTGTACCTATTCTCGTAATAGGCACCCACTTGTTGGTTGTAGTGTCTCCACACAAATAGCTTGAGACTAGCTATCCTCCTATAGAGTCAACCTAACAAGTGCTAGTCCTATGGTTCATTACTGTCCATCATAGTGAACCTTCAACTAGGAATGCTTTAGGAGTTTAGTACAGAGATATATCTATAGTCTCAAAATTACAACTCTTTGTAATTCCATATTCTCAACTCTAACTCCATGGACATATTATGTAAATATAAATGATGCATATAAACATAATAGAATAAGCCCTTTTATTAAATCAATAATAAATGTGACATACATAAATGAAATCAAATGATTGTTCCTAATCCCTAAACAATCATCTCTATGATTGGCTCTAGGGCATAATCCTAACATAACCATGCCCCCATGGCTAGTGGTTTTCACCCTAAAATGTTCAAAAACATATTCCTCATCGAAACACGGTCGTTTTGGCTTTTGTTTCATCAAAATCGGAGTTCCTTTGGCTCCTGAAACACTTCTAGAAGGATTAGGAGTCAAAATAGGGCAAAAATCCAGAGTGGGCTCGGGTGACCACCCAGCCCCGGGCGGCTAGCCACCTGGGCCCAGGTAGCTAGCCGCCCAGGCCCTGGTGGTCACCCGAGAGCACTTTCCTATTTGCACCATGATTCCTTGCTGAAGCGGACTCTTGCCTATTTTGACGTATTTGGGCTCTTTTGGACGAGTTTCCTTCTAATTTTTGGTAACTTCTGAGTTACTTAAGCCCCAAGGGGGTCTCTAATAGCCCTTGGATTAATTATTAGGGTTTTAATCCCAGCCATTGGTTAATCCTAATTGAAGTTTATAAATACCCCCTATGCTTCAGCACAAGGGGGGCCACTTTATGCATTAATACTTGAGTGTTTGAGAGAGAATAAGAGAGAGAGACTTGAAGGAGAGCTGGAGTTCTTGCTGTAGCCTTGGAGAACATTGATTGAAGTCATCCACAAGAGCAAGAGGGAGTCCATACAGCAGCAAGGAAGGCTCTTCCTAAGGTATTCCTCTTTTCTGTTCAAGCTTAAACAAAGGTATCATGTAGGATAGCTCTATTGCATGTAATGCTTATGATTTCTACCATGAATTGAGGTTTCTATTAGTTAATACATGTGATATTGATGATATTCATGATGAGTTTTGCATGCTTTAGAGTTAGTTCATAGGTTTCAATGCATAGTGGTGATTTTTGTACTTCTGTTGTCCTTGTTCTAGGATAGTGTCATTGCATGTTAGAGTTAGGTTTTTTGTCATGTTCTATTGTTTTAGTTAGTTAATATGCATAATTTAGGTTCTGTTTAGTTTTATTTTAGCATGATTGGAGTTTGTTTTGTGTGTTTTTAAGCATATTTGTGAGTTTAGGGTTTTAGAGTCCTTGTTTTATGTTAGTTTTCATACAGCATGTTAAAGTAGGTCTTTTTATTATTTTTTTCTTCATAGTTGCTGTATATGTTTTGCATATGGAGGAAATATGATATTTTTGCATGCATGTTAGTTGATTTCTAGGGTTTTAGGCATGATATGGTTCTAGGGTTGTGTTAGGGCTTATGAAAGTTTGCTGTTTTTGTCATTGGCATGTTTAGTGGATGATTTTAGGCCTTAGTACTATTCTGTCCAGATTTGCATGTTAGTGTTTTTGCATGGTTTTGAGCACGTGTAAGGGTGCAAATAGGTGTGGTATTTGTCCTATGGCAAATAGGGCTGCCAATGCTTGAAATGGCTAATGCTTGGAGCTATTGCGCTCAGGTAAGCCGGTGTGAAGGTGCCCCAATTCACCTCCCTTCCTTAACTCTTTCTCTTCTCCCTCTTTAGGGTTATTTCCTAATATGAGTTTATGGCATAAACAGAGGTTTCCTTGTTAAATAAAATTCTGTTTTTTTTGTTAAAGTTTCCATCTTGTGGATTTCTTTCCAAATTCAAACTTGATTTATCTATCATATTCAACTCTTTTGATCAAATAAGGAAACCTAGGGTTTTAATCATAGGTTTGTATTAGGATTTAACCCTATTTCTATTCGAACTACGTGGACTTTGATCTATGTATTTCATTGCATGGTATGTAGGCATTCTTCGTGAGGCTCAAGTCCATTCTAGGATCCAAGTATCCTAGATTTCTTTTTTTCCTTCTTTTCTTCTTTTTTATTTTCTGTTTTATTTGTTTATTATGCATGGATGGATAAATGAAATATATGATATGCATGCAATCCTTGTGATTATATACTTGTTGATTTTTGTATGGAAAGATCTTGATGTAGCCCAAATGAACTGAGAGACCGAAAGGGTGACATGGGTGCCTATAGGCTTTGCCTAGAACCTTCCCATGTCATAACTTAGCCTCCGAATCCCCGATTTCTTTGGTTTCCAAAAGATTGGTTTTTGCCTTTCCTTTTTTATGGAGTCATTCAAATTGTTTTCCTAAAACAAACTGTTTTTAGGGTTTTCCTTGTTTCCTTTAAAAAATGAGGTGGCGACTCCTTTCCTTTTTTTTCTTTTTTCAAACAAACTAATCTTTTTGTCAATCCTCGTGGGCCCAATTTCTGGGGTTCACAATAGGCAATAGGTTCTTGACCACCATTCGTATCTATTCTTCTTCATTAGGCCTATCGAACATTTTAGAAGCTTTATTCCTCCACCGAGTGATATAGGAAGAGAAAGATTCATTTGCAGCCTGTTTGGTAGTCTCCAAGTCTCTCCTTGTCACATCAACCTCCGTATTGTACTTGTAATAATTGGTGAACTCTCTACATACGTCTTCCCATGTTCTAGTCTTCGACTCATCCAAGCTTAGAAACCAATGCAAAGAAGAAGTGCTAAGTGATTCATAGAATAATTAAGCCATCAACTCCTCGGAAGCACCACGAGGTTGCATTGCTCAGACATACATTTTCAAGTAAGACTTTGGGCAACCCGTTCCATCAAACTTCTGTAACTCTGGCATCTTGAATGAAGTCGGCAATCTTGCTTGAGGGAAGAAAGAAAGAGTGTGGATATCCACAAAATCATCAGCACGGCGAATACCTTTCAAAGTTTTCTCCAAAGGCAACATCCTTACAGCCATCATCTTTTGGTCAATACTCACAGGAGGGTTTTCAGTGGTGGGGACAAAAGTAGATGATTGGGTGTAAATGGGGATATTTTGTAGTAGAGGTTGAGTATGTGGAGGTGGTGGATTTTGAGGCGATGATTGAGTATTTGGAAGTTGTAGATTTTGGGCTTGGCCTCCAACTTGGGCAGATGGATTGGATTGATTTTGGGCGATGGGGACTTGAGTGTCGGGCAAAGCTTGATCTGTGGGGATATTGTGGATGAGGACAGGGGTTCAGTTGTTGATCTCTTGTGCCATTCTTATTGCAGTTTCAGACTTCACTGACACCTCTTCCAACTTCCCAAGTATGTCACTCAATAGCCTCTCAATCCTTCGTGGATCTGCAGGAGTCCCAGAAACAGATGTCCCCTCAAGTGTAGCCGGGTTATTCAATGCAAAAGTCTCATCCATAGCGAGGTCTTGTTTGGTACTTCCTCTGATCAAACGGCCTGAAGAGTCACGAGTCCAAGCCAGCACTCTATTACAACCAAATGACCCATACTTAGTTACAAAGTGACACAATGCGCCTTTAGTCTCCACAATTGATTTAAACGGGCGGGTAATGGTCCAATAACATTCCTTTAGTTGGGCCTCTCATCTTTATGAGCCCAATGGCTTTAGGTAAGAAGGTCGTACTAAAGGGATGTAGGTCGATTGATTTTAAAGTCATGTTACCCCTTAAAATTAACCACCCACATAGCATTCATTCATATCTCCAACCGCATTCAAGAGTAAGAAACCGGATCACTGTATTGAAGGCTTTGTATCGTCTTCTCAAAGTGTTAGGATTATGCCCAAGAGCCAATCATAGAGATGATTGTTTAGGGATTAGGAACAATCATTTGATTTCATTTATGTATGTCACATTTATTATTGATTTAATAAAAGGGCTTATTCTATTATGTTTATATGCATCATTTATATTTACATAATATGTCCATGGAGTTAGAGTTGAGAATATGGAATTATAAAGAGTTGTAATTTTGAGACTATAGATATATCTCTGTACGAAACTCCTAAAGCATTCCTAGTTGAAGGTTCACTATGATGGACAGTAATGAACCATAGGACTAGCACTTGTTAGGTTGACTCTATAGGAGGATAGCTAGTCTCAAGCTATTTGTGTGGAGACACTACAACCAACAAATGGGTGCCTATTACTAGAATAGGTACACTGAATGTGACCAAAGATATGAGATAAACTGAATGGAGTTTTATCCTGCCTGTCAATTAGTTTCTCATTGTTATAGTGGTACAAGTAATCCTTAGACTTGAGACACCATAGTTGTCTTATGCATGTAGCTTTAGAAGTTTGATAACACTAAGTGCAAATCCTATTCAGGGGTTTGCAAAGGTATTCATGGGCCCTACTGCTATGTGTATGAAGGCATGTGAGTGATCAACAAGGGATCCATCACTCTCAGGAAAAAGAGAGAGAATGTCTCATATAGCATTCATAATATAACTCATTAAATCCATGGCCATGGTAGGATGAATATGAAAAGAGTTTCATGAGTTCATCAATGAGTTGATATCTATGAATGAGAATAAAGTAATTGAACTAGGGACTTGACAGACTTTCATGTCCTATTAGTTCAATTGGAGACATTGTGTTGAAGGAAGGATGCAATTGTAACCTATAAAATATAACAGAAGGGTTCTTTGTAAATGACTATTCACTTCATTAAGGACCACACCATGAGCCATATGCTAGGTGTTACTCATGGTTAGTAGAAGCCCTAATTGATATAAGTGAGTTACAATCAATTAGGGAATTGGAAGGAGTTCCAATTAGACCCTAAATGGAAAGAGTTCCATTGTGCACACCTCGTGCTATTCCTACTACTTAATGATGTGAACCCAATGGGTCACACACTAATTATGCAAGAAGAGCTTTAAGGTCTATGAGAGAAAGGGCATAAGTGAATAAAAGAAAAGTTCTTAAAGGCTTAGTTTGTATTTGATATAAACTAGAGGGGTTATTGTGTAATTAAGAGTAATTACACAAAACCTTTTAGGGTTAGAAATCCCCCTCATGGTCGGCCCTATAGTGTGGATATATAAGCCACACAATGATGTGATGACATCATACTTTGGAGGCTCCCCAAGGGCTGGCCAGAATTTCTAGCCTCCCTCTCTCTCTCTCCTCTCTTCTCCTACACTAGCAACAACAAGGAAAATGAGGAAAGGACTTGAAGCTCTAGCTAGGTGTGGATACCGTTGGAGGCAGCACACTTGGGCTGCTCATTCACCGCTGTTCGGAGTCGAAGCTTGGAGCAAAACGGAGAAGACAAAAATTCTGTAAGTGTTCTAACCCCCTTCGTAGTTAGGGTTTGATTTTGTGTTATGCATAGTTAGATTCATGGGTTGTGGAATCATAGGAAAAATTTTTATATTCCGCACTTCAATTTGTCCCTCTTGTTTGATTCCCAACACAAAGAACCATGACATGAATTGCATTACCATTCATTCCATTCACATTCATTCCCACAACACACATTCATACCACACATACATTCATTCCATACACACATACATTCAAACACACTTCTACTCTGTACCCGCATTCATTCCATAAGGATGGTTACTTTAAACTTGGCAGGTCCTTGTGTCCTAGACAGTCCACTATATGCACTAAAAAAAGGTAGGATAGTGTCCCCTACTTGCTTGAATCAACTATATACCTATTAAGTATGGCATGAGGGATGCCGCGTGAGTCAAGTGGTACGTGTTGATCCATTTAATATACCCAAGGGTAAAACCCAATGATATGTGGCAAGAGGAGTTGATAGCTTCGCAAACATGACACCCGAGAACGAAGGGAACCAGGGTCAAGGCTAGGCCAATCAGAAAAGGCAAGGATACATCGACCTATCATTCAAATGCAATTGCGCACACAATGCAATAAAGTAAACACACATTCAAGTGTATGCAAGTGATTGATTTTATTTTAAGTAATTAAATTAGCCCATATAAATTACTTGAGTCTAGTCCACTAATCCCCAACAGAGTCGCCAGACTGTGAACCACGGGTTTCGATCTGGGGGAAAGGAAAACCCTTCTTTTAAAAAGACTTGTAGAGATTTAAATTAATAAAAATCTGGTTTTTAAAAGGTTCACAAAAACAAACAAATGAGGAGTCGCCACCTCATTTTTTTAGGAAAAAAGGAAAACCATGAAAATAGTTTCAAAAATAAAATCTTTAAAAAAAAACCCACATGACTCCGATCAAGGAAAAGCAGGTCTAATCAAAACAAGAGAGGATTCGGAGACTAAGTTACGATGTGGGAAGGTTCTAGGAAACATCCTATCGGCACCCACATCGCCCCAAAATGGGTTTCTGAATTTATATGGGCTATTTCAATCACTTCCTAATTAGTCACCATGCATATGTAAAGAATCATCCATAATCATCCATATCCATCCATGAACATTCATAAAGCAATAAACATCCACAAAGCATGTAAACATTCATGAACAAATAAAAGAGATATGGAAAGCAGTAGAGAGATAGAGAATAAGAAACAGATCCATCCTACTCCTCTAGCAAATACACGATGGATAAATGAATAAGCATGGGTCCATCCTACTCCTCTAGCAAATATGTGATGGATAAATGATGAAGCATGGGTCCATCCTACTCCTCTAGCATATATGTGATGCACAAATGGATAAAATAAAAAGAAAAAGAAAGAAAAAGAAAACTTAGGATACTTAGTATCCTAGGGCGGACTTGAACATCAAATGAGTACCTACGTACCTTACACACAAAGATGTAAAGATCAAAGTCCACGTAGTTCGATTGAGAAGGGGTTACTCCCTTTACAATGAACTATAAACCCTAAGTTTCCAACTTAAGAAAGGTTTTAAAACTTAGGAGTTTCCAAAAATAGCTTGAGAAAAAGTAGGTATTAGAGAAAGAATAGAGTTCTAACTCAAATAGACTTCTAGAGCGGTTTGAATTCAAAAGCAAATAGAACTCCAAATAAAACAGAATTTTGAGAGAGTTGGAAACTTAGGACTTCTAATCCAAAGTAAAAATAATAACCCAAGGGGGAGAAGAGAACAATTCACAAAAGACTTACTATGAACCACTTACCATATGCAAATTATCTCGAAACATCGAGAAAACACCAATTAATCACCCTATGTGTTCTATAGGGCAATTATTAAGCTCAAACCAACCATATTCATGCTCAAATAATCATTAGGAGACCTAAATCAAATCTGGACAGAATAGTAAACATGCATATAATGACCTAAAACTCATGCAAATAACAAAAATCAAAAGAAAAACACAAACCTAATATGCTCTTATATGCTCTAAACGCCCTAACATGCATAAAACTATCAATAAACATGCTAAATATGAATTACCATGATGAAAATATCATATGACAATCCGAAGATGAAAAGAAAATCTAACATGATGCCTTAGGTAAGTATTTTATGTAAGAATGTGAAATAATCATCCTTATGGCGAGCTTTATTAAGTAAAACTATCCAGAGATAATTTTACGTAGAAACCACTCCACATGAATGATTTCTTCACATATCCTACGTAAAATATATACCAAAGAATGCAAAGAAACTCACAGCGCATTTAAACACACTCCAGAAAGCACCTATGCACAACCTCACCTTCTAAGGACGATAATTATCCTCGAAAAGAATAATAATCCATACACCTATGAAGATGAGGCTTACAGAGCAAGTGTCCTATACAAAAGATGCTTAAAATCATGCATATAATTGAACCATGAAGAGAAAATGGCCTAAACACATCAACTAATTTTCTGTGCAAAATGTACCTCTATCCTTAAGAAAGAAACTATCTTAACAGCAAACAATTCGCAATCCTATTCCACTAGTATGCTTTCCCATTGTATTTGAATCCTATACACTCTAAAATATAGAGTATATATGATTCCTAATTCAATTTTAAGCCATAACTATGCAGAGATGGAGTAGAAGAAGAAAGAATTGTAAAAAGATGCAAAGGAGACTTACAACAAAGCAAAGGTCTTCGCTGTGTTCCTTCTCTTTGGCTTGGTTCCCTTCTAGTTCCTCTTCAAAATTGCAGTAGAAAGCCTCCTCCAAGTGATATGGGTGTTTGCAAATTCGTTCTCTCTAATTTTCTTATGAATATGATGTGTCAGCATATATCATCACAAGGCAGCATGCATAACATATATTCCATCCAAACATCCATGCAAAATCAAACAAAACAAAACAAAACAGAAAAAAAGAAGAAAAGAAAAGAAAAGCCTAGGATACTTGGATCCTAGGACGGACTTGAGCCTCACGAAGAGCGCCTACGTACCATGCAGCGAAATACATGGATCAAAGTCCACGTAGTTCGAAAAGAATAGGGTTACAACCTAATACAAACCTATGGTAAAAACCCTAGGTTTCCTTATTTGAAAAATGTAATGATTTAGTCCAAAATCGCAAACTTCCACAAGAGGAAAACCATGATAGAAAACCAGAATTTTATTGATAAAGGAACCTTTGATAATCACCATATGTTCGTATTAAGAAGTAACCCTAGGAGGGAGAAGAGAAGAGAAAGAAGAAAAGTGAATTAGGGCTCTTTATACCCTACTTACCTGAGTGCAAAAGCTCCAAGCATTAGCCATTTCAAGCCATAGCAGCCCTATTTGCAATAGGACAAGCATTGTACCTGTTTGCACCCTTACAAGTGCACAAAATCATGCAAAGAGAGCAATATACTAATATGGATAGAACCATAACAAGGCCTAAAATTATCCATTTATCATGCAAACAACAAGAATAATGAATAACTAAGGACCCTAACTCAATCCTACATGCAATGACTCGACTAACATGCATAAAAACCTACCAAAGACACTCTAAAAATCATAAGAGACTCCAACAATATCAATAAATATGATAGCAAATCCCATTCTAACCAAAAAGATGATATTTTATGTAAAATATGAAAATAGGCCTTCCTACGGCGAGCTTTCTTAAGCGAAACTATCCTAAGATAATTTCATGTAAAAAAGTCATTATGGGGAGGTGCAATCAGCATATCCTACGTAAAATATATATACTAGAACAAAATGGAAGTGATTTCATGCTTAAACACATCACAGAAGGCTCTCGTGCGAAACCTCACTCAACGAAAAGGATAATTATCCTTAGAAAAGGATAATGTCTCCCAAAACCCTATAAAATCTACTATATGAATGCAAACCTAGCATGATTCAACTATATGCAGCATATATAGAGTGACCATGATGAGAAATTACTCAAAAAGCTAAGCTAAGTATGCTGTATGAAACTTGTGCGAATTCAGGGTTATCGAAACCCTAATTTTACAACCATGCATTAAAACCTATGAAACGACTCTAACACATGTTCAAATTATCATGAATATCATTCATATCATATATATTAACTAACAGGAGCATCAATTCATGATAACAATCACAGCAACTTAAACATGTGAACTATGCATGATTTAAGAGGATAAGAAGAATAACACTATCCAATCCTTAGTAAACCAGGGATTATCAAGCATATAAAAGTCATAAATCATCTTAAAATCATTCATAATGCATCCTAAAAACATTGAACTAACCTAACATATGGAGTTATATCATGCACTAGAACTATCATAGAAGAAGAAGGAGAAGGAAAAGGAGAGAACTCATGTTCAGCATTAAAGAGACATGCTTACCTCTTGTAGACTCTTCCTTGTCTTTAAACTTCTTATTTCCTTGCTTGCTTAGGGTTGAAGAGCCTCCTCTTGATGTCCTTCTAGCTCTCTAAACTCGTAGCTCCCTCTCTCTCTAAGTATAAAGTGCAATTTACCTCCCCCTATGTGCTGAATACCATGTCTTTTATATAGAGAACTGACCCCCTAAACCAATGGCTAAGATTAATTCATTAAACAATGATCCTAGGGCTATTAGAGACTCTCTTGGTGCTCAAACAACTCAAACTTACACACTCCTAAGAGCAAATAAGTTGTTTTGGCGGAGGAAACCATCAAAAAAGGGAAAGAAGAGTCAGAAGTTAAGTTGAAGACGGACTCCTCGGGTGACCAACTAGGCCTGGATGGTTAGCCGTCTGGGCTTGGACGGCTGACTGTCCAGCCCCGGACGGTTACCCGAGGGCTTTCCCTTTCCGCTTTGGTTTTGACTTCTACTTGCTTCAGAAGTCCTAAAATCTTCAAATTAAGTCCGATTTTGACGAAATAAAAGCCAAAACGACCGTGTTTCGAAGTAGAACACATTTTTAAGCATTTTAGGACAAAAATCCTTAACCATGGGTGCATGGTTAGGTTTTTCAAAGGTGGTTAACCATGGTGCTTCACCATTGCTAAGCTGGGTTTGTACACAAGGTCGAACCAAATGCTTTCCCAATCGAAATTCAATCTTTCTAAACATATTTAGGACATAAATAAGGCCTAATTGAAGTTAAATGAGAGAAAATTGGTTGGGTCTGTGAACCCCGGAAATTGGGCCCACAAGGGTTGGAAAGAAAATTGGGTTTGAAAAAGAAAAAGGAAAGGAGTCGCCACCTTATTTTTTAAAGGAAATAAGGAAAACCCAAAAACAGTTTGTTTTAGGAAAACAATTTGAATGACTCCATAAAAAAGGAAAGGGCAAAAACAAGTCTTTTGGAAACCAAAGAAATCAGGGATTCGGAGGCTAAGTTATGACATGGGAAGGTTCTTGGCAAAGCCTATAGGCACCCATGTCACCCTTTCGGTCTCTCAGTTCATTTGGGCTAAATTAAAGTCTTTTCCATACAAAAATCAGCAAGTATATCATCACAAGAATTGCATGCATATCATATATTCCATCATCCATCCATGCATAATAAACACATAAAAACAGAAAATAAAGAAAACAAAACAAAAAACCTAGGATGCTTGGATCCTAGAACGGACTTGAGCCTCACGAAGAGCGCCTACGTACCATGCAACGAAATACATGGATCAAAGTCCACGTAGTTCGATTAGAACTAAGGTTAAATCCTAATATAAACCTATGGTTAAAACCCTAGGTTTCCTTATTTGATCAAAAGAGTTGAATTTGATAGAAAGTTTGATTTTAGAAAGAACTCCACAAAATGGAAACTTTAATAAAAACCAGAATTTTATTTGTGAAGGAAACCTCTAATTAAACCATAGGATCATATTAAAAATTAACCCTAGATAGGGAGAAGAGAAAGGATAAAGAAGAGAGGTGAATTGGGGCACCTTCACACCCGCTTACCTGAGCGCAATTAACTCCAAGCATTAGCCATTTCAGACATAAGCAGCCCTATTTGCCATAGGACAAATACCACACCTATTTGCACCCTTACAAGTGCTCAAAACCATGCAAAAACACTAACATGCAAATCTAGACAGAATAGTACTAAGGCCTAAAATCATCCACTAAGCATGCTAATAGCAAAAACAGCGAACAATAATAAGTCCTAACATATTCCTAGAACCATATTATGCATAAAACCCTAGAATAAACTAAAATGCATGCAAAAACATCATGTTTACTCTATATGCAAGTCATATACAGCAAACACGAAGAAAAGCCAATAAAAAAGCCTACTTTATCATGCTATGTGAAAACTAACATAAAACAATGACTCTAAAACTCTAAACTCACAAATATGCTTAAAAACATACAAAACATACTTTAATCATGCTAAAACCAAACTAAACAGAAACTAAACCATGCATATTAGCTAACTAAACAAATAAAACATGACAAAAAACCTAACTCTAGCATGCAATGACCCTATTCTAAAACAAGGACAACAGAAGCACAAGAATCACAACCATGCATTGAAACCTATGAACTAACTCTAAAGCATGCAAAAATCATCATGAACATCATCAATATCACATGTATTAACTACTAGAAACCTCAATTCATGGTAAAAATTATAAGCATGGCATGCAATAGAGCTATCCTACATGATACCTTTGTTTAAGCTTGAACAGAAAAGTAGAATACCTTAGGAAGAGCCTTCCTTGCTGCTGTATGAACTCCCTCTTGCTCTTATGGATGTCTTTAATCAATGTTCTTCAAGGCTACAGCAGGTCCTCTAGCTCTCCTCCAAGTCTCTCTCTCTTATTCTCTCTAAAACACTCTAATTTTAGTGCATAAGGTGGCTCCCCTTGTGCTGAAGCATAGGGGGTATTTATAGACTTCAATTAGGATTAACCAATGGATGGGATTAAAACCCTAATAATTAATCCAATGGCTATTAGAGACCCCCTTGGGGCTTAAGTAATTCAGAAGTTACCAAAAATTAGAAGGAAACTCGTCCAAAAGAGTCCTTGTTCGTCAAAATATGGAGGAATCCGCTTCAGCAAAGAAACATGGTGTAAATAGGAAAGTGGTCTCGGGTGACCACCCAAGGCTGGGCGGCTAGCCACCTGGGCCCAGGCGGCTAGCCGCCCAGGCTTGGGTGGTCACCCGAGCCCACTTCTAATTTTTTGCCTGTTTTGTCTCTCTTCCCTTCTAGAAGTGTTTCAGGGGGCAAATTAACTCCGATTTTGATGAAACAAAAGCCAAAACGACCGTGTTTCGATGAGGAATATGTTTTTGAACATTTTAGGGTGAAAACCACTAACCATGGGGGCATGATTAGGTTTGAACAAGGCGGTTAACCACTATACTCTACCTTTGCTAAGCATAGGCATGCACATAGGGTCAAACCAAACACTTTCCACATCAAAATTGAACTTCATAAAACACTTTTGGGGGTAAAATGATGACTAATGAAAGTCAATTTGAAAAGATTTGGTTGGTAATTGTGAGTCAATTAGAGCTAACCCAAGGAAGGGTCAATTAACTAACTTGAACTATATTGAGCCATTTTAATCCCGAGCCATTGACTTACCAAATTGACACTAGAAATACCTCTTATGCATCCATATGAACTCCAATTGACAATTTGGAGATCATTCTAAGGTCAAATGAAAAGTTTGGGACTTAAAAGATGATTATGCCCCTCAAGTCACAAAAGCTCTTATTATCCCTCAAGATCAACTCCGAATTGAACCAAAATTCATATCCATTGTCCTTGTGACCCTAGAAACCTAATGCAAGTGACTAGACTCAAAAACAAAACAAAAACATGCATGAAATGATGAGCCCTAGTAAGGTGGTGCAAAAATGGGGTGTGACAGAAGCCCCTCATTGGCGAACAAGTTACACTTGTGAACCAATGATAAAGAACAACCCATTTTTGCCAAAAAAACCTGGAGAAATCACACACTGACACCAGCAATGATGGGAGGTTGAAAACCTGAGATTGAAATAAGGAAGTGTACTCAAGTCATGAGTATACTTAAACCACTGGGGGTTGAGAATTGATAAGAGAAGCATATTCAAGCCACTATGAATGAACATACTTTTGAAATGGAAAGATATATTCAAGTCACGAATATATTTAACCAAGTGATGAGAATGAGAATCTGAGAAGTATACTTAAGTGATGAGTGTACTTTTGAAATGGAGAAATATATTCAGGTCACGAATAAATTTAACCAAGTGATGAAAAAGGTGCTGAGAAATATACTCAAGTGATGAGTATACTTAGTGATTGAAAAAAACTGAGACGTTCAAGTGATGAACATACTTTTGAAATGGAGAAATGTATTCAAGTGATGAATATATTTAACCGAGTAATCTGAGAAGTACACTCAAGTGATGAGCATACCATTGAAAAGGAGAAATATATCCAAGTGGTGGATATATTTAACTAAGTAAGATAGGAATAATCTGAGAAGTGTACTCAGGTGATGAGTACACCATTGAAATGGAGAAATATATTCTAGTCACGAACATATTTAACCAAGTAAGTGACAAGTGTGTTCAAGTGGTGAACACACCATTGAAATGGAGAAATATATCCAAGCGATGGATATACTTAACCAAGTAAGTGACAAGTATGTTTAACATACCATTGAAATGGAGAAATATATCCAAGCGATGGATATACTTAAGCAAGTAAGCTAGAGAATAATCTGAGAAGTGTACTCAAGTGATGAGTACACCATTGAAATGGAGAAATATATTCTAGTCACGAATATATTTAACCAAGTAAGTGACAAGTATGTTTAAGTGATAAACATACCATTGAAATGGAGAAATATATCCAAGCGATGGATATACTTAAGCAAGTAAGCTAGAGAATAATCTGAGAAGTGTACTCAAGTGATGAGTACACCATTGAAATGGAGAAATATATTCTAGTCACGAATATATTTAACCAAGTAAGTGACAAGTATGTTTAAGTGATAAACATACCATTGAAATGGAGAAATATATCCAAGCGATGGATATATTTAACCAAGTAAGTGACAAGTATGTTTAAGTGATAAACATACCATTGAAATGGAGAAATATATCCAAGCGATGGATAGATTTAACCAAGTAAGATAGAGAATAATCTGAGAAGTGTACTCAAGTGATGAGTACACCATTGAAATGGAGAAATATATCCAAGTGGTGGATATATTTTAACTAAGTAAGATAGGAATAATCTGAGAAGTGTACTCAAGTGATGAGTACACCATTGAAATGGAGAAATATATTCTAGTCACGAATATATTTAACCAAGTAAGTGACAAGTGTGTTCAAGTGATGAACACACCATTGAAATGGAGAAATATATCCAAGTGATGGATATATTTAACCAAGTAAGATAGGTAATGAGGATTGGGAACTGAGAAGCATATTCAAAGGGTAAATACACTTTTGAAATGGAAGAATATATTCAAGTGATGAATATATTCGACCAAGTATGATAGAGAATGAGAATTTGAAACTGAGAAGCATATTCAAAGGGTGAATACACTTTTGAAATGGAAGAACACATTCAAGTGATGAATATATTCAACCAAGTAGGATGAAAAATCAAGATTTGAAATGGGAGAATATGATCAATTTATCAAGATTGAACAAGCATGGTGCAAGAGGAAAGTGACTTAACACATTGTCACTTGAGTTGGCATGACACAGGGGAAATATATTCAACCCTTTTGAACATAAAATCAATTCAAAGAATTGATTTCAAGATGAAATTTGATTGATTTTAAGCTCAAAAAGTGTTGAATATCTCATTTGGAAGAAGGTTTAATCACGCGCCAAGGCGAGACAAAGCAAGGGAGAAAGCTAAAACAAGGTGGCTTGGGTGACCACCAGGCCTCAGGAGGCTAGCCACCCAGGCCCTGGTGGCTAGCCGCCCAAGGCTTGGGTGGTCACCCGAGCCTAATGCTGAAAAATTCTGGGTTTTTAAATGCATAAGAGTACTATTCATACCCCTTGTTCAAAGAACCCGAAAATTGGAGTTTCTCTCTCTAGGAAGCTTACCCCATTTTGCAAAATCACTCCAATACCCAAGAGCATTCAAATCCACACTTCAAGAGGGATTCATACACATGAAATAGCATCATTAACACCCAATTTCACATCAAAAACAAGAAATTTGCAGCACTTTGCAAATCAAAAACCCATTAAACCCATTTTTGCTCAAAACAAGCTAGTTCATCCACCATGGATCCAAATGAAGACTCCACTTCAAAGTATCCATTCCTTGACTCAAAGAGTAGATACAAGGCACCAATATATGATGTTCCTCAAGAGAAATTGCTTCTAGAACCAAGGAATCATCTCTCTTTTCTCCATTCCAAGCAAGAGGTAAGCTTACCCATTTTAGACTTTTCTTTGAAATTTTCATTTTTGTTGATTGAAATGCATTCCCATGAACTCTCTATGAGTATTCCTAGCAATGTTTGCAATGCCCATTGATTTTGGCAAGGATTGGATGTGAAAAGAATTCAATTTGAAAACTTGGTGAATAGTGCCCACCAAGTGTTTGACAAAATGCTTGAGTGATGAAAATTCATCCAATCTTTGTAAAATTGATGTGTATTGCAAGGCAAAATCATAGGCATTCATTTCTAATTGATTTTAGAATCAAAATCAAGCATTTTCATGAACTTTGAAAGACAAAGTTTGCTATATTTGTGAAAAACCCATGTTTTCATGAACAAGGTTTGCTTATTTTTTCCTCAAAAAACCACTTTGGAAAACAAAGTTTGCTTGCTATTTTCTTTGAAAAATCCATGTTTCCATGGTCTTGGAATGCATGGTTTACCAATGATCATGAGTTTGAAGAATAAAACCAATGTTTTCATAAACTTTCAAAGCATGGTTTACTTGTTCATGAACTAGAAGACTTAGTTTTTGAAAAGCCAATTATCAATGCTTGCATATGATTTTTACACTAACTAGGTGAATCATTCTTCTTGATTAGCCCAACTTCCAAGACCTACGCACAAGGTCTTCAATAAAGAATCTCATTGGGTGGTGGAGGCGTATGGAACACACCCAACCTTCCGCAAGAGAATCCATTAAGAAAGCGGGTTTTGGTTGGTTTCTTGATTCCCTATGGAATGAACAGTGGGATAGGCAAGCCCTCCTTGCCTTAGCCGAATTATGGTGGGATACCACCAACACCTTCCACTTCAGTTTTGGTGAGATGACCATGACTCCTAAGGATTTTTCAATTATCACCGGTTTAAGCCTCAAGGGAAAGAGGTTGGAATTCTATGGGGATGCCAACACAAATAGTGCTTATCTCCTCACTATGTTGGGGATGGATATTGAGGCGGGTTCCCGCGGTGTTAGGAGGACATGGCTATTTGAGAATTTTGCCAACCAAGTAGAAGGTGTGGGAGTGGCTCCCGAGTGCATAGTTAGGGCTTTCATGATCTATATGCTTTCTTGCACTCTCTTTGTTGGTGCCAATGACATGGCACAACTGGGTTATCTTGCCTCCATGGTGGATGTGAACAAGATCGGGAGGTATAACTGGGGAGGGGCAGCACTAGCCACCATGTACAGATCCATGTCCGACATGTCCCGAGGTGTTTCCAAGAATTTTGGTGGGCTTCCCTTTGTTTGGGAGGTAAGTAAAAATGTTTAATTTTTAAATTCCTCTCAAACTAGATTTGATTTTAATGCTTTTCTTGAATTTTGACAGATATGGTATTACGAGTATCTGGGACTGTGCCGCCCAACACTGGACAATGAGATACAGGAATGGCCCATACTTGGGAACTATGCTCCCATCAAGATAGCTGTGCGTGCCCCCAATAGGCATGACTACGCCTATGCAAGGGCGTACTTGGTGAGCCTAAATGCTGATATGGTAATCCCCCTTCCTCATTCTTTTCTTTTTTCATTTTTTTATTATCTTGCTCATCATTTTTCTCAAATTCAACAGGTGGAATGGAGCCCATGGGGGCTGTGGGAGGCTAGGTTGCCTAGGAGGTGTGTGCCCTGTTTGGAGTTGACTAGAAAGAGGGTACTTTTTGAGGGTCCCTCAGGGCGATACTGGTATTTGGGGGAGCGCGTCCTTAGGCAGGTGAAAGGACGAGTGGATGCCGCTCTTACCCCTGTCTTGCCTCCCATGAACATGAGGCATACTGACTCTCTGGATGGGGATGAGCTGATGGAAGCTCTGATTGGATGGGATGCTGAGGAGTTCACCTCGCCCAATACCGACTACATGACTTTCTGCAATCAATACTTGATGCGTCCTAGAGTCATTGGCTTCCCACCTCAAGGGGTGAGTCTCTATCCCATTCTTTTCAATTATTGACTTATGCAAGCACTCTTCTTAAGCAATTTATCTATTGCAGGGCCGGCAAGCTCGTGGACATAGTTCCACAATAGCATCCTCCACAGGCATGACTCATGGGGATGAGGATTATGAGATGGGGGGAATGGCACAGCCGCCTCTCCCAGTTCTCGACTGGCAAGTGAACCTATGTAATGGGTTGGAGTTTATGAGGACTAACATTACTCACCCTGCTTTTGATGAAGTCCCCAGGATTGACTCGAGCTATGAGCATGTAAGCTCTTAACCTTTGTCTTCCTAACGACCTCTTTCATCATTTATTAACCATGTTCATCTTTTAGGTTCCCCGAGAGTATGCACAGGAGTGCCTTGAACTTAGTGAGGGATTAAGGCGGGATCTCGTTAGGATGAGTTTGGCGAACTCGGTGCTAGAGGGACGACTGAATCCCACTGTAAGACATTCCCTTTGTTCATTCCAATCATAGGAGCTAAAGGCATAACCCTCTTTATTAATTGATTATCTTTGCAACAGGTCTCCACACTGTGTCCACCACAGCCAATGTCACCCCAAAGGAATCCTCATGCTGGTCGTGGTAGAGGCGAATCAAGTAGAAAGAGAAGAACCACGGGAGACCATTAGATTAGCTTACCCTCTTGCTTTGTAATCGAATGAAACATCTTTCTTTATGCTTTGTAACATCTCTTTGAACACTTGCTTTGGTACTTTGTATGAGACTTTTGGAATTCCATGGTGGTGATTTACTCATGTTTTTGTGCAAAAATAAGCTTAAAATAAGCTTCCCAAGGTCACATAACCATATAGGGGTCAAAGGGGGTCAAAAATAGGCGAAACTGGGCAAAATAGGAAAACGGCCTCGGGTGACTACCCGGGGCAGGGCGGCTAGCCGCCCAAGCCCAGGTGGCTAGCCGCCCAGGCCTGGGTGGTCACCCGAGCCCGAAGCGGAAATCCCACTTTGAATTGGAAACTTCCTATTCTGACGGTTTTTTTCCTATTTGAACTTGGATTTGTGACCTTTTTCCCTATAAAAACACATCCAAGAGGTTCCTAAACCTACTTGTATTCATTCATTAGAAATTATGGAGGCTCTAGACAAATTTTTAGGAGGGTTTTTGAGAGTTATGAGTGCTGAAGCAAAATCTGAGTTCAAGTGCTTTGGCTTGGATCCATTGCTCTCCTTAAGGCATGTAAAGCTTGAAACGAACCTCTTGACTGCTGCTACATATTTTTGGGATCCCCAAGTTCATGTGTTCCGCTTCAACTATGAAGAATTGTGCCCAACCATGGAGGAATTCTGCGCGTTGTATGGAGTTTCACCGGTAGGTCCTTTCATCCTCCCTACTCCTCGCCCAAGCTTCCTTACTTCTTTCTCCAATTTACTTGGGATTCACCAACAATATGCCTCTACGTTTGTAAAGGACCATATGGTAGACTTAATGAAATTGGCAACTTCTTTCTTGGCCTATGATAGTAAAGGTATTCTGAAATTTACCTTTCCTATTAAGCATGCACTTGCCTTTTGCCTCATTGGTCGTTTCCTTATTTCAACTGGTACTCCACATGTTCCCATACAAATTTGTGAGTTGATTCCTCTCCTTGCCAAGGGCCATAACTTGATTCCCATGGTACTAGCTAAAACCTTGAATGGTTTGGATAAAGTCCATGAGGACCCAGAGGTTTCCTTAAGAGGTAGCCCCATTCTACTGCAGATGTGGTTGCTTGAAAGACTGAATTTCTTGTCACCAGTTGCCATTACGCCATACAAGCCCCAGCATTACTGCCTTCGCCGCATTGAACTGCCTGGAGAATTTTCATTTAGGGATTGGCTAGGTTACTTCCAAACCCTTTCATGGAGGAATATCAAGTGGTTCGTCTTCATATGGGGCTGCAGTGAACAGGTGCTTCTGCGGACTTCTGGATGTGCCATGGTGAGACTCATAGGACTGAGATCTACTTCTTTTTATTGGCCTTCAAGGGTTCTTCATCAAATGGGTGCCATGCAAACCATACCCACTTCCTTGAAAGGTGACTATCCTGTGGTGCCTACGGGTCTTTCTGTGGTGACTTGGGCGAAGGATCGATGGCCTAGCAAGCTGATACTGACTCAAGTTATGAATACTGATGGTCCATATATGATGAGCCCCGAGTATAAGGAATGGTTGAAAAGCAATTTGGGTGAGAGAGAGACTACTCGAAGAGAAAGGATTTTTGGACTTATCAAGAATAACGAACTTGGATCTTGCAGAGAAGATATTATGGAAGCAGTGACAGCAGCTTATGAACATGACTTGAGGAAGAAAAGAAGACACGAAAGAGAGAAGAAGAAAGCTGAGGAGCGAGCTGCAAAGAAGCTCAAGAGAAACTGAAGACTCAATAGAATAGGATATTTATGGCATATTTATAGTTCTTTTACTTAATATCAATGAACTGCTATGTCAATCAATTTTAGTTTTGAATAAATTGCCAATAATAAATTAAATTTGGGATTTTGTTGTTTGATTTAGACCGTACCCAAGGTAACCTTATGGGTTGCCTACATATCTCCATGATTTTTGTTTTTTTCTTGTTTTTCTTTCTTTTTTTTTGTTTTTTTTTTTTTTTTTTGAATGGAGAATCAGGTCTTACGTAGTTCTCATGCCTTAACTTTTGCCTAGGCCGCCCTTACGGGTTTTCAACCTAGCAGGCCTCAAACATGATATTTTTTCAATTGATCCAAATTAGTTGGACGAGCGAACTCAATTCCATCTAAATCCATGAGGCGAACAGCCCCTGCTGGCAATATTTCCTTGATAATGTATGGTCCACCCCAACTTGGCTTGAATTTCCCTCGCGGATCGAATACTGGAGCTCTGATTTCTTTCAGCACTACATCCCCTTTCTTTAGACCTCGGTCTTTGACATGCTTGTTGAATGCTCTGGCAACTCTCCGCTGGTACCCTTGCACGTGATATAGCGCCCTTAACCGCCTTTCATCGAGTAGAGCTAACTCATCATAGCGACTCTTAACCCAGTCCACTTCTGTTATCTGGCTCTCTACGGCAGCCCTTAGTGAAGGAACCTCCAATTCAAATGGCAACACGGCCTCCATTCCATAAACTAGAGAATAAGGGGTAGCCCCTGTTGACGACCTTATTGATGTTCTGTAACCCCATAGAGCCAATGGCAACTTCTCATGCCAGTCTGTGTGTGAGTCCGCAGTCTTCTGTAGTATCTTCTTGATGTTCTTGTTAGCTGCTTCCACCGTTCCATTAGTCTGAGGACGGTATGGTGACGACAGATGGTGGGCTATGCCATACTTTTGCAAGAGCTCATGGGTTTCTTTCTGAAAGTGCTGGCCATTGTCTGAGATAACTTCATGTGGTACCCCATATCGATAGATGATGCTGTGCTGTATGAACTGTGCTACCTTCTTGGAATTCAAGGTCTTGAAGGACGCTGCTTCCACCCACTTAGTGAAGTAGTCGATGGCGACCAGGATGTATTCATGCCCATTTGATGCCTTTGGCTTGATCTGTCCCATGATATCTATCCCCCATACCGCGAATGGCCAAGGTGATGACATACTCGTTAAAGGCATAGAAGGCAAATGTTGTCCACTAGCGAACAGTTGGCATTTGTGGCACTTCTTGACATGTGCGTGGCAGTCTCTTTCTATGGTGGACCAATAATAGCCTAACCTCATGATTTTCTTAGCTAACATATAGCTATTTATATGCGGAGCCCCTGTCCCTTCATGGATTTCTTTAATCAGATGCTCGGCTTCCTCCTCGGTGACACACAGCAGGTGGATCCCGTCGTATGATCTCCGATATAGCTTTCCTCCACAAAGTACATAGTGACTCGCCAACCGCCTTAGGGTTTTTCTATCGATACGAGATGCTCCTTCTGGGTATTCCCTTTCTTCAATGAACTTCTTTATGTCATGGAACCACGGACGGCCATCATTTACCTCTCCTCCTCGGATTGCACAACAGTACACAGGCTTGTCTCGGCATTCTATCACCAACGGCTTCACATTTCCCCCTTCAGGTATCTCCACCATGGATGCTAGGGTCGCCAAGGCATCGGCGAACTGGTTCTTGTTCCTTGAAAGGTAGTTAAATTCTATCTCTGAGAACTCCTTGGTTAGAGCTTCCAGGTAGGCATGGTAGGGTAGCAGCTTCTCATCTCGAGTTTTCCATTCCCCTTTTATCTGACAGATGATTAGTGCCGAGTCCCCGAACACTTCTAATTCTTTGATCCCCAATTCAAGTGCCGCTTCCAGTGCTAGGATACAGGCCTCATACTCAGCAATGTTGTTGGTAGCTTCGAACCCCAACTTGACCGCCAACGGTGTAAATGCCTCTTCGGGTGAGACCAGCAGGACTCCTATCCCATAACCTTTCTTATTGGCTGCCCCATCGAAATAAACTTTCCAAGTCTTTTTACCGATTTCTAGCACGTCCTCATCTGGGAACTGATCGTTGAACGGAGCGGATGATGACACAGGGCAGTTGGCTAGGTAGTTTGCGATGACGCTCCCCTTGATAGACTTTTGATTTACATACTTGATGTCGAATTCATTGAGGAGAATTGACCATCGAGCAGTTCTGAATGACAATACCGGCCTCTCTACCAGGTACTTCAACGGGTCCATGCGACTTATCAAGAACACTTCGAAAGACATCATGTAGTGCCGGAGTTTCTGTGTCGCCCATACTAGTGCCACACAAGCCTTTTCAATTGCATTTGTACTTTACTTCATAGTATGTCATTTTCTTGCTTAGGTAGTAAATGGCATTCTCCTTTGTAGACCCTTCGAGATATTGAGCTAACATAGCTCCCGTCGCGGTTTCGGTGACCGTTAAGTATAACAAAAGCGGTGCACCTTGCCGCGGGGGAACTAAAATTGGAGGATTGCTCAAGTACCTCTTAATGGTCTCAAAGGCCTCTTGGCATTCCTCGTTCCACACTTTTGGCACACCTTTCTTAAGTAACTTGAATATTGGTTCGCAAACCATGGTCAAGTTGGCAATGAATCGACTTATGTATTGAACTCTTCTTAGAAAGCCCCGGATCTGCTTTTCAGTGCTAGGCGGCTCCATCTCTGCAATAGCTTTTATCTTCCTCGGGTCCACTTCGATGCCCCTCTGAGTGATCATGAACCCCAATAGCTTGCCTGCAGTGACACCAAAAGCACACTTCTGTGGGTTGAGACGGAGATTGTACTTCTTTGCTCGCTCTAAGAATTTCTCTAGTGCCTTGAAATGCCCTTCCCTATCCACGGAATTCACGATCATATCATCGACGTAAACCTCGACTTCCTTATGGATCATATCATGCAATAAGGTCGTTGCTGCTCTTTGGTAAGTAGCCCCAGCGTTTCTCAAGCCAAAAGGCATTACCTTGTAACAGTACGTTCCCCATTGCGTGATAAAGGCTGTTTTCTCCATGTCTTGAGGCGCCATCTTTATCTGGTTATACCCGGAGAATCCGTCCATGAAGGAGAGGAGTGCATGTCCCACTGTACTGTCCACCGACACATCGATATGGGGTAAAGGAAAGTCATCCTTAGGACTTGCGGCGTTAAGATCTCGGAAATCGACGCACATCCTCACTTTCCCATCTTTCTTAGGCACAGGCACTATATTCGACAACCATTCGGGGTATTCCACAACTTGGAGGAAACCCGCGTCTAGTTGCTTAGTTACCTCTTCTTTTACTTTTAGAGCCCATTCTGGTTTTAATCTTCTGAGTTTCTATTTTACCGGCTTCTTTAGGGAATTAATGGGGATATAGTGTTGCACAATATCGGGGTCAATGCCAGGCATGTCTTCATAAGACCATGCAAAAGCCATAATATTGGCTTTCAAGAGGGAGATCATCTTTTCTTTTTCAACGGGGGAGAGAGTTTTCCCAATTTTAACTATTCTTGGCAATTCATTTGTCCCTAAGTTGATTGATTCCAATTCATCCATATTAGGTTCTGTAACGCCCCTTTTCCTTTGCTCAACGAGCTCCGGGGGGACATCGTTCCTAGGATCTATATCCATGCCATAAATATCCATAGAGGAGAGAAAAGAGACACTGCATATATAAAGAAAGAAAGCACACTTTATTGACTAGGAATAATAGGAATGACACACAAAAGAAGGAAGAAAACAAGCAACTCTGTATCAATACTATGACTCCACAAGGTGAGTTAAGTAGATACATCTTATTGAATTAGGGAAATATTACTAAACTAAGACACCTACAAGCTGCTATCAGGTAGGCCAAGGTCTTCTTCTTCATAGATTTCCGCAATGACACCACATTCAAGGTACCAATCCAGGAGTGGCATGGTAGCATGGCTAATGGACGAACCCTGGAGTTCTTCAATGGTCGAGTCTTCTACGGTGAGGATCATATCTTGGAACATTTCAGTCATAGCCCCTGCATCGAGGTTCTCTGCCCAGTCCTCCTCTTTCTTTTCCCAGAACTCATCATTGATGGCTTCATCATCCACCATTTCAGCTGTGATTGGATACCATTCGGTGAAGAAGATTTCAAAACCCGGAACTCGGATCTTGGTAGCTTGGTCAAAGGTGGGCTCTGGAAACCCGCAATATAGAAAATCATCCCCTTCTTTGACGAAGTAACCATTCAAAGTAGGTCGATATGGCGAGATCCTCAGGTCTGGCACCCTTCCCTCGGCTTTGGCTCTTACTTTCTCCTTATTCCTCTTCAGCATTTCCGCATGATCATTTCTGGAGGGCTCATATCCTAGCCCAAAAGTGTATGAGGTGACACGGCTCTGAACAGAGTTAGGGATCCCTTGTTGGCGACGCCCTAGCCCCATGCCTGGAAAGAAGCTCATTCTTCTCATGATCTCACCAACGTGCAAGTTGCCATGGGGGCAAAAGTCCAAGGGTATTAATTCACCCTTCTTGAGCTCTTTCTCAATGCATTGGACATAGTCAAACCCAGATAGTGGTATCGCTGCTGATTCGGGTTGTATCTCACATATAGGCACGCCTGCGAGTTTCAATTCATAGTCCCCTTGAAGTGTTACTATGGCTCCTTCATAAGGAAACTTCACCTTTTGATGGAGTAAAGATGGCACAGCCCCAGCAGGATGGATCCAAGGTCGGCCCAACAGCAAGTTGAAACATGACGGCACATCCAACACTTGGAATTCCACCCTAAATTCAGTGGGTCCCATGATTAGAGGTAAGGTAACCACCCCTATTACTTCACGGCGGGTGTTGTCATAAGCTCTTACAGTCTGCCCAGATGGCGTGAAATCGGTGGGTCCCAAACCCAAAACAGTGGCAGTTCGGAGAGGACATACATTTAGTGCGGACCCATTGTCGATAAGGACGGTAGGAACCCTCTTCCCCATAGTGTCAACGGTCACATAGAGAGCTTGAGAATGGCTTGGCCCGCTTTTGGGTAGGTCCACATCGGTGAACACGATGGTTGAGTTCTTGGGAGTTGGATTCACCAAATGTACCAATCCCTCGGGGTATGTGTCAACAGGCACTTGTATCTGATTCAGCAATTTCAACACGGTCTGTCTGTGCTTATGCGAGGCCATGAGCAAGCCCCAAATAGTGATGTTGGCATTGGTCTTCTTCAGTTGCCTAAGCACCTCATCCTCTTCTTCTTGCAAGCTAGGACGCCTCTGCCCTTCCAAATCTTCCAACGGATTCTCAGACTCTAGGTGGGGAGGCTTGAAATGACGACCCCCTCTGGTTATATGATCCAGCTCATCATCACTAGCCCATATATCATGGACTTCCTCGGAGTCATTCGTTAAGTCATCCCATTCTATCATGTCAATGCTCTCCATTTCTGTCGGCAAGTCATCCCAACCTGTAGGGACTATCTGCTCATTTGATATTGGACTTGGGCTTGAGTACAGCACATAGTAATCAAATTTCCCCGACGCTTCACCCAATAGGCCAACCTGAGGATCCCCTGCTTCATATCTTTCTTTTAGCTCTTGTTGGATAGATTTCTTTGGCAACAACAAAACTTTTTGGTCAATGAGGTCTTGAATGATCTTCTTTAGTATAGAACAAGCCTCGGTGTTATGGCCGGGTGCACGATGGTATTGACAATATTGGTGAGGGGTTGAGGGCCTTGGCTTTGGTGGAAGTGGCATGATAAGGCTGTTATTGCGGCAAATAGTGAAAAGACGGGTTAAGGTCATGGGGAGTGGAGTGTATTGTCTTATGGGATGGCGAGGGCGAGAGGATTCAACCTCAATGGCATTTATGGTGTTAGGTGGGGGTGTGTTGTTGTGAGACGGGAGAGGATTACGGGTGACATTTGGACGGGTTAGTGGTGAAATGACTTGCTTGTCAATGAGGTCTTGGACTTGGTGGCGAAGGCGAATACAGCGATTGGTGGCATGGCCTTTGGATTGGTGGTACTTGCAGTACTCATTCTCATTATAGCTCTTGGGTAAGGGATTTGGTGGAGGTCTTGGGTCGAGTGGTTTCAATAGGTCACGGCTTATGAGCTTTTCAAGGACTCTTTCGAGTGGCATGAATAGGTCAGTGAATTGGCGAGGTGGGTTGACATCATTGAGAGAAAAGGGTTGGATGGGTTGAGTTATGGTGTTAACCTCGGCATTGTTCTTCCCAGTAAAGTTTGTCTTGCGACTCCTCATTTCCTCAGTTTTGATTGTCCCATCATTGATAGCATCTTCAACCTGCGTGCCAGCCCCAATGAGAGCTTTGAAATTGGGGAAATAGTGGGCAAATAAGTGCTTGTGGTACACGGGCAGCAAGTTCTTAACCACCAACTGAATTTGGTCCTCCTCATTTGGCCTATCCGTCATTCTCGACACCTTTTGTCTCCACCTTGTAATGTAAGCGGAGAAAGTTTCATGAGCCCCTTGCTTGGTAGTTTCCAGGTCCCTTCGAGTAACATCCACTTCTGTGTTGTACTTGTAGTGCTCTGAAAACTCATTGCATGTGTCTTCCCAAGTCCGAGTTCTATTCTCATCTAAGGACAAGAACCATTTCAAAGCGGAAGTAGCCAAGGTTTCATGGAACATTTGAGCTAAAAGCTCGTCGGTGGCCCCTCGAGGGTGCATGGCTCGCACATACATCTTCAAATGAGTCTTAGGGCAACCCGTCCCATCGAACTTTTCTAACTCCGGCATCTTGAATTGCAATGGAATGCGAGCCGTTGGAAACAGAGATAAAGTCCGCACATCGACCATGTCATCAGCCCTACGAATCCCTTTTATAGTTCTCTCCAATGCTTCTACCTTGCTAGCTAACACGGAATCACTGCTAGTACCTTTCCCCTTTGGTTCCCCTTCTAGGTTGGTGACCTCAGGTTTCGAGCTACTTTCCCCCCTTGTCTTGGTGTTCTCATTGGATTGAGGTCCCTCTTCGGTGCCAGCCCCATGAGGTATACCCGAGGAATGGGCCTTAGAGCCATTTTGTTCAAGATCCGCCATCTTCTGTTGGTTCTCTTGAGCCATTTTCAATGCGGTATCGGATGTCTTGGCGGTATGATCAAGCTTGGTCATGATGGCTTTCAAGCAAGCCTCAAGGTCAAAGTGCCCCTCACTAGTTCTTTCATCGGCCATGTCTGTCTGATGGGTAGATTCAACACTCACTAGACGCCCTTGCGGATTGTGGATCCAAGCCAGCACGTCTATGGATAGAAAAGTTTTAACCTTTAGCCTAAGGACTTGTCCTAAACCTCCATATTTTCCTTAATGAACTCGGTCTCTACACCATGTTCAATTAATTCATTCCTTTTATCCAATTACCTTTACAAGGGTCATGGACTAAGGGTATGTTTTAAAAGAATAGGGTATAGAGTCCTTCAATTAGGTTTAATTAATCCCCTAGGACTAGCACATCACAAACATAGCCTGACATCCTATTTCCTTAATTTATTCCTCCTAACCCATGGCCTTAACGAAGGCTAGGGTTTAAAGGTCTATATTAAGGGCATAAGATATAAAGCCTCACACCACAAACACGGCGTAGCATCATTACAAACAATTGTGGGTGCATAAAGGTGAGACCGTAGTGTCCTACAAGTTTGTCTATATGGACTAATGATAAGGGTAGGCTAGGGTCCTTCACTTGCTTGAGCAATCCTTATACCTAACCACATGTGGCATCAGGAACGCCGCGTGGGTCCAGCAGTACGTGATTAACTCATTTAATATACCCAAGGGCAAGCCCAAGGGTACTAGGCAAGAGAGGTTGATAGCTTTTGCCCCAACACATGGAATCAGGAAAACCAAGGTTGAGACTAGGCCGATCGTTGGCAAGGATACATCGAGGGACATCGATCCTAGCATGCAAGAGTTTGCGCACACAATGCAATAAATGAAAGCACACAATCAAGCGGATGCAATGTGATTGATTTTAATTAAACATAAGAAATTAACCTAGCCCAATTAAATTTTATAGAGTCTAGCCCACAAAATCCCCAGTGGAGTCGCCAAACTGTGAACCCTGGAAATTGGGCCCACAAGGGTTGGAAAGAAAATAGGGTTTGAAAAAGAAAAAGGAAAGGAGTCGCCACCTTATTTTTTAAAGGAAACAAGGAAAACCCAAAAACAGTTTGTTTTAGGAAAACAATTTGAATGACTCCATAAAAAAGGAAAGGGCAAAAACAAGTCTTTTGGAAACCAAAGAAATCAGGGATTTGGAGGCTAAGTTATGACATGGGAAGGTTCTAGGCAAAGCCTATAGGCACCCATGTCACCCTTTCGGTCTCTCAGTTCATTTGGGCTAAATTAAAGTCTTTTCCATACAAAAATCAGCAAGTATATCATCACAAGAATTGCATGCATATCATATATTCCATCATCCATCCATGCATAATAAACACATAAAAACAGAAAATAAAGAAAACAAAACAAAACAAAACAAAAAACCTAGGATGCTTGGATCCTAGAACGGACTTGAGCCTCACGAAGAGCGCCTACGTACCATGCAACGAAATACATGGATCAAAGTCCACGTAGTTCGATTAGAACTAAGGTTAAATCCTAATATAAACCTATGGTCAAAACCCTAGGTTTCCTTATTTGATCAAAAGAGTTGAATTTGATAGAAAGTTTGATTTTAGAAAGAACTCCACAAAATGGAAACTTTAATAAAAACCAGAATTTTATTTGTGAAGGAAACCTCTAATTAAACCATAGGATCATATTAAAAATTAACCCTAGATAGGGAGAAGAGAAAGGATAAGGAAGAGAGGTGAATCGGGGCACCTTCACACCCGCTTACCTGAGCGCAATTAACTCCAAGCATTAGCCATTTCAGACATAAGCAGCCCTATTTGCCATAGGACAAATACCACACCTATTTGCACCCTTACAAGTGCTCAAAACCATGCAAAAACACTAACATGCAAATCTGGACAGAATAGTACTAAGGCCTAAAATCATCCACTAAGCATGCTAATAGCAAAAACAGCAAACAATAATAAGTCCTAACATATTCCTAGAACCATATTATGCATAAAACCCTAGAATAAACTAAAATGCATGCAAAAACATCATGTTTACTCTATATGCAAGTCATATACAGCAAACACGAAGAAAAGCCAATAAAAAAGCCTACTTTATCATGCTATGTGAAAACTAACATAAAACAATGACTCTAAAACTCTAAACTCACAAATATGCTTAAAAACATACAAAACATACTTTAATCATGCTAAAACCAAACTAAACAGAAACTAAACCATGCATATTAGCTAACTAAACAAATAAAACATGACAAAAAACCTAACTCTAGCATGCAATGACCTTATTCTAAAACAAGGACAACAGAAGCACAAGAATCACAAACATGCATTGAAACCTATAAACTAACTCTAAAGCATGCAAAACTCATCATGAACATCATCAATATCACATGTATTAACTACTAGAAACCTCAATTCATGGTAAAAATTATAAGCATGGCATGCAATAGAGCTATCCTACATGATACCTTTGTTTAAGCTTGAACAGAAAAGTAGAATACCTTAGGAAGAGCCTTCCTTGCTGCTGTATGAACTCCCTCTTGCTCTTATGGATGTCTTCAATCAATGTTCTTCAAGGCTACAGCAGGTCCTCTAGCTCTCCTCCAAGTCTCTCTCTCTTATTCTCTCTAAAACACTCTAATTTTAGTGCATAAGGTGGCTCCCCTTGTGCTGAAGCATAGGGGGGTATTTATAGACTTCAATTAGGATTAACCAATGGATGGGATTAAAACCCTAATAATTAATCCAAGGGCTATTAGAGACCCCCTTGGGGCTTAAGTAACTCAGAAGTTACCAAAAATTAGAAGGAAACTCGTCCAAAAGAGTCCTTGTTCGTCAAAATAGGGAGGAATCCGCTTCAGCAAGGAAACATGGTGTAAATAGGAAAGTGGTCTCGGGTGACCACCCAAGGCTGGGCGGCTAGCCACCTGGGCCCAGGCAGCTAGCCGCCCAGGCTTGGGTGGTCACCAGAGCCCACTTCTAATTTTTTGCCTGTTTTGTCTCTCTTCCCTTCTAGAAGTGTTTCAGGAGGCAAATTAACTCTGATTTTGATGAAACAAAAGCCAAAACGACCGTGTTTCGATGAGGAATATGTTTTTGAACATTTTAGGGTGAAAACCACTAACCATGGGGGCATGGTTAGGTTTGAACAAGGCGGTTAACCACTATACTCTACCTTTGCTAAGCATAGGCATGCACATAGGGTCAAACCAAACACTTTCCACATCAAAATTGAACTTCATAAAACACTTTTGGGGGTAAAATGATGACTAATGAAAGTCAATTTGAAAAGATTTGGTTGGTAATTGTGAGTCAATTAGAGCTAACCCAAGGAAGGGTCAATTAACTAACTTGAACTATATTGAGCCATTTTAATCCCGAGCCATTGACTTACCAAATTGACACTAGAAATACCTCTTATGCATCCATATGAACTCCAATTGACAATTTGGAGATCATTCTAAGGTCAAATGAAAAGTTTGGGACTTAAAAGACGATTATGCCCCTCAAGTCACAAAAGCTCTTATTATCCCTCAAGATCAACTCCGAATTGAACCAAAATTCATATCCATTGTCCTTGTGACCCTAGAAACCTAATGCAAGTGACTAGACTCAAAAACAAAACAAAAACATGCATGAAATGATGAGCCCTAGTAAGGTGGTGCAAAAATAGGGTGTGACAGGGTCTTATGAGTCAATTTGAGCAAACCAAGAAAGGGTCTTTTAGCCAACCCGAACCACTACGAGCCGAATTGATCTTAAACCATTAATTCATGAAATTGAACCTATATATAGACTCTATATAACCATATGAACTTGAGGGAATGACTCGGGATTCATTTCAGGGTCAAATGGAAAATATACGGCTTAAAAGACGATTATGCCCTTAAAGTCGCAAAAGTTCTTATTGACTATCGAGATGAACTCCAAATCACTTCAAAATTCATACACATGATATTCAACGCCATGGAAACTTAATGCAAAAGACTAGACTCGAAAAGGACTCAAAATCCTACATGAAATGATATGTCCTAGCTAAGGTGACAAAAATGGGGTGTGACAGTAGAGTCCCATTCCGTCAAAAATTCAAAGAGAGACAAATCAGGATGGAGGGTTCGGGTGACCGGTTGGGTGAACTGGTCACCCAAGAGTAAACTTAGGTTTCCTCGGTTTTTGAAATTCTAGCCCAATTTGGACTCCTAACTTCAAACGGACTTAAATTCTTCATTTTAACTCCGATTTGAGTGATTCAAAAGCCAAAATTTCAAGGATTCAATGTAGAATAAGCCTAGAATATTTTTGAACCAAAAATCCCTGACCATAGTCAAGTGGCTGGGTTTTCATGAGGCGATTACCCGAAAATAGGTCAATTAACCATAGGGTAATGTGGTGAACCGATCCAAAACCTATCAATAAATTAAATTGGCATTTCAATTAGACTCATTTCATCATTCTAAGGTCAATGGAACACTTCGAAACAAATTTGGAAGTCAATTGGAAAATATACGAGGTAAAATACGAAATTACCTTTCAAGTCGCAAAAGTTCTAATTAACTATCCAAACCTATCTGGAATTGAACCAAATTTGACACACATATCCAAAATGATCCTAGAAACTAAATGCAAGTGATGGGACTCAATAAAGAGATAAAAATATGCATGCAATGATGACCTATTCTCCTAAGGCTTAAAAGGGCAAAAGTGTCCTTTAATGCTTAGGGACTCCTAGATGCTTCTAAACGTAACCAAATGATATCATGAACTCATGGGGGTGAAAATGGGGTGTCTACACAAGGATTTTGAAGGCAAAGGGGGTCCTACAAGAGGTAAACACCCCTTTCCATTGCTGAATATTGGTCTTCTTCTTCTCCTTCTCCTTATTCTTCTATGATAGCTTTAGTGCATGTAATAGTCCCACATAATAGGTTAATTCAATGCTTTTATGATCTGATATGAATGATTTTAAGATTATTCATGGTTCTGTATGCTTGATAATCTTTAGTTTACTAAGGTTTTGAAGGCGTTATCTTCTTTATCTTCTTAAATCATACATAGTTCATATAGTCTATTTGCTGTGATTATTGTCATGAGTTGATGCTCCTGTTAGTTAATATATATAATATGAATGATATTCATGATGATTTGAGCATGTGTTAGAGTCGTTTCATAGGTTTTAATGCATAGTTGTGAAATTAGGGTTTCGATAACCCTAAATTCACGCAAGTTTCATACAACATGTTTAGCTTAACTTTTTGAGTTGTTTCTCATCATAATCATTCTATATATGCTGCATATAGTTGAATCATGCTAGGTTTGCATTCATATAGTAGATTTTATAGGGTTTTTGGAGAAATTATCCTTTTCTAAGGATAATTATCCTTTTTGTTAAGTAGGGTTTTGCATGAGAGCTTTCTGTGATATGTTTAATCATGAAATCACTTCTATTGTGTTCTAATATATATGTTTTACATAGGATATGATGATTGCACCTCCCTATAACGACTTTTTTACGTGAAATTATCTTAGGATACTTTTGCTTAAGAAAGCTCGCAGAAGGAAGGCCTGATTTCATATTTTACATAAAATGTCACCTTTTTGGTTAGAATAGATTTTGCTATCATGTTTATTGATATTATATGGATCTCTCATGATTGTTAGGTCTTTTATAGGTTTTTATGCATATTAGTTAGGTCATTGCATGTAGGATTGTGTAAGGGTTCGTAGTTATTCATTATTCTTGTTGTTTGCATGATTAATGGATGATTTTAGGCCTTAATGTGATTCTGTCCAGATTGGTATTTATGAACCCTGGAAAACGGCCCACAAGGATTTGGCGGAAAGAGAATGTATATGGAATGGGTGAAAGACAACAAAAAAATAGGAGTCGCCACCTCATTTTTTAGGGAAAAGAGGAAAACCACAAAAATGTTTTATTTTCAAAACCACATGACTCCATTAAAGGAAAAGCAAAGTCTTTGAAACCAGAAAATTGGATTCGGGGGCTAAGTTACAACGTGGGAAGGTTCTGGGCAAAAGCCTATAGGCACCCACATCGCCGAGTTGGTCTCTTAATTTAATTGGGCTAACTTAAGATCTTTTCCACTCAAATATCATCATATATCACCACAAGGCAGCATGCATATCATATATTCCATCCAAACATCCATGCATAATCAATCAAACAAAACAAAATAGAAAAAAGAAAGAAGAAAAAGAAAAGCCTAGGATACTTGGATCCTAGAACGGACTTGAGCCTCACGAAGAGCGCCTACGTACCATGCAGCGAAATACATGGATCAAAGTCCACGTAGTTCGAAAAGAATAAGGTTACAACCTAATACAAACCTATAGTAAAAACCCTAGGTTTCCCCACTTGAAAATATATTGATTTAATCCAAAACTGAAAACTCCCACAAGTGGAAAACTTTGATAAAAACCAGAATTTATTATTGAAGGAAACCTTTGATAAACACCATATGTTTGTATTAAGAAGTAACCCTAGGAGGGAGAAGAGAAAAGAAAGAAAAAAAAAAGTGAATTAGGGCACTTCATACCCTACCTACCTGAGCGCAAAAGCTCCAAGCATTAGCCATTTCAAGCCATAGTGTGAACCCACGAAAAAGCGCGGCCCACAAAGGTTTGGCAAAAAATACAGAAGTGAAAGACAACAAACAAAAAGGAGTCGCCACCTCATTTTTTAAGGAAAAGAGGAAAACCGTAAAATGTTTTATTTCCAAAACCTCATGACTCCATTTTAAAAGGAAAGGCAAAGTCTTTAAAACCAAAAAATTGGATTGAGAGGCTAAGTTACGATGTGGGAAGGTTCTGGGCTAAGCCCATAGGCACCCACATCGCCCGAGTTGGTCTCTTAATTTGATTGGGCTAAATTAATGACTTAATCACATGCAAACCAATATCAATCAATAAAATACAGCATGCATATCAATCACAAATCCATCCTACTCCTCTAGAAATCATATGTGATGGACAAATTCATCCTAATCCACTAGCAATCATATGAGATGGACAAACAAAGAAAACAAAGAAAACAAAACAAAACTAGGATACTTAGATCCTAGGGCGGACTTGAACATCAATTGAGCGCCTACGTACCATGCATGGAAATACATGGATCAAAGTCCACGTAGTTCGAATAGAATAGGGTTAAACCCTAATAGAGAGTTATGGTAAACCTTAGGTTTCCTTCCATAGTGATTTTCAAAGATAAAATGATTCTTAATCAAAAATCCAACAGAAGATTTAAACTTTTGAAAAGGGGTGGAAAGAAGCCCTAGAGTTGACCATATCCCGCTACTAGAGAATAACCCTAGGAGGGAGAAGAGAAAAGAAAGGTTAAAAAAAAAGTGAATTAGGGCACTTCATACCCTACTTACCTTGTGCAATTTACTCCAAGCAATATCAAGCTTAAGCCATAGCGACCTTATTTGCAATAAGGCAACTACTGCACCTGTTCGCACCCTTACACGTGCTCAAAGCATATCAAAAAGGATAACGTAACAATCTGGACAGAATAGTATTAAGGCTCAAAGTCATCCACCAATCATGTTATCAACAAAAACAGTGAATAAATAGAGACCTTAATGCAACCCTAATCTCATGTCATGCATAAAACCCTAAAAATCCACTACATGCATGCAAAAACTATCATAGTTATTCCATATATATCATATATATAATAACCATGAAGAAAAACAGAAAAGAAAACCTATTCTATCATGCTATAGGAAACTTATGTGAATTTAGGGTTATCGAAACCCTAATTTCACAACTATGCATTAAAACATATGAAACAACCCTAACACTGTTAGGATTATGCCCTAGAGCCAATCATGGAGATGATTGTTTAGGGATTAGGAACAATCAATTGATTTCATTTATATATGCCACATTTATTATTGATTTAATAAAAGGGCTTATTCTATTATGTTTATATGCATCATTTATATTTACATAATATGTCCATGGAGTTAGAGTTGAGAATATGAAATTACAAAGGGTTGTAATTTTGAGACTGTAAATATATCTCTGTACTAAACTCCTAAATCATTCCTAGTTGAAGGTTCACTATGATGGACAGTAATGAACCATAGGACTAGCACTTGTTAGGTTGACTCTATAGGAGGATAGCTAGTCTCAAGCTATTTGTGTGGAGACACTACAACCAACAAGTGGGTGCCTATTATAAGAATAGGTACACTGAATGTGACCAAAGATATGAGATAAACTGAATGGAGTTTTAACCTGCCTGTCAATCAGTTTCTCATTGTTATAGTGGTATAAGTAATCCTTAGACCTGAGACACCATGGTTGTCTTATACATGTAGCTTTAGAAGTTTGATAACACTAAGTGCAGATCCTATTCAGGGGTCTGTAAGGGTGTTCATTGGCCCTACTGCTATGTGTGTGAAGGCATGTGAGTGATCAACAAGGAATCCATCACTCTCAGGAAAAAGAGAGTGAATGTCTCATACAGCATTCATTGAATATAACTCATTAAATCCATGGGCCCATGGTAGAATGAATATGGAAAGGAGTTTCCATAAGTTCATCATTGAGTTGATATTAATGAATGAGTATAAAGTAATTGAACTAGGGACTTGACAGACTTCCATGTCCTATTAGTTCAATTGGAGACATTGTGTTGATGGAAGGATGGAATTGTAACCTGTAAACTATAACAGAAGGGTTCTTTGTAAATGACTATTCACCTCATTAAGGACCACACCATGAGCCATATGCTAGGTGTTACTCATGGTTAGTAGAAGCCCTAATTGATATAAATGAGTTATAATCAATTAGGGAATTGAAAGGAGTTTCAATTAGACCCTTAATGGAAAGTGTTCCATTGTGCACAACTTGTGCTGTTCCTACTACTTGATGATGTGAACCCAATGGGTCACACACTGATCATGCTAAGAGAGCTTGATTGTCTATGAGAGAAAGGGTATAAGTGATTAAAGAAAAGTTCTTTAAGGGGCTAATTTGTTTTTGATGCAAACTAGTGGGCTAATTGTGTAATTAAGAGTAATTACACAAATTAGATTAGGGTTTGGAATCCCCCCTTGGCCGGCCCTATTAGTGGGCTATATAATGCCCACTATAAGGTGATGACATCATCACAATCACTTCTCCCTAAGGGTTGGCTGAAAATTATAGCTCTCCCTTTCTCTCTCTCTTTCTTCTCCACCTCTAGCAACAACAATGAAGAAGAAGGAAAGGACTTCAAGGTCAAGCTAGGTGTGGATACCGTTGGAGGCAGCACACTTGGGCTGCTCATTCACCGCTGTCCGGAGACAAAGCTTGGAGCAAAAAGGAGAAGACAAAGCTTGGAGCATAAAGGAGAAGACATTAATCAACTGTAAGTAATCCCAACTCTCTTGGTAGTTAGGGTTTATGTTTTTGTATTATGCATAATTGGATTCATGGGTTTGGGAATCGTAGGAAAATTTTAATTCCGCCCTTTGTAGTTTTCCTCCCTAGTTCGATTCCCAACAGTGGTATCAGAGCCATGGTTATGCCTAATACAAACTGCACATGGGCTGTAATTCATGGTAAATTGATTGGTTAATAAATCTGGAATTTATGTTCATGCATTAGAATGGTTTCCCTCTCATGGCAAAACCTAGGGTTATTGAACCCTAGGTTAATTCTCCTTCTACTCCTCTTCTAAAATAGTTTTAGGGCTGCTGGTTATTCAAAAGTTGAATGGGGATTGAGTTTGGAGAAGATGATGAACAGTTTTTATGATAGCCATGAAAAACCGTCATCTCGTTTTGCATGCTGAAATCAGAGTTCTTCTCCAAAATTTTCGAGCCATATATGGTTAGAAAGCTCTTCGAATCAGCTTTACAACCCAATAAACGGTTCATCGATCCGAGTTTTGTAGTGAAAGTTATGAATTTTTTACTACAGGCTGTCAGGGAAGACAGTTTTGCTCGGGAATGATGTAACAGCCACAATTGTGAGTTTTTGATGGAGATCAAAAGCATGGCAATGGTTGCCACCACTTGGGTTATGTTCTAGACATGGTAGGAAAGGGTTCCCAAGCATTCGGATGCATCTTAATTGGATTAAGATTCTAGAACAGAAGGAAGAAGGAGAAAACCACCATGTTCGAATCTGGGTTTTAGAACCCTAGGGTTCTTGCTACTGTTATGATCAGATACTTCGGTAAAATTGATGAATAATCATTATAGGATGATGATATATGATGTATAGATCATTTTCTTTAAGTTTCAAAAGAGTCTTGATGCATAAAGAATCAAAAAGTTTGATTTCTTGGAAGAACACAGCAGGCTGTTTTTCTGCAGAAAGTCATCAATGGAGTTTTGTTCATATCTTGAGCTAGGGAACTCCAAATTGCATGAAACCAATTTTATTAGTTTCCTAAGACATGTAGGATACTAGGAAAAATAATTTGGTAGCCTGAATTAATCATCTTGCTGGGTTTTAAATCAATTTGTGATCATGGACAGTATGCTGTCAAATTCTGGACAGCCTACTGTTCTTGAATTGTTTAGAACAATTGGGGATGATTTGATCATCCAAACCACTTCAATTAGCTTAGTAATTCATGTAGGGACATGATACAGAAGCTGGTTTTGATGGTGGAGTCGAATTGATTAAGTTTTAGAAACTTTTGTGACCTTGGAGGTCCTCCCATGGTGGTGCCAGCAAGGGTTCTTGAAACCCTAATGTTCTTTGAAGAAGACAGCCCTCTTGGCCACCCCACGTGTCCATGGGCTTGGCCCACACCCTAGCTTGAGTTCCCCTTTGCTGGCCATGGCCTCCCACGGCCTGGCCAAGCCATGGCAGCCTTGCTAAGCCATGGCAGCCCACTAATGTGGCGGCAACCTTAGGGTTTATGATGAAACCCTAATTCCCATTAATGATGAAACCCTAATTCATTAATTGCATTAATTAAAAACCCTAATTGACTATTAATTACCTTAATTAAAATGTTTAATGATTGGTCATTAATTGACCAATCATGGTTATTAATCATTAGGGTATAATTAAGTGCATTTATGATGTCTAGGGTTTAGGGTTTAGGAAACCCTAATTCGTATTAATTAAACCATAATTCTATTAATGCATTAATTAATAACTAAACCTAGTAATTAATGTGTCTAACCTAGGGTTAAATGATTGGTCATTAATGACCAATCATGATCATTAATGGTTTAGTAATTAATCATTGGCATTTAATAGGTTTAAGGTTTAGGGTTTTAGAAACCCTAATTAGTGCATATTAATTAGGAGTCATTAATATCCTAGGTGGCATTAATTAAACCCTAATCCTAATCATTAATACCGAATAAACCTAGGGTTTAAATGATTGGTCATTAATTGACCAATCATAAGGCATTTAATGCATTAGGGTTACACTTAGGGTTTAGAGTTAATGCATTTAGGGTTTAGGGTTTTAGGAAACCCTAATGCACTAATTAATTAATAAAATGATTTTATTTAATTCCGAAATTGATTATTTAATTAATGGTGATTAATTTTATATTGTTTTAAATGGTTTAAAACACAATTGAGGATTAAATAAAAATCTGGAAATTTTAATTAAATAAAATTGTTTTGTTTAATTAAAAAGATCCTAATATTTGATATTAGAGTTTAATTAGGGGACTTTAAATGTTTCAATTGATTTGATTAATTGAAATTAAATGTCTTAAATGTTAAGACTTAATTAATTCAGGAACTTATGCATCTCCTAATAAGATTAGGACACATTAATGAGATTAATGAAAACCAATCAATAGAGTTACCATGAATGCCCATATGTTTATTGCTTACAGTTATTTCCTTTATTATGCAATGTGATTGTATGGTTATGGATGGATGATGATTATGGACTATACCCCTTAAACCAATTGTGATTGGCCGTCTTATGAATGGGTTGTATTATTTTCAAGAGTTGTAATTATTATGGTGATGTATTATTTATTTGGGGCTTGCATGCCACCTTCTTCTCTCTTTCTATCATTCTCTTATGTACCCCACATTCCCCTTATGTATCCCTTTCTTTAAAATTATGTAACTGTTATGTAATCGAGAGTGCACTAAGGAGCATGGTGGACCTAAAGGAGCATGGTGGAGCCTAACAAGCCTATGGTGGAGACCATGAAGCCAATGGAGGAGATTGAAGGACTTGAAAGCTTGGAGAAGATTTTCAAGAATGCATGCTATGTTTCAAATGAATGTTTTACGATCACCTACACCCACCTTAGACCAAGGATTCAATTCATTGGCTTGGATTGAATCCTCTTAAAGTCCATAATCATCATAGTGGGAGCTTTTAATGAGATTAATAGAGATAGCTCCAAATCCAAAGATCGTTATATGTCACCTTATAGGGACTAATATCAATAAGTGGATTACATATATATAATGTTGTTGTATATTTCTTATTTAAATGCATAAGATGTATGTTAGATTAGTTATTTTGATGAGACCCTTAAAACCCCTCTATTTTAATATTAAGTTGGAAATGGAGAATACATTAGGGAATGGATTCTTCATTGCCTTCCATCATTATAGGATCATCTAACGTCCCTTAATGTGGGTACCTGGCTGCAGACATGTAGGAGCTACCCATATTAAAGACATTACTTGAAACTATCACATATGTAGATATCATGGGGTGCCTAAGCTGGTATATACCAAGAAACTAACATGTGAGGTATATATTTGGTGAAACATACCTGTGTGAATGATGGGTTTAACTTAACTAGGGAAGTATTCCAAGAAACTAACATGTGAGGAGTATGTACCCTAGAGGCAAAATGAGAGAAAATTGGTTGGGTCTTATGAGTCGATTTTGAGCAAACCAATAAAGAGTCTTTTAGCCAACCTGAACCACTATGAGCCGAATTGATCTTAAACCATTAATTCATGAAATTGAACCTATATATAGACTCTATGTACTCATATGAACTCAAAGGAATGACTCGAGATTCATTTTAAGGTCAAATGGAAAATATACGGCTTAAAAGACGATTATGCCTTTAAAGTCGCAAAAGTTTTTATTAACTATCAAAATGAACTCCAAATCACTTCAAAATTCATACACATGATATTTAATGCGATAGAAACTCAATGCAAAAGACTAGACTCGAAAATAAAATAAAAACCTACATGAAATGATGGCCTCAAACTAGGGTGACAAAAATGGGGTGTGACAGAAACCCCTCATTGGTGAATAAGTTTCACTTGTGAACCAATGATAGAAAAACAACCCATTTTTGTTTGGTAAAATCAATTCCATTAATACCCACCGGGGAAACACATGAAAAGAAGGTGACCATGTCACTGAATTCTATAGGCGGGAAGCCACCTACCCATAGAACTCGTCACACACAAACTAGCTTCCACACACAATCATACTCCTTATGAGTTCCACAGAACTCCTCACAGATAAAGGTACTCCTCAGAACTCCTCACACACAAAGGTACTCCTCATGAGTTTCACAGAACTCTTCACACATATTTCTCATATTGTTCGCTAGTTGCACCAATGAACAATATGAGGCATCCATAGTTTACACCGAACTACGTTTGATAAAGGTCTTCCCATATTACACCAGCTGCACTGGTGAATAATATGAGGTATCCATAACTTACACCGAACTGCGTTCGATTAAAGGCCTTCCCATATTACACCAGTTGCACCGGTGAATAATATAAGGTATCCATAACTTACACCGAACTGCGTTCGATGAAGGTCTTCCCATATTACACTAGTTGCACCGGTGAATAATATGAGGTATCCATAACTTACACCGAACTGCGTTCGATGAAGGTCTTCCCATATTACACCAGTTGCACCGGTGAATAATATGAGGCATCCATAACTTACACCGAACTGCGTTCGATGAAAGGTCTTCCCATATTACACCAGTTGCACCGATGAATAATATGAGGTATCCATAACTTACACTGAACTGCGTTCGATGAAGGTCTTCCCATATTACACCAGTTGCACCGGTGAATAATATGAGGTATCCATTACTTACACCAAACTGCGTTCGATGAAGGTCTTCACATACTACACCAGTTACACTAGTGGATAATATGTGGGGAAAACTATTCAAACAAATCACAAATATCATAAATCAAACGCTATCAAACAACTCAATACCAATATCATAAAAAAATCCGAAGGTCGAATGTTATCAACCTATGCACAAATCACAAAGCTTAACCCTTTCACATTTTCATTTTATCAAAGCTTTTCTAGCATGCAACAAAATCAACAATCATACCCCTTCAAGGTGAAAACTTCTCTTTTAATCTCGTTCCTTTTCAAGGAAAACAATTTCAATTTCTCACATCACTTTGGTGACTTCACATTTTTGAAAATTTATCTTTTCATTGTCCTTGAAATGATTGGGGAAAGTTCCTATTGATTATTTCATAAATATGTTATGGCTTAGCCAAAAGACATGCAACTCACATAAGAAAACACATTGAAACAATCATCATTTTCATCAAATTTTTCTCATAAAGCTTTTTAGGTAACTTATCCGGACTTAGCACAGTCATGCAATTTTTTCAAAAAAAAAAAAAAACATTTTTCTTTCTTTAAAAATAGTAATCATGCCTTCTTAGGAAACAATGCATTTCAAGAGGATTTGATTAAACCCATAGATCCTTCTTCAAGGTATAGAGTGGAAACTCATCTTTCCTTCTTCTTTCTTCACTTCTCTTTTCCTTTCAAAAACCCTAACTTTTGCCTAGGTCGCCTTTACAGGTTTTCAACCTAGCGGGTTGCCCTAATTTTTGCCTAAGCTGCCCTTTCAGGTTTTCAACCTAGCGGGCTCTTCTTCTCCTCTTTTCTTTTCTTTTCTTTTTCTTTTTCTTTTCTCCTTAGTGCAAAGGAATTCAACTCATGAAGCCTCAACCCATTCTCTTCATTAATTTATTCAAGCTCTCTTATTAAACAAACCAACCCCAGCACACATTTCATTTCTTCTTCTATGAGTAGAATCAACCCCCAAGTTCGTAGAGTATCATGTTTGATCAAGCTCTTTGGCTAAGCAAGACAAATTAGCCCCAGGTTCACAGAAAGCAACACCCATTCTCCCAAGCTCATAAAGTCTCATGCCTACAACTAGGGCAAATTGTTCCTTAGTAGTTACTACTACCCCTTTTCCATCATTAAATCCATGACAAGAGTCTAAGTCTAAATTAAGATATGATAGGACAAAATCTAATGGACTTTACAAATGGATTGTAGTGAATGAGTGCTTTTAAATGACAAGGTCAATGACCATTGGAGACACACAAGACTCAAAGGATGAAAATGGAAGGACACACGAAGTAATTGAGAAAGAAAAACAAGAACAGATTGAAAAAGAAGAATAATCAAATTAACTTTCTCAGTGGCATGTAGTATTTTAAGCTCACTAATTCAATCAATGAAACTGCTTCTTCTTAACTTAGTCACAAAGAATTGCCTTTAATGGTTGGTTATGTGCAAAGCCCCTTTCTTTCTCTTTCTTTTTTTTTTTTCTTTTTTTTTTTTCAATGAATTGGACCGTACCCAAAGTAACTTTATGGGTTGCCTACGTATCTCCACTTTGATCTTCCCAAGACATTAATCAAACAAACTAACATTTCTTTTGTGGAGAATCAGGTCCTCATAGTTCAAGAAAATTCACTTTTCTTTTTTCATCATTCTTTTTTTTTTTTTTTTTTTTTTTTTCAAAAGCCCTAACTTTTGCCTAGGTCGCCTTTTCAAGTTTTCAACCTAGCGGGCCTAGGCTCTACATATAACCACATAGGGACCACCCTACCTTAGCTTGAACTCTTCTTTGCATTCCTCGAGCGGATGATCTAGTCTTCTTAATCACAAAGTCTTCTTTTGATTGTTGTTGATCTTCTTTCTTAGTGCTCTTAGATATATGTTGTCCCCTTCCCTCTCCTTTCCTTCTGTACTTTTTTTCCTCTTTCATTTTTCTTTTCTTTTCATAATTTTTTCTTTCTTTTGATTTTTTTTTCTTTTAAGGGAGAGGGAAGTAGACATCTTGGAAAGCCTAAGCTATGCTAGTCGATTTCTACCTTTGATCTTCAAATTGCTTCTTGTAAGGGCTTCGAGACCTTCTTTAATTACTTGACTAATGTCTTCATGCAGTATGGTGGGTGGGTGGTCCCTTATGTTTACCACTTTTAAGCTTTCCCATGTTTCCTAGTCAATTAGTCACAATTCATTAATCATTTGCTCCTTTAATGGAATGAGCTTTTGAGCCTCTTAGGAAATATTTTCATGCCACTTTGATGGTCAATTGATTAATAAGAAGAGAAATAGAGAGACGATGGAATTCTTGAAATCAAATATCTTATTAAAGGAATGAAGAAAAACACATTGAAAATCTTGACTCGACAATATCTAGGACTCAAAAGACTCAAAGGACATTTGACTTGGAGGATGAAAACAATCAAATAACTAGAAAACAAACAAAAACCTAAACTCTTTTTCATGGATAGTCATGACAGAATTAGTGTAGCAGCAAGCACTAAATGATCTTGTTGTCAATGGGGACTACCACTCACATTATTGACCTAAGGAAATTCCCCATAAGCCTGCCCCTCGATCTCGATGGTCCCATTAGCTATAGCATCTTCTATTTGCGTTCCAGCTCCAATTAAGGCCTTGAAATTTTGGAAGTAATGTGCAAACAAATGCTCATGGTAAATGGGAAGCAAGTTCTTGACCACCATTTGGATTTGTTCTTCTTCTTTGGGTCGGTTCGCCATCTGAGAAGCCTTGATCCTCCACCTAGTAATAAAAGAAGAGAACGTTTCAGTCATAGCTTGTTTAGTAGTCTCCAAATCCCTACGAGTCACATCCACCTCTGTGTTGTATTTGTAATGATTTGTGAATTCATTGCAGACATCCTCCCAAGTCTTGGTTCTAGATTCTTCCAAAGCCAAAAACCACTTCAATGCAGAGCTAACCAGCGACTCTTGAATCATTTGGGCTAACAATTCATTATTAGCCCCACGGAGGTGCATAGCTCGCACATACATCTTCAAGTGAGTTTTAGGACAACCTGTAGCATCGAACTTCTCTAGCTCAGGCATTTTGAATCGGAGTAGAATACGAGCCTTTGGGAACAAAGACAAAGTACGGATGTCCACCATATCATCAGATCTGTGGATCCCCTTCAAGGTCCGCTCCAAAGCTTCCACCTTGTTAGCCAACACGGTCGAATCTTCTCTTAATGCAATCTTAGACTCCCTTTCTTTAGTCTTAGGTGGTTCCTCTCCTTCTCCTCTGGGGTCCTCAGTGGATTCAGAATCATTAGACCCTTGATGATTGTCAAAAGTGGGGGCCCTAGATTCGGGTTTTAAAATTTTCTGTTGGATTTCTTGGGCCATCTTCAACGCGGTCTCGGATACCATAATGGTGTGGTCAAGTTTCTCCATCATTGTTCTAAGACAAGCCTCGAGGTTGAATGTAGAATTGCTAGTTTGTTCGGCCATCTTGGGTTCAAAGTTAGAACCCACGTTGACTAACCTTAATAAGTTATCACGGGTTTAATCCAGCCCTCCTTCAAGAACAAATTTCCCTTTTTAGGCCATGACCAAAACATTTTAACAAGATTTCCATGACTGCACTAAATTTGATAAGTGTGGTCTTATAAAGCATGCCCTTAGTTAGACATCTCATCCCCAAGGGTACCTTGAAGTGTAAGGCGACATACTAAAGGCATGAAGGTGAGTCACTTATCTTTAGGTTCTAGCCATTAACCATTTTTAAAACAATCAACAATTTCATTTCCCCAAACATGACAATGCAATATGTGCAAGCAAACTAGGAGCCAGGTCCAAACATGATATCTCCTTAGTTGGACACCTCATCCTTAAAAGTGTCCCTTAAGACGAAGGGTGAGGTGACATACTAAGGACATAAAGATAAATGAGCCTCTACTTCCTAACCTTTGATCAAACTTTTTATTCCAAACAAGCCCCTATCATTTTACTTTAAAGCCCATAATTAAATGGTCTCAACTTACACACCTTTAATTAGGCACTCACCTCCCTCTAATAGGGAGCTCCTTGGGTAAAGGGTGGAAGTACTTGTTAAAGGTATGCGGGTGAGGCCACAGAATGTTAAGTTTGATCATTACCCATGTTTTAAAGCAAACACAAACACTCATCACATCTCACAAAAATTTGGCATCATATCATTACAACAAAGTGTGTGCATATAGGTGATCCAATGGTGTCCTAGAAGGTCCATTACATGCAATTATTTCTTTTAAGAGGGTAGGCTAGGGTCCTCAACTTTGCTTGTACCAATCTTTATACCTAACCACATGTGACATCAGGAATGTCGCGTGGGTCCAGCAGTACGTGATTGATCCATTTGATATACCCAAGGGCAAGCCCAAGGGTACTTGGTAAGAGAGGTTTGATAGCTTCGCCCAACACATGGAATCAGGAAAACCAAGGTCGAACTAGGCTATCAGTTGGCAAGGATACATCGAGGGACAATCGAGTGATCATGCAATAATCGTGCACACAATGCAATAAATGAAAGCACACAATCAAGCAGATGCAATGTGATTGATTTTAATTAACAATAAGAAATTAATTTAGCCCAATCAAATTAACTGAGTCTAGCCCTCGATATCCCCAGTGGAGTCGCCAAACTGTGAACCCACGAAAAAGCGCGGCCCACAAAGGTTTGGCAAAAAATACAGAGGTGAAAGACAACAAACAAAAAGGAGTCGCCACCTCATTTTTTAAGGAAAAGAGGAAAACCGTAAAATGTTTTATTTCCAAAACCTCATGACTCCATTTTAAAAGGAAAGGCAAAGTCTTTAAAACCAGAAAATTGGATTGGGAGGCTAAGTTACGATGTGGGAAGATTCTGGGCTAAGCCCATAGGCACCCACATCGCCCGAGTTGGTTTCTTAATTTGATTGGGCTAAATTAATGACTTAATCACATGCAAACCAATATCAATCAATAAAATACAGCATGCATATCAATCACAAATCCATCCTACTCCTCTATCAATCATATGTAATGGACAAATTCATCCTAATCCACTAGCAATCATATGAGATGGACAAACAAAGAAAACAAAGAAAACAAAACAAAACTAGGATATTTAGATCCTAGGGCAGACTTGAACATCAATTGAGTGCCTACGTACCATGCATGGAAATACATGGATCAAAGTCCACGTAGTTCGAATAGAATAGGGTTAAACCCTAATAGAGAGTTATGGTAAACCTTAGGTTTCCTTCCATAGTGATTTTCAAAGATAAAATGATTCTTAATCAAAAATCCAATAGAAGATATAAACTTTTGAAAAGGGGTGGAAAGAAGCCCTAGAGTTGACCATATCCCTCTACTAGAGAATAACCCTAGGAGGTAGAAGAGAAAAGAAAGGTTAAAAAAAAAGTGAATTAGGGCACTTCATACCCTACTTACCTTGTGCAATTTACTCCAAGCAATATCAAGCTTAAGCCATAGCGACCTTATTTGCAATAAGGCAACTACTGCACCTGTTCGCACCCTTACACGTGCTCAAAGCATATCAAAAAGGATAACGTAACAATCTGGACAGAATAGTATTAAGGCTCAAAGTCATCCACTAATCATGTTATCAACAAAAACAGTGAATAAATAGAGACCTTAATGCAACCCTAATCTCATGTCATGCATAAAACCCTAAAAATCCACTACATGCATGCAAAAACTATCATAGTTATTCCATATATATCATATATATAATAACCATGAAGAAAAACAGAAAAGAAAACCTATTCTATCATGCTATAGGAAACTTATGTGAATTTAGGGTTATTGAAACCCTAATTTCACAACTATGCATTAAAACATATGAAACAACCCTAACACATGCTCAAATCATCATGAATATCATTCATATCATATGTATTAAATAACAGGAGCGTCAACTCATGACAACAATCACAGCGAATAGACTATATGAACTATGCATGATTTAAGAAGACAAAAAGAGTAACGCTTTCAAATCCTTAGTAAACTAAAGATTATCAAGCACATAGAACCATGAATGATCTTAAAATCATTCATATCATATCACAAAAGCATGGAATTAACCTAACATGTGGAGTTACAACATGCACTAGAACTATCATAGAAGAAGAAGGAGAAGGAGAAGGAGAAGGAGAAGACCTATATTCAGCATTCAAAAAGAGTGCTTACCTCTTGTAGAACCTCCCTTGCCTTCAAAGTCCTTGTTCTCTTGCTTGATTAGGGTTGAAAAGCCTTCTCTTGATGTCCTTCTAACTCTCTAAACTCGTAGCTCCCTCTCTCTTTAAGTGTAAAGTGCACTTGTGGCCTCCCTATGTGCTGAACATCATGTCCTTTATATAGAGAACTGACCCCCTAAACCAATGGCTAAGATTAATTCATTAAATAATGATCCTAGGGCTCTTAGAGACTCTCTTGGTGCTCAAACAACTCAAACTTACACACTCGTAAGAGAAAACAAGTTGTAATGGCGGAGGAAACCGTCAAAAGAGGGAGAGAAGAGGTAGAATCCCACTTAAAGACGGATTCCCTTGGGTGACCGTCTGGGCTTGGACGGCTGACCGTCTGGCCCCAGATGGTCACCCGAGGGCTCCCATCAGCATTCCTCGGCTAGACTCCTTCGCCTTCCGGAAGTCTTTCGGGGGTCAAATTAAGTCCGATTTTGACAAAATAAAAGCCAAAACGACCGTGTTTCGAAGGGGAACACATTTTTAGGCATTTTAGGACAAAAAGCCTTAACCATGGGTGCATGGTTAGGTTTTACAAAGGTGGTTAACCAGAGTGCCTCACCGTCGCTAAGCTGGGTTTGTACACAAGGTCGAACCGAATGCTTTCCCAATCGAAATTCGATCTTTCTAAACACACCTATGATGTAAATAAAGTCCAATTGAAGTTAAATGAGAGAAAATTGGTTGGGTCTTATGAGTCGATTTTGAGCAAACCAATAAAGGGTCTTTTAGCCAACCTGAACCACTATGAGCCGAATTGATCTTAAACCATTAATTCATGAAATTGAACCTATATATAGACTCTATGTACTCATATGAACTCAAAGGAATGACTTGAGATTCATTTCAAGGTCAAATGGAAAATATACGGCTTAAAAGACGATTATGCCTTTAAAGTCGCAAAAGTTTTTATTAACTATCGAAATGAACTCCAAATCACTTCAAAATTCATACACATGATATTTAATGCGATAGAAACTCAATGCAAAAGACTAGACTCGAAAATAAAATAAAAACCTACATGAAATGATGGCCTCAAACTAGGGTGACAAAAATGGGGTGTGACACATAGCAGTCTTATTTGCAATAGGACAAGCATTGTACCTGTTTGCACCCTTACAAGTGCACAAAATCATGCAAAGAGAGCAATATGCAAATCTCTTGTAGTCTCTTCCTTGTCTTCAAACTTCTTATTTCCTTGCTTGCTTGGGGTTGAAGAACCTCCTCTTGAAGTCCTTCTAGCTTTCCAAACTAGTAGCTCCCTTTCTCTCTATGTGTAAAGTGCAATTAACTTCCCCCTATGTGCTGAATATCATGTCCTTTATATAGAGAACTGACCCCCTAAACCAATGGCTAAGATTAATTCATTAAACAATGATCCTAGGGATATTAGAGACTCTCTTGGTGCTCAAACAACTCAAACTTACACACTCCTAAGAGCAAACAAGTTGTTTTGGCGGAGGAAACCGTCAAAAGAGGGAAAGAGAGAGTCAGAGTTCGAGTTGAGGACGGAGTCCTCAGGTGACCAACTAGGCCTGGTCGGTCAGCCGTCTAGGCTCGGACGGCTGACCGTCCAGCCCCGGATGGTTACCCGAGGGTCCTCCTAGTTTTGCTCCGGTTTTGACTCCTACTCGCTGTAGAAGTCCTAAAATGCTTAAATTAAGTCCGATTTTGACGAAATAAGAGCCAAAACGACCGTGTTTCGAAGGGGAACACATTTTTAGGCATTTTAGGACAAAAATCCTCAACCATGGGTGCATGGTTAGGTTTTACAAAGGTGGTTAACCATGGTGCCTCACCGTCGCTAAGCTGGGTTTGTACACAAGGTCGAACCAAATGCTTTCCCAATCGAAAATTGATCTTTTAAAACATATTTAGGACATAAATAAAGCCCAATTGAAGTTAAACGAGAGAAAATTGGTTGGGTCTTGTGAGTCAATTTGAGCAAACCAAGAAAGGGTCTTTTCCCCAACCCAAACCATTATGAGCCGAATTGATCTTAAACCATTAATTCATGAAATTAAACCTATATATAGACTCTATATAACCATATGAACTCGAGGAATGACTCAGGATTCATTCCAAAGTCAAATGGAAAATATACGGCTTAAAAGACGATTATGCCCTTAAAGTCGCAAAAGTTCTTATTGACTATCGAGATGAACTCCAAATCACTTCAAAATTCATACACATGATATTCAATGCCATAGAAACTCAATGCAAAAGACTAGACTCAAAAAGGACTCAAAATCCTACATGAAATGATATGTCCTAGCTAAGGTGACAAAAATGGGGTGTGACAGAAGCCCCTCATTGGTGAACAAGTTTCACTTATGAGCCAATGATAAAAGAACAACCCATTTTTGTTTGATGGATTAATCTCATTAATGCCAACAAACTCAAATGGAGCCATAAGGATAGACTTCGTCATATCCAAGCATGCGACGATTTCATCGAAGCAAAAAATTGATTGCATTTCAATGCATGCCAACTTCGTTGGTGCGCTCATGCAAATGCCCTTACCCTGCACTAATTGCATTAGTGATATAACAACACATTTTTGTTTGATGGATTAATCTCATTAATACCAACAAACTCAAATGGAACCATAAGGATAGACTTCGTCATATCCAAGCATGCGACGATTTCATCGAAGCAAAGAATTAATTGCATTTCTATGCATACCAACTTCGTCGGTGCGCTCATGCAAATGCCTTTACCATGCACTAATTACATTAGTGATATCCACATGGTCTTCTCATGATGTAAAGCTAGTTGCACTAGTGCATCACAAGGTATCCTACCAATTTCATTGGTAATTCTGAAAACGAGTTATTTCATAACTCGTAAGTCATCATTTCATGTGAATTTGAATTGAATGTCCATCAATTCAAAAACAAGTGCATTTCATGCTAGTCTCACTGGGGATAACAAAGGTAGTGAGTTATTTCATAACTCATGACTCATCATTTCATGTGAAAGTATCATTATCACACGATTTCATGCCACTTTCAGTGGAAACAACAAAGATAGGGAGTTATTTCATAACTCTTGAATCATCATTTCATGTGAAATTATCTTTATCACATGATTTCATGCCACTTTCAGTGGAAATAACCAAGATGGGGAGTTATTTCATAACTCTTGAATCATCATTTTATGTGAAATTATCTTTATCATATGATTTCATGCCACTTTCAGTGGAAATAACCAAGATGGGGAGTTATTTCATAACTCTTGAATCATCATTTCATGTGAAATTATCTTTATCACATGATTTCATGCCACTTTCAGTGGAAACAACAAAGATAGTGAGTTATTTCATAACTCATGAATCATCATTTCATGTGAAATTATGCCACTTTCCGTGGAAATAGCAAAGATAGTGAGTTATTTCATAACTCATGAATCATCATTTCATGTGAAATTATCATTATCACATGATATGAGACCCAATCACAAGTCAATTGATTCAAAATCAAGCTCATTTCTTACCATTTCATGTGAAATTATCCTTATCACATGGAATGACAATGTACTGGGAGTCATTCAACTCAAAATCAAGTTCATTTTATGTGAAATTGCCTTTATCACATGAAATGACAATGTATTGAGAGTCATTCAACTCGAAATCAAGTTCATTTCTTATCATTTCATGTGAAATTATCTTTATCATATGAAATGACATTGAATTGAGAGTTAACTGATTGAAAATCAAGATTATTTCATGTCATTTCATGTGAAATTATCTTTATCACATGATACAACATTGATTTGAAGGTCAATTGATTGGAAAACAAGGTGCATTTCATGCCCTCTTCACAAAGATAGCAAGTTACTTCGTAACTAGCATAGCTCATGAATCATCATTTCATGTGAAGTTATCTTTATCACATGATCATCAAGTCATTTCATGTGAAATTATCTTTATCACATGATATGATATCACTATCATCACATAGAGAATTGAATTCCAAGACTTGAAAGTCAATCTATTCAATGCCAAGCTCATTTCATGATAAAGCCATTTATCATGGCTATCACAATTCCTCGTTATGCGGGCAAATACAATCACCCAAGATTCAAAAATTTCATTGAAACTTGATGAACTTGAGGGATATATTCATCCCATAACTCAAGGATTGCACAAGAAGTCAATTTGGAGAAGTTTAGAGGTCGCAAGCGCGCGAGACAGGGCAAACGGGCAAAGCGGGCTAGGGTGACCATCTGCCCTTAGATGGTCAACCGTCCAGGGCAAGACGGCTGACCGTCCAAGGGGGGATGGCTACCCGAGCCCACCAAGGAAAAAATCTAGGTTTATAAAACCCAACTCTTGCCCACTCATTCCCACATTCTCCCATTCGAAAATTAGAGAGTTTCTCTCTCTAAACTCACATCCTATCTTCTCCTTCTCTCATTCTCTCATTCCTACTTCAAAAAAATTCAATCCAAACATCAAATGCACATCAAACAACAACAAATCAAGCCTATCAAAACAACCAATTCACATCATCTTTGGAAATCAAACCAAATCAAACCCATTTTTCACAAATCCAACTCCATCATCAAGAATGTCATCAAGCAAGGACTCAAGCACCAAGTATCCATTCTATGGGGTCAAAAGCAAGTACAAGGCACCACTCTATGATACTCCACAAGATAGGGTGTTGCTTGAACCCGACAAGCATCTCTCATTCCCCCATTCCCAACAAGAAGTAAGTTTACCCAACTTAACACTTTTCTTTTGAATCTTTCGATTCTTTTGATGAAATTGCATTCCCTTCTACTTCTTTTGAATACCCCTTGGGTTGTTGAGTGATATCCCTTGATTTGGCAAGGATTGAATGCACAAATTCTTTTCATTTGAAAGCTTGAAAAATGGCACCCACCAAGTGTTTGATAAAATGCCTAAGTGAACTAAAGATGTTCAATCTTTACCAAATCAATGTATATCAACAAGTAAACCCTCAAGTGAGTAATATGCTATGATTTAGCAAGGATTGATCATACAAAATTCTTTTGTTTCAAGGCTTGGGAAGTGTCACCCCCCAAGTGTTTGATAAAATGCCCAAGTGATAAAAAAGTGTTCAATCCTTGCCAAATTAAGGCATATGAACAAGCAAACTCATAAACATCCATTAGCAATTCATTTCATGAATAAAAACATCTTTTTGACATCTTTTAGAAAACAATTTGAAACCAATTGCTAGTGTTGGCTTATTGTTTCCATGTTCACTCAACTAACTCTCAAGGTATTTTTGATGGCTATAGCCCAACTTTCAGGACATGCGCACTAGGTCCTCTATCAAAGGACTCATAGAATAGTGGTGGAACATGGAAAACTTCCAACCTATTGCCAAGGGCTATGTCGAAAAAGCCGGTTTTGGTCCATTCCTAGACTCTTTGTGGAATGACCAATGTGATAGGCAAGCTTTGCTAGCCTTGTCTGAACTATGGTGGGACACCACCAATACATTCCATTTTGGCTTCGGGGAGATGACACTAACCCCCAAAGATTTCACCATGATCACGGGCTTGAGCATTAAGGGCAAGAACTTGGAGTTCTATGAAGAGGCTCACACGGATGAGGATTATCTCTTAGCTTACCTTGGGATGGAAGTTGAGGTAATCAAGAAAGCAGTGCGCCGCACTTGGCTTTTTAACAAGTTTGCCAAACAAAGGGAGAGCGAGGTTGCGAGCCCCGATTGTATTACAAGGGCATTCCTTCTGTACATGATCTCATGCACATTCTTTGCCGGCACGGGCGACCTAGCCCCTTTGGGTCTTCTTGCAAGCATGGAGGATGTTGACAAGATTAGGAAATTCAACTGGGGAGGAGCTGCTCTAGCCACCATGTATCGCACAATGTGTGACATGTCACGCGGTGTGACCAAGGACTTCGGCGGGATGCCCTTTGTTTGGGAGGTAATGCTACTTCCCTTTCATTTCTTTTTTTTATATTTTTTTTTTCTTTTTTCTTTTTATATTATCTTTTCTTTTTGACTCTTTTCTCAACTTTTGACAGGTTTGGTGCTATGAGTACCTCAACCTATGTCGCCCATCCTTTGCTGAGGAAACCATTGAATGGCCTACACTCAAGAATTACTCCCCCACTTATGTGTCCATCCGGGCGGCGAATCGTCATGATTACGCCTTTGCTAGAGCTCACCTAGCAAGCCTCACTGCTGATATGGTGAAATTCTTTCCCTATTCTTTTCCTTTTCTTTTTACTCCCAATTTCTCATTTTAGATTTTTTGAACAGATTGAATGGAATCCATGGAAGATATGGGTACCAATGCTACCCAAGCGATGCATTCCTAGCTTGATGTTGACTGGCAAGAGGGTGCTCTTGGAAGGCCCCGTGGGTAGGTACTGGTACCTAGGGGAGCGTGTCTTACGACAAGTCATGGGTGATGTGAATGCAGCCATGGCTCCCATGCCACCACCGCTTAACATGAGGCATGCTAATTTGATGGAGGGGGAGGAGTTGGGGGATGCTCTGAGAGGCTGGGATGCGGAGGAGTTCACTTCTCCTAACATTGCATATGACACTTTCTGCCTCCAATATCTGATAAGGCCCAGGGTGACAGGCCTCCCTCCTCAGGGGGTAAGCTTTTGATGCTTTCTTAGCCTTTTCTTTTGATAGAGACTCTATTTAATAGGTGAACACTTGCAGGGTCGACGAGCACGAGGGCATAGCTCGACAGTAGGCTCAGGCGTGGTTCCTGGTTCTGAAGATGATGAGATGGAGGAGGATAGGTCACTACCCTTGCCTCAACCTAATTGGTATATCGATCTGTGCTGTGGGTCGGACTTTGTCAAGACCGCCATTACTCATCCTGCATTCGATGAATCCTTTGGATCGACCCAAATCGAGAACAGGTGAGTTCTCTTTATGGGTATTTCTTTCTTTCTTTTAGCATTACCTTCAATTTAATCTCATTGATTATCCTAGGTACCTGCGGCGTATACCCAAGAGTTCATTGACCTGAGTGAGGGCTTGAGGCGTGACCTTTTGAGGATAAGCCTAGCCAAATCCATGGCGGAAGCTCGTTTGGATGTCATGGTAAGTGTTCAACCCATTTTAAAGTTCCCATTTGTGGTTTTCAACCAACCTTATTCTCATACTTAGCCTCTTTGCAATGGATTGTGTTTATGCAGCCGCCACCAGCAATGCGCCCTCCTAGAGCACCTCGTGGGGGTCGTGATGGAGCTGGTCCGAGCCGCAAAAGAAGCTCTGGGAGCCGCTAAGTTCATTTACTTTCTTCTTGGGCTTGTAGAAACAATGAGACAATGGTTATCTTTTTGCATTTCATGATTGTGTTTTGTAATTTCCACCTAAAACCAACTTTCTCATCCCTTGCTATGGATACTTGATGTGCTTGTTTGAATCTATCATGATGATGTTATGGTGCCTTTCTTATGAAAATTTGAGTCAATATGAGCTCATAGGAGTGAAAATGGCCTAAAAAGGCCATCCGAACACGAAAATAGGCAAAACCGGGCGAAATAAGGCGAAACAAGGCGGGGTCCTTGGGTGACCATCTGGCCCCGGACGGTTACCCGAGGTCGACGCATTTTTTTGCGATTTTTCAGGAATTTCGCTATTTTGACGATTCTACTCCCTTTAGGACTCGAATTTGTGACCCTTTCCCTATAAAAACACATGAAGGGAGCCTTCTAACTCACCTATTTTCATTGACAATAATTATGGAAGCCTTGGATGGGTTCTTAAGAGGGTTCTTAGTGTCACACCCCATTTTTGCACCACCTTACTAGGGTTTGTCATTCCATGCATGTTTTTGTTTTGTTTTTGAGTCTAGTTACTTGCATTAGCCTTCTGGAATCACAAGGACATTGGATATGAATTTTGGTTCAATTTGGAGTTGATCTTGAGGGATAATAAGAGCTTTTGTGACTTGAGGGGCATAATCGTCTTTTAGGTTACAAACCTTTCATTTAACCTTGAAATGATCTCCAAGTTGTCAATTGGAGTTCATGAGAATGCATTTGAGGTATTTATGGGTTCAATTTGATGAATTGATGGTTCGGGATTAGAATGGCTCAACAAGGCTCAGGTTGGCTAAGAGACCTACTTCGGGTTAGCTCGAATTGGCTTAGGATTTTCACTCTATGACTACTCATGTGACCTTGATTAGTCTTAATTTCATCCCCAAATGTGTTTAGGGAGGTTGAATTTCGAATTGGAAAGCATTCGGTGCGACCCTATGTGCATACCTAAGCTAAGCAATGGTGAGGCATAGCGGTTAGCCACCTTTGTAGGACCCAACCATGCAGCCATGGCTAGGGTTTCTCGCCCTCAAGTGACTCAAATTACATTCCCCTTTGAAACACGGTCGTTTTGGCTTTCGTTTCGTCAAAATCGGAGTTGATTTGAGCCCTGAAACACATTTGGAAGCCGAAAGGGTCAAATATGGGCTAAAGCTGACAGGGCCTCGGCTGACCACCCAGGCCTGGGCGGCTAGCCGCCTGGGCCCAGGCTGCTAGCCGCCCAGCCCCAGGTGGTCACCCGAGCCACTTTCCTTTTTTGAGCTTTGACGCGGCTCCCTCCCTATTTCCTCGGATTTGCTCGCCTCCAGCCGCCATTTAACCCTAATTTCAGCCCTTTTTGACCTACTTGAGCCCCAAGGTAACCTCTAAGAGCCCTTGGATCAATCCCTAGGGTTTTAATCCCAACCATTGAGGGTTTCCCCTCAATCCCTATAAATACCCCCTTATACTTCAGCAATAGGGGAGGCAATTTCTGAAGTGTGAGGCATGTGTGAGACTTGGAGGCTATGGCAGCCATCCTTAGGGTAGTTTAACCTAAACTTTGAGTGAGAGAGTGAGAGAGAAGGCTTGAAAGAGGGCTGGAGTATTGCTTGAAGGCTTGAAGAAGAGTGTTTCCAGCAGTACAATAAGAAGAGGAGGACTCTCTACAGCAGCCACCATAGGTATACCTCTTCTCCTTTCTTTCTTTCATTCAAACTAGGGTTTTTGCATAAGATAGCATTATTCCATGTTCAAGCTTGTACTTTTATTGTGCTTTGCTATTTCTATTAGTTAGTATGCATATCTAGGATCATATTCATGGGCTGTTTAGTATGCTAGGATGATATTCCATGTGATTTACTGCATGTTTGGGACTTTAGGGTTTCCTTAGTGCTGAAAATGGTTTTCTGCATGAAATAACTCTTTTGCATATTAAAGCTTGTGTTTTTATTGTGTTTTGCTATTTCTATTAGTTAGTATGCATATTTAGGATCATGTTCATGGGCTGTTTAGTATGCTAGGATGCTATTCCATGTGATTTACTGCATGTTTGTGATTCTAGGGTTTCTATCATCCTTGTGTGGGTTTAGTTGCATATAGCATGATTGGTTAGGGATTTTTCCCTGTTTTTTCTTCATAGTTGCTGCATATGTGTTCCATATTAGGTAACTATGATATTTCTAGCATTCATATAGTTGACTTTAGGGTTTTTTGCATGTCATTGCATGTAGGGTTGAATTAGGGTTTCAGTTAGCTTATGATTCATGTTGTTTGCATGACTTGTGGTTGATTTTAAGCCTTATTTCAATTCTGTCCAGATCTGTTGTTTGTCCTTGATATGATATTTTGAGCATGTATTTGCTTATGTTTAAGCATGATAATGGCTTGATTTGGAATCTAGTTTGTTTGGTTGGTATTTTTGGTATGTTTTGCATGGAAATTGCAGGTGCTTTGACAGGTACAACAGGTGCAACTACCCCACCAATGTGGGGTGGTTATTTTGGCTATTGCGAGATGAAATCTTGCAAATTACCCTATGCAATAGGGTGGTTATTTTGACAGGTTGCTTTTGCTAAAGGTAAGTAGGGTGTGAGGGTGCCCCAATTCACCCTTCTTTCCTTTTCCTTGAAACTTTCCCTTTCTCCCCCCCTTAGGGTTATTTCCTAATAGAGGGGTATCGTAACTCCTATAGTTTCCTTTCGATAACAAATACCTTTCGAATCAAGGTTTCCATTTTTATCGAAATTCCATATATTACCAAAAATCTTTTGAGAATCATTTATTTTGGAAACTTACCATGTTTCACTTGAAAGGAAACTTAGGGTTTACCATAGGCCCTGATTAGGTTATAACCCTATTCCTTTTCGAACTACGTGGACTTTGATCCATGTATTTCCATACATGGTACGTAGGCGCTCCTTGTGAGGTTCAAGTCCGCCCTAGGATACTAAGTATCCTAGGTTTTCTCCCCCTTCTTTTCTTTTTCTGTTTTTCTTTGATTTACTTGATTATATGGATGAATGAATGAATGATATGCATGCTGTCTTGTGATGATAACTGTTGATTTGTGTGTGATTAAGACTTTGATTTAGCCCAATTGAATTAAGAGACCGTTTAGGGCGATATGGGTGCCTATAGGCTTTGCCTAGAACCTTCCCATATCGTAACTTAGCCTCCGAATCTCCGAATTCTCTGGTTTCCAAAAGACTATTTGCCTTACCATTTTAAACATGGAGTCAATCTTTTGTTTTCCTAAAACAAAACTGTTTTTTAGGGTTTTCCTTGTTTCCTTTAAAAAATAAGGTGGTGACTCCCTTTCTTTTTCCAAACCCATTCGTGGGCCCTCTTTCCTGGGTCCACAGACTGGCGACTTTTAAACCCTCCTGTGGGCCTTGTAACTCTTTTTTGGGGTCCACACTTAGCAGTCATGGCTGCCAAAGACAAAACTGAGTTTAGGCGCTTCGGCTTGGAACCATTGCACTCTATAAGGCACGTGAAGCTCGAGACGACTCTTTTCACTGCGGCTACATACTTCTGGGATCCTCAAATCCATGTCTTTCGATTCAATTATGAAGAATTATGCCCAACCATGGAGGAATTCTGTGCTTTATTTGGAGCTTCGCCCGTAGGGCCATTCATCCTTCCTACACCTCGCTCTGATTATCTTGCTTCCTTCTCAGATTTCTGTTGGGAATCATACAAGAGGGGAAAAATAGAAGTGCGGAATATAAAAATTTTTCCTACGATTCCACAGCCCATGAATCTAACTATGCATAACACAAAATCAAACCCTAACTACAAAGAAGGTTAGAACACTTACATAATTTTTGTCTTCTCCTTTTTGCTCCAAGCTTTGATTCCGGACAGCGGTGAATGAGCAGCCCAAGTGTGCTGCCTCCAACGGTATCCACACCTAGCTAGAGCTTCAAGTCCTTTCCTCCTTTTCCTTGTTGTTGCTAGTGTAGGAGAAGAGAGGAGAGAGAGAGAGGGAGGCTGGAAATTCTGGCCAGCCCTTGGGGAGTTCAACTTATGATGATGTCACACCTCATAGTGTGACTTATATAGTCCACACTAAGGGGGCCAGCCCTAGGGGGAAACCCTATTAGGGTTTTATGCAATTTCTCTAAATTGCACAATAACCCCTATAAATTATATCAAATATAAATGGGCCTCAAAGAACTATTCTTTATGCAATTATACCCTTTCTCTCATAGACTTTAAAGCTCATCTTGCATGATCAGTGTGTGACCCATTGGGTTCACATCATCAAGTAGTAGGAATAGCACGAGGTGTGCACAATGGAACGCTTTCCATTTAGGGTCTAATTGGAACTCCTTCCAATTCCCTAATTGATTATAACTCACTTATATCAATTAGGGCTTCTACTAACCATGAGTAACACCTAGCATATGGCTCGTGGTGTGGTCCTTAATGAGGTGAATAGTCATTTACAAAGAACCCTTCTGTTATAGTTTATAGGTTACAATTGCATCCTTCCTTCAACACAATGTCTCCAATTGAACTAATATGACATGGAAGTCTGTCAAGTCCCTAGTTCAATTACTTTATACTCATTCATAGATATCAACTCATTGATGAACTCATGAAACTCTTTTCATATTCATCCTACCATGGCCATGGATTTAATGAGTTATATTATGAATGCTATATGAGACATTCTCTCTCTTTTTCCTAAGAGTGATGGATCCCTTGTTGATCACTCACATGCCTTCATACACATAGCAGTAGGGCCAATGAACACCTTTGCAGACCCCTGAATAGGATCTGCACTTAGTGTTATCAAACTTCTAAAGCTACATGCATAAGGCAACTATGGTGTCTCAGGTCTAAGGATTACTTGTACCACTATAACAATGAGAAACTGATTGACAGGTAGGATAAAACTCCATTCAGTTTATCTCATATCTTTGGTCACATTCAGTGTACCTATTCTCACAATAGGCACCCACTTGTTGGTTGTAGTGTCTCCACACAAATAGCTTGAGACTAGCTATCCTCCTATAGAGTCAGCCTAACAAGTGCTAGTCCTATGGTTCATTACTGTCCATCATAGTGAACCTTCAACTAGGAATGCTTTAGGAGTTTAGTACATAGATATATCTATAGTCTCAAAATTACAACTCTTTGTAATTCCATATTCTCAACTCTAACTCCATGGACATATTATGTAAATATAAATGATGCATATAAACATAATAGAATAAGCCCTTTTATTAAATCAATAATAAATGTGACATACATAAATGAAATCAAATGATTGTTCCTAATCCCTAAACAATCATCTCTATGATTGGCTCTAGGGCATAATCCTAACAATTTTCTTGGCATTCCTCCAAGGGACGCAACGATCTTCGTAAAGGACCATATGGTGGACTTGATGAAGTTAGCAACCTCATTCTTGGCTCATGATAGCAAAGGTACTCTGACTTTCACCCCTCAAATTCAGCGTGCACTCGCTTTTTGCTTAATTGGTCGCTTTCTCATCTCCACTGGCACTCTTCAAGCCCCTGTTCAAATATGTGAGTTGATTGCCCCTCTTCTCAAGTGACATAACATCATCCCTTTGGTATTAGCTGAAACCTTGAATGGTTTACATAAGGTTCATGGCAACCCCAAAGCGCCTTTAGAAGGTAGCCCCTTTTTACTGCAAATGTGGCTGCTTGAGCGCTTGAATTTTCTATCTCCCACCACTATCAATCCATACAAGCCCCAGCACTATTGTCTGCACCGAGTTGAACTTCCTGGGCCCTTCTCTTTTTGAGATTGGTTGGGTTATTTCCAAACGCTGTCATAGCGAAACATCAAATGGTAAGTCTTCACATGGGGGTGTAAAGAGCAGGTACTTTTTCAAACCTCGGGGTGCGCTTTTGTCAAACTCATAGGACTGAGATCAACTTCCTTCTATTGGACTTCGAGAATTCTTCGCCAGATGGGCGCCATGCAACCCATACCGTCCTTAACAGGACCTTGTTGCTCTGTGGAACCTGTGGGTCTTACTATGATCAAGTGGGTGAGGACTCGCTAGCCTACAGACCTGAAATTGGCTCGAATTGCCAACACTGAAGGACCTTTCGAGATGAGTAGAGAATATAAGCAATGGTTGAAGGATGATTTGGGCGAAAGAGAGGCTTCTCGCCGAGAAAGAATTTATGACCTTATCAAGGACACAAGACTTGGACTTTGCAGAGAAGACATTCTTGAGGCAGTGGAGGCAGCACACGACCACGACTTACGAAAGAAAAGAAGACTCGAGAGAGAAAGACAAAAGACAAACAAGACAACTCTGAAGAAACTCAAGAGGACTTAAAGACTCAAGGAATAGAATATCTATGGCATGTCGTGTTAGGATTATGCCCTAGAGCCAATCATAGAGATGATTGTTTAGGGATTAGGAACAATCAATTGATTTCATTTATATATGTCACATTTATTATTGATTTTATAAAAGGGCTTATTCTATTATGTCTATATGCATCATTTATATTTACATAATATGTCCATGGAGTTAGAGTTGAGAATATGAAATTACAAAGGGTTGTAATTTTGAGACTGTAAATATATCTCTGTACTAAACTCCTAAATCATTCCCAGTTGAAGGTTCACTATGATGGACAGTAATGAACCATAGGACTAGCACTTGTTAGGTTGACTCTATAGGAGGATAGCTAGTCTCAAGCTATTTGTGTGGAGACACTACAACCAACAAGTGGGTGCCTATTATCAGAATAGGTACACTGAATGTGACCAAAGATATGAGATAAACTGAATGGAGTTTTAACCTGCCTGTCAATCAGTTTCTCATTATTATAGTGGTACAAGTAATCCTTAGACCTGAGACACCATGGTTGTCTTATACATGTAGCTTTAGAAGTTTGATAACACTAAGTGCAGATCCTATTCAGGGGTCTGTAAGGGTGTTCATTGGCCCTACTGCTATGTGTGTGAAGGCATGTGAGTGATCAACAAGGAATCCATCACTCTCAGGAAAAAGAGAGTGAATGTCTCATACAGCATTCATTGAATATAACTCATTAAATCCATGGGCCCATGGTAGAATGAATATGGAAAGGAGTTTCCATAAGTTCATCATTGAGTTGATATTAATGAATGAGTATAAAGTAATTGAACTAGGGACTTGACAGACTTCCATGTCCTATTAGTTCAATTGGAGACATTGTGTTGATGGAAGGATGGAATTGTAACCTGTAAACTATAACAGAAGGGTTCTTTGTAAATGACTATTCACCTCATTAAGGACCACACCATGAGCCATATGCTAGGTGTTACTCATGGTTAGTAGAAGCCCTAATTGATATAAATGAGTTATAATCAATTAGGGAATTGAAAGGAGTTTCAATTAGACCCTTAATGGAAAGTGTTCCATTGTGCACAACTTGTGCTGTTCCTACTACTTGATGATGTGAACCCAATGGGTCACACACTGATCATGCTAAGAGAGCTTGATTGTCTATGAGAGAAAGGGTATAAGTGAATAAAGAATTGTTCTTAAGGGGAAAATTTATATGGGATATAAATTAGAGGGGTTATTGTGTAATTAGGAGTAATTACACAAAACCCATTAGGGTTAGAAGACCCCCCTTGGCCGGCCCTAGTTGGAGGCTATTTAAAGCCTTTTATGATGTGATGACATCATCACTTGAAGCACTCTTGGAGGCTCCCAAGTGCTGGCCGAAAATTTCACCTCTCTCTCTCTCTCTCTCCTCTCTTCTCCTACTCTAGCATGAACAAGGGAAAGAAGGAAAGGACATCAAGCTCTAGCTAGGTGTGGATACTATTGGAGGCAGCACACTTGGGCTGCTCATTCACCGTTGTCCGGAGACAAAGCTTGGAGCAAAAAGGAGAAGAAAAAGCCTGGAGCATAAAGGAGAAGACTTGAATCAACTGTAAGTACCCTAACTCTCTTGGTAGTTAGGTTTATGGTTTTTGTATTAAGCATAATTAAGATTCATGGGTTTGGGAATCGTAGGAAAAATTTTAAATTCCGCCTTTGTATTTTTCCTCTCTAGTTTGATTCCCAACATGTCGATAGTTCTTTTACTTAACACCAATAAATTGTTATGTCAAACAATTAGTTTCAAATAAATTGCCAATGATAATTTACTTTTGAGATTTTTCTGTGATTGTGTTGTTTGGACCGTACCCAAAGTAACTTTATGGGCTGCCTACGTATCCCCGTTTTCTTTTTTTTTTTTTTTTTTTGGGGGGGGGGGGGGATCAAGTCCTCGTAGTTCAAATGCCTTAACTTTTGCCTAGGCCGCCCTTACAGGTTTTCAACCTAGCAGGCCTTATACATGATACTTCTTTAATTGATCCAAGTTGGTAGGACGAGCGAATTCAATCCCATCCAAATCCATAAGTCGAACAGCCCCTGCTGGCAATATTTCCTTGATGATGTATGGTCCACCCCAACTCGGTTTGAACTTTCCTCGTGGATCAAAAATTGGAGCTCGGATCTCTTTCAATACTAAATCCCCTTTCTTCAAGCCTCTGTCTTTGACATGTTTGTTGAATGCCCTTGCGACTCTTCTCTGGTACCCTTGCACATGGTAGAGAGCCCTCAATCGCCTTTCATCTAGCAATGCCAACTCATCATAACGACCTTTGATCTAGTCCACCTCTACTAGCTGGCTTTCCACAGTAACCCTTAGCGAAGGAACTTCTAATTCCACTGGTAGAACGGCCTCCATTCCATACACTAACGCATACGGCGTAGCCCCTGTTGACGATCTGTCTAACGTTCTATACCCCCATAATGCCAATGGTAGCTTCTCATGCCAATCAGTGTACGTGTCAGCCGTTTTCTGTAGTATCTTCTTGATGTTCTTGTTGGCGGCTTCCACTACGCCATTTGTCTGTGGGCGATACGGGGATGACAGGTGATGAACGATCTTGTATTTCTGCAAGAGTTCTTTAGTTTCCTTCTGGAAGTGCTTACCATTATCTGAAATAACCTCATGCGGTACCCCATATCGGTAGATAATGTTGAGCTGTATGAACTGCGCTACCTTTTTAGCATTCAAAACTTTGAAGGAAGCTGCTTCCACCCACTTGGTGAAGTAATCGATGGCTACCAAGATGTATTCATGTCCGTTGGATGCCTTCGGCTTAATCTGTCCAATGATATCTATTCCCCATACTGCAAATAGCCATGGAGTTGACATGCTTGTTAAGGGCATGGAGGGCAAGTGTTGTCCATTGGCGAAGAGTTGACATTTATGGCACTTCTTGACGTGGGCATAGCAATCCCTTTCCATTGTAGACCAGTAATACCCTAGTCTCATGATTTTCTTAGCCAACATGTATCCATTCATATGCAGAGCCCCCACTCCTTCATGAATTTCCTTAATGAGTTTTCTAGCCTCTTCCTCCGTGACACACAGCAAGTGAATTCCATCATAAGACCTCCGATACAGTTTTCCCCCACATACCACATAATGGCTTGCCAATCTCCTCAATGTTCGTCTGTCCACACGAGATGCTTCCTCTGGATATTCACTTTCTTCGATGAGCCTTCTTATGTCATAAAACCAAGGGTGGTTGTCTGTTATCTCCCCTTCTCGGATGGAACAGCAATAAACGGGTTTCTCTCTGCATTCGATCACGAGCGGTTTCACGCTTCCTCCTTCTGGTATCTCTACCATTGAAGCTAGAGTTGCTAAGGCATTAGCAAACTAATTCTTGTTTCTCAACAGGTAATTGAACTCGATCTCCGCAAACTCTTTAGTCAGTGCTTCCAAATAGGCATGATAGGGCAATAGCTTCTCATCGCAAGTTTTCCACTCCCCTTTTATCTGACAGATGATCAATGCTGAATCTCTGAACACCTCGAGTTCTTTTATCCCCAATTCTAACGCAGCTTCCAATGCTAGGATGCAGGCCTCATACTCTGCTATGTTGTTGGTGGCTTCGAACCCCAATTTGACTGCTAAAGGCGTGAAGGCTTCTTCGGGCATGACTAGTAGCACTCCTATTCCATATCCCCTTCTGTTTGCAGCTCCGTCGAAGTAGACTCTCCAAACCTTCTTCTTGATTTCCAGGATATCTTCGTCGGGGAACTCATCATTGAATTGGGTTGATGATGACACAGGGCAACTTGCCAAATGGTCTGCAATGACACTTCCTTTAACAGACTTCTGCGCCAGGTACTTTATGTCGAATTCATTGAGAAGAAGCGACCAACGAGCGGTCCTGTACGATAGGACTGGTTTTTCTAGCAAATACTTCAAAGGATCCAATCGACTTATCAACAGGACTTCGAAAGACATCATGTAATGACAGAGTTTCTGGGTAGCCCATACCAATGCTATGCAAGCCTTTTCTAGCGTATTGTACTTTACTTCATAATCTGTCATTTTCTTGCTCAAGTAGTAGATGGCATTTTCCTTTTTCGACCCTTCAAGGTATTGAGCTAACATAGCTCCCGTTGCGGTTTCAGTAACCGTTAAGTATAACAGTAACCGTTCACCTTTCCGCGGGGGAACCAAGATTGGGGGGTTGCTCAGATACCTTTTAATGGTTTCAAAGGCTTCTTGACAATCCTCATTCCATTCCTTGGAAACGCCCTTCTTAAGTAGCTTGAAGATTGGCTCGCATACCATGGTCAGATTAGCGATAAAGCGGCTTATGTATTGAACTTTCCCCAGAAAACCCTAGATCTGCTTTTCCGTTCTTAGGTGGCTCCATCTCCGTGATAGCTTTTATCTTCCCTGGATCAACTTCAATTCCCCTCTGAGTGATCATGAAACCCAACAGCTTCCCTGCGGTGACTCCGAAGGCACACTTCTGAGGATTCAGTCGGAGGTTGTACTTCTTTGCCCGTTCTAGGAACTTCTCCAATGCCGCGAAATGTCCTTCTCCGTCTACAGATTTGAATCATATCATGTCGTCCACATACACCTCCACTTCTTTATGAATCATATCATGCAATAGGGTCGTAGCAGCTCTTTGGTAAGTAGCCCCGGCATTTCTCAAGCCAAAATGCATTACCTTGTAGCAATACGTGCCCCACTGCGTGATAAAAGCCAGTCTTTTCCATGTCTCGAGGCGCCATCTTTATCTGGTTGTAACCGGAGAACCCATCCATGAAGGAGAGAAGGGCATGGCCTGCTGTACTATCCACCAACACATCGATATGCGGTAGAGGGAAATCATCCTTTGGGCTCGTAGCATTAAGGTCGCGGAAGTCAACACACATTCGCACTTTCCCATCGTTTTTAGGCACAGGCACTATGTTAGACAGCCATTCAGGGTACTCCACAACTTAGAGAAACCCGACATCTAATTGTTTAGTTACCTCTTCTTTTACTTTCAAAGCCCATTCCAGTTTTAATCTTCTTAATTTCTGCTTTATAGGCTTTTTAGTGGGATTAGTGGGGATGTAATGTTGCACAATATCTGGATCAATTCTAGGCATATCCTCATAAGACCATGCGAAGGCCTCTACATTGGATTTTAGAAGCATTATCAATTTTCCTTTTTCAGCAGGTGAGAGAGTTATCCCAATTTTAATTATCCTTAGCAATTCATCTGTCCCTAGATTGATTGATTCCAATTCATCCATGTTAGGTTCGGTAACGCCCCTTTTCCTTTGCTCGACGAACTCCGGGAGGACATCATTCCTAGGATCTATATCCATGCCATAGATATCTATAGAAGAGAGAAAGGAAACACTGCAAATAATGAAAAGAAGCACACTTTATTGACTGAACTAACAAAATAAAGCAAAGAAAAGAAAACACATGTGCCACAACTAGGGAACGACTCCTAACTCCACAAGGTGGGCTAAGCAAACACACTTTATTTGAAAGGAAAGCTAAGACAAGCTACTAAGGAACCTACAAGCTACTATCAGGTAAGTCGAGATCCTCGCCCTCAAGAACTTCTGCAATGGTACCCTCTTCAAGATACCAATCAAGGAGTGGTACGGATGCATGGTGAATTGAAGAACACTCGAGATCCGATCCCTCCACAGCAAGAATCGTATCTTGAAACATTGTAACCATGGCTTCCGAATCCATCTGTTCTGCCCAGTCCTCGCTCTTCTTTTCCCAATAGTCATCATTGATTGCTTCATCATCAACTATTGTAGCAATAATGGGATACCACTTAGTAAAGAATATCTCGAACCCTAGGACTCTCGCCTTGGTTGCTTTGTTAATGGATGGTTCGGGAAATCCACAGAATAGAAAATCCTCCCCTTCCTTAACAAAGTAGCCATTCAAGGTAGGTCGGTATGGCGAGATTCGAATATCTGGCACCCTTCCTTCTGCTTTTGCTTTGACCCTTTCTTTGCTTCTCTGCAACATCTCCATACGGTCCTTCTTGGAAGGCTCATACCCCAATCCGAAGGTATAGGTGACAATGCGGCTCTGAACGGATACCGGTATGCCTTGCTGACGGCGTCCTAGTCCCATGTGTAATACCCGTAATTTTTAAATAGAGTATTAAGGGTTTAATCTATGGTTTGCATGTATATTAGTTGTTTTGTCAGGGTAAGGCATGCACAAGTATTGCATATGCATGATTAAGAATGCTGGGGCTTGTTATTTTAACTTAGTTTTAAATATTGGAGAATTTTAGTTACTACAAGCGGAAGGTTGTGAGGACTCGAGCCTTGAGTGATGAGGATTTTGGTTGAATTGTGATAAGTTATGCTTTAGGGAAACCATACGCCTCTTTTTGTGCATATTGAGTGATTTAGTCGACTGTAGGTTGTTTTGGTCGACTATATTGCAGACAGAATGTCACGGTACTGTTCACTGGGAAGTTTTGGTCGACCACCTCCTGTGTTGGTCGACTATAACGCACGAATTTGCTGAATGGCTAGATTTTTTTTGGGCAAAAAGACATATGTGCCCCTCCTTGTTATAAAACTCCTCAAGTCCGGATCTAACACCCTCATTTCTACATTTTAAGCTCGTAATGCTTAGAGAGAGAAGGAAAGAGAGGGAGGAGAGAGAAAGGACTCGTTTGGAGAGAGAAAGTGGGTTCGTGGCTTGCATATGTGGGTTTCCCACTCTCTCACTTCACTTTAATGCTTGGGGAAGCTTCCTAAGGGCTGGATCCATCGTCTACCACATTTAGTTTGTAGATCAAGCTTGATTTGTGGAGCTTGGAGCTTGATCTTGCATCCTAGGCTTGGATTTCGTGGGATTGGGCATGGATGTTCATCCTCACCAATTCCTTTGCATTTTAGAGGTATTTTCTCACACTTAAGGGTTAGGGTTTGTAATCTTTTTAAGGGTTTATCATCTTATTCTCACATTTATGGGTTTATTTATGCATATTGGGTGTTTTGATGGTGGTTTGGAGTTGGAACCTCCATTACCTTCATCAACCAAGGCATATGGGAACTAGGGCTTGGATTGGAAGCTTGCATGTGCACGCTAGGGCTTGGATTTCACACCCACAACACACAAGGATGCATTTTCCACACATTTGATTGAGTTAGGTGCAATTTACATAGGTTTAAACTATTGACATGATAATATGGGGTATATTATCATAGTATTTGGTATTCTTAGGCCTAGAATATGTATGTAAATGATTCATGAAATAAATCTTGGGATGAGATTATGGATAATTGATAATCTAATTTGGGAATCATGCTCTTTACGCATTTCAGTTTATTTTATACATTCTATGGAAAAGAGATGTATGGATTATATGGTTAATTTCTATATTAATTGATGTTTTTGATTATGATTTCAAGGCTATAATCATAATAAGAGTTTATGTTGTTTATCATAATTTTGGGTATAATTATGATGTTATTTGATTATGGGTTATATACCATATCCTGGAGATGATTTTGGTTTAAAAAAATCATTTTATGGTTTATTGCATTGCATGTTGGGCATAATCATGCATTAAATGGACTTAATGAATACTGGGTAAAAGTATTGTATAAAAAGGGGTCATTGGAATTGGACTACTTGCAGTCAATGGGACTTTGCGGTGTTTTCCATTCCTTTGGTCCTGGGGTACTTTCCGGTTCCAGGTAGGAACCCTTGTGTTCCCGAATCAGAGGCTACTTTCTGGTTCCAAGTAGGAACCCTTGTGTTGTCCTCTTGGAGGTTGGGTTTAAATCCTCCGTTTCCGCGCGAAGACTCCTGCGGGAGTGGTTGGTAATTAATGGAATTATTGTAAATTAGACATGAGTCGCATGCATTGGTATCATGCATTATTTATTTTAAGTTATGGATTATAACTTATTTTGGATTTGTTATATACTTGGTTAGTATATTCTGCTTTAAATGATATAATTGGTTTTATTTATATCATTGCTTTAGTTTACTATGTTAAATTGTATCTACTGAGTTGTCGGACTCTCGCCTATTATTTTAAATGTTTTTTAGTATTACAGGATATGAAGTTTATGCGGAGGCATGCTTAATTGGGATTTATTGATGTATTTTCATCGGGAGAATATGTATTTCATTAATTTTATCGCGCCGATGGCCAATGTAAATGTAAATTATATCAGGGTTGTAATTATAATTATTTAATGTTGTATACGTGGAATGCGATGCATGGGATGATACCACTTTCATGGATGACAGGAAATTTTATGTATGGATTTTTATTACAGGTTTTATGATGGTATGTCCTATCTACGGATGGGTCATGCTCGAAAAAGGAGAAAATTTTCAAAAATGGTTGGGATTTTAACACGTGTCATCCATGTTTTTATCAAAGGATTTATTAAAGAAAAAGCTTGTTTTATTATTATTGATCACGGCTTAATTAATTTGGGTCGTGACACCATGCCTGGGAAGAAACTCATTTTCTTCATTATGTTCCCCACATGCAAATTGCCATGAGGGCAAAAGTCGAGAGGTATCAACTCTTTCTGTTCTGGCTCTTTCTCTATGTATTGAACATACTCGAACCTAGACAATGGTGCTCCAGCGGGCTCAGGCTTGATCTCATAAATGGGTACCCCCGACGACTTGAAGTCATAATCACCTTGGAGTGTGATGATGGCCCCTTCATAAGGGAACTTAACTTTTTGGTGCAATGAAGAAGGGACAGCCCCTGCAGGATGAATCCAAGGTCTCCCCAACAAGAAATTGAAGTATGATGGGACATCCAGCACTTGGAACTCCACTCTGAATTCTGTAGGCCCCATAATCAGTGGCAAAGTGACCACTCCAATCACCTCTCTACGGGTGTTATCATAGGCTCTCACTATTTGCCCGGATGGCATGAAGTCTGTTGGATCCAACCCCAAGACGGTGGCAGTTCTGAGAGGGCACACATTAAGAGCAGAACCATTGTCAATTAGGACTGTTGGAACTCTCTTTCCCATGGTGTCGACAGTGATGTACATGGCTTGTGAATGGCTGGGTCCACTTTTTGGTAGGTCTACTTCTGAGAACACAATGGTTGAGTTCTTCGAGGTTGGATTCACCAAGCTCACCAAATTTTCCGGAGATGTGTCAACGGGAACCTGTATCTGGTTGAGCAACTTCAGGATTGTCTGCCTGTGCTTGCAAGAGGCTGTGAGCAAACCCTATATAGTGATGTTGGCATTAGTCTTTCTCAATTGCCTAAGCACTTCATCCTCCTCTTCTTGCAAGTCGAGGCGGCGATTACCTTCCAAGTCCCCCAAGGGGTTTTCAGACTCTAAGTGCGGAGGCTTGAAATGGCGACCCCCTCTAGTTATGTGCTCCACCTCGTCATCGCTCATCCACATATCATCAATCTCACCTACGTCACCCATGAGGTCATCCCATGTGATTGTGTCGATCTCTTCCATTTGAACTTCCTCTGGTAACTCATCCCAACCTGTGGGGATTATAGGCTCATCAGGGATGGGGTCGGGGTAGAGTACGTAGTAATCAAACTTTCCGGATGACTCTCCCAACAAACCCACTTTAGGATCTCCTGCCTCGAACCTTTCTTTCAATTGTTGCTGCATGGACTTCTTTGGCAATACCAAAACCTTTTGATCAATAAGGTCTTGAACTACCTTTTTCAATATGACACAATTCTACGTATCGTGCTCGGGCGCATGATGGTATAAACAGAATTGGTGAGGAGTCGAAGGCCTCGGCTTTGAATGGCATGGCAATATGAGCCCTTTATCACAACATTGGTGGAAAACTTGAGTCAAGGTCATGGGAAGTGGCGTGTATTGCCTTATGGGTTGACGGGATTGGGACGAGCCAAGCTTGATGGCATTTATGTTGTTGGGAGGAGGCACATTGTGGGTAGGGAGGGGATTTCGAGTGATATTTGGGCGATTTGGTGCGATGGGTGGTGAAATGATCTGCTTGTCAAGCAAATCTTGGATTTCATGGCAGAGGTGATAACAACGGTTGGTTAGATGGCCTTTGGCTTGGTGGAACTTGCAATATTCATTTTCATTGTAGCTTTTCGGCAATGGATTTGGTGGAGGTGTGAGCGCCGCGTCCTGAACCACGCCGGCTCGGGAGTACGCCGCTAACCACGGGTGTGATTAGGGCGGAGAGGGAGTCGCCACCCGGTTTGGCCCCGGGAACCGATTGACCCCTAGCAAAAGGCCCACTCGTCATTACCCAAAGAATCAAGGTTCAGAGTTAAGGTACGTTGTTGGGAAGGTGTTAGGCACCCGACAACGCCCGGCTAAATCCGGCCTCCACACACATTTTGTTGGCTTTAATTAACGAGAAATATTAATTGAGTTTAACCCTATTCATGCGACAAATATATCAAGCGACTATGGCACACAGGATGACATTATATGAATAAAAATATGCAAATAACTAACTAAACAGAAGATAAAAATTAATAGATAGAATAAACAGTAGCTATGAAAGGAGAAAAAGGAGAAGGATTCGTCACTGCCTGCAACAAGAGAGGTTAATATAGCATCTTAAATATGCGTACGCATAAAAATAAGGCGCGTACGCACCTTTAATTTATGCGTACGCACGTTTCATGGCAGATTCAAAAATAACAAAAAAACATGCTGAAGTTGCCCATGCTATTTCACTCCAGATTACAGAACCCTAAATTGCATATAAATGTCCTATCATGCCATTATTACACCCTAAGTCTAATCATGGATTTATGCACTTTAAACATTATGCCGATTAACATGTAAAGACATATTTAAATGATACTCAACATGCTAAAACATAATACGAAGTGTAGATCCGGTCATACAACATTTAATTGAGGACACTTGGATGAATCTGAAATCATGGCATTCAATGAAAATATGCATGATAGAAGATGTACTTGGAGGAATAATTAGCGATCATTCTAACATTCAAGGGAATGAATCATAAAAAGATGTTACCCTCAGGTTTGGGTGAATCCCAATGAATGCGCTAACAAGAATCTCTTCTTCAAGCCTCCGTAATCGCAGCCGCCGCCTTTTGGGTTTTAGGTTCAGAGTCCTTAGGGTTTGTGGAGCTTTCAAAGTGGTGGTGGCCAAGGATCCCCTCATTAATGAGGAAGCAACCCTTTTATAGGCAATGTATTAGGGTTTGGGGGTAGGTGGATTAGGGTTTCTGACTTCTCCAGCCGTCAAGGGTCGGATCAAGGCAAGTTTCATCCATATAAGATAACAGAGGGAAATGGAGGGAAGATTTGAATCTGGCCAAATAAGATGCGTACGCACAAAGTTAATGTGCGTACGCATATTAGGATAGTGCGTACGCACAAAGTAATGGGCTGGGCTTCTCAAACATTTGGGCTAAGTTGCGGCTGCGACCACATTAGCTCTTTGACGATTACTTGTTAATCTTTTCAGGTTGGGCCACCCCTCATCACCGGGTTTAAAAGGGTGGGCTTGGAATATTTAGGCGGCACAAAACGGGGTGTTAACAGTTGCCCCTTCTTTCAGCTCTATTCGCAGGGTGAATAGAACTGAAAGACTAGAAACAATCCATTTTGGCCGACTGATATATTTCAAGTCCTTGGAACAAATGCTGATATATGCATAAGATGAGATGAGGTCGAATCAGACAACGAGCCTGCTTTCCTACGTACTCTTTTCAGAGATCAGACCTAACGTAGTTCTTATGCGCAGTATTGACTTTTCGGGGCACGGGAAAGTCTGTAAAAACAGTAATGAGTTGAATGGACGCTGCGGATTAAATGATTCGCGGGTGGAATCGAGAAATTTGCGGACTGAATTTCTGATAACGGATGGTTCAGAGGTAGAATCAAGAAATTCGCGGGCTGAATTTCTGATAACGGACGATTCACAGGTGGAGTTGAGAAATTCGCGGGCTGAATTTCTGATAACGGACGATTCGCGGGTGGAGTTGAGAAATTCGCGGGCTGAATTTCTGATAACGGACGATTCGCGGGTGGAATTGAGAAATTCGCGGGCTGAATTTCTGATAACGGACAATTCACGGGTGGAATTGAGAAATTCGCGGTCTGAATTTCTGATAACGGACAATTCACGGGTGGAATTGAGAAATTCGTGGTCTGAATTTCTGATAACGGACAATTCACGGGTGGAATTGAGAAATTCGTGGTCTGAATTTCTGATAACAGACAATTCACGTGTGGAATTGAGAAATTCGCGGGCTGAATTTCTGATAACGGACAATTCACGTGTGGAATTGAGAAATTCGCGGGCTGAATTTCTCAGATAATGATGATTCACAGGTGGAATTGAGAAATTCGCGGATGGAATTTCAGATCATGACTTGATGAGCCGAATTTCGAAATGCGGCACTGAACACTCGAGGTATGGTCGAGTGATTTGTACGTGGCATGGCTCACATGCCTTGAGTAGCAACAGGGGGTCTGTCACAAAAAGTTTGTACGTATAAAACTAAAGCGCGTACGTGGGACCTAAATACACGTACGCGCAAAGTAAATGTGCGTACGCATATTTACTTGATGTCAGAAAATAAAAACAAAACGACGCTGTTTCGCCTGGACTGTTCTTCTTCTCCATGAAACCGACACCCCTCCTCCATTTTCTCCGGAAACCTCTCACCCACGATTCTCTCTCTCTCTCTCTTCCCTCGCATAAAACCCTACATCCCTCTCTTCTCTCCTATCAAACCTTACTCCTTCTCATCCTTCGATACCCGCAACAAGGAATGGCTCCCAAACGAGCACGGCGTGAGGGCGCACAAGGCGGCGAGGAGGGCAAGCCGGCGGTGAAGCGATGGGCTCCGAAGCGGATAGTGAACGAAGTGATGAGGATAGTGCACCGTCCTAAGGAACACTTGTCCAACTACGCGCGCCAAGGAATGGTACGACCCTCACCCCTTTTCGCATTTTGTGTTCGTTTCCCCTTCCGCTGTTTAGTCTAGATTAGGGCTGTTAGGATTATGCCCTAGAGCCAATCATAGAGATGATTGTTTAGGGATTAGGAACAATCAATTGATTTCATTTATACATGTCACATTTATTATTGATTTAATAAAAGGGCTTATTCTATTATGTTTATATGCATCATTTATATTTACATAATATGTCCATGGAGTTAGAGTTGAGAATATGAAATTACAAAGGGTTGTAATTTTGAGACTATAAATATATCTCTGTACTAAACTCCTAAATCATTCCTAGTTGAAGGTTCACTATGATGGACAGTAATGAACCATAAGACTAGCACTTGTTAGGTTGACTCTATAGGAGGATAGCTAGTCTCAAGCTATTTGTGTGGAGACACTACAACCAACAAGTGGGTGCCTATTATAAGAATAGGTACACTGAATGTGACCAAAGATATGAGATAAACTGAATGGAGTTTTAACCTGCCTGTCAATCAGTTTCTCATTGTTATAGTGGTACAAGTAATCCTTAGACCTGAGACACCATGGTTGTCTTATGCATGTAGCTTTAGAAGTTTGATAACACTAAGTGCAGATCCTATTCAGGGGTCTGTAAGGGTGTTCATTGGCCCTTCTGCTATGTGTGTGAAGGCATGTGAGTGATCAACAAGGAATCCATCACTCTCAGGAAAAAGGGAGTGAATGTCTCATACAGTATTCATTGAATATAACTCATTAAATCCATGGGCCCATGGTAGAATGAATATGGAAAGGAGTTTCTATAAGTTCATCATTGAGTTGATATTAATGAATGAGTATAAAGTAATTGAACTAGGGACTTGACAGACTTCCATGTCCTATTAGTTCAATTTGAGACATTGTGTTGATGGAAGGATGGAATTGTAACCTGTAAACTATAACAGAAGGGTTCTTTGTAAATGACTATTCACCTCATTAAGGACCACACCATGAGCCATATGCTAGGTGTTACTCATGGTTAGTAGAAGCCCTAATTGATATAAATGAGTTATAATCAATTAGGGAATTGAAAGGAGTTTCAATTAGACCCTTAATGGAAAGTGTTCCATTGTGCACAACTTGTGCTGTTCCTACTACTTGATGATGTGAACCCAATGGGTCACACACTGATCATGCTAAGAGAGCTTGATTGTCTATGAGAGAAAGGGTATAAGTGATTAAAGAAAAGTTCTTTAAGGGGCTAATTTGTATTTGATGCAAACTAGTGGGCTAATTGTGTAATTAAGAGTAATTACACAAATTAGATTAGGGTTTGGAATCCCCCCTTGGCCGGCCCTATTAGTGGGCTATATAATGCCCACTATAAGGTGATGACATCATCACAATCACTCCTCCCCAAGGGCTGGCTAAAAATTACAGCTCTCCCTCTCTCTCTCTCTTTCTTCTCCACCTCTAGCAACAACAAGGAAGAAGAAGGAAAGGACTTCAAGCTCAAGCTAGGTGTGGATACCGTTGGAGGCAGCACACTTGGGCTGCTCATTCACCGCTGTCCAGAGACAAAGCTTGGAGCATAAAGGAGAAGACATTAATCAACTGTAAGTAATCCCAACTCTCTTGGTAGTTAGGGTTTATGTTTTTGTATTATGCATAATCGGATTCATGGGTTTGGGAATCGTAGGAAAATTTTAATTCCGCCCTTTGTAGTTTTCCTCCCTAGTTAGATTCCCAACAGTGGTATCCGAGCCATGGTTATGCCTAATACAAACTGCATATGGGCTGTAATTCATGGTAAATTGATTGGTTAATAAATCTGGTATTTATGTTCATGCATTAGAATGGTTTCCCTCTCATGGCCGAACCTAGGGTTAATGAACCCTAGGTTAATTCTCCTTCTACTCCTCTTCTAAAATAGTTTTAGGGCTGCTGGTTATTCAAAATTTGAATGGGGATTGAGTTTGGAGAAGATGATGAACAGTTTTCATGGTAGCCATGAAAAACCGTCATCTTGTTTTGCATGCCGAAATCAGAGTTCTTCTCCAAAATTTTCGAGCCATATATGGTTAGAAAGCTCTTCGAATCAGCTTTAAAACCCAACAAACGGTTCGTCAATCCGAGTTTTGTAGTGAAAGTTATGAATTTTTTACTACAGGCTGTCAGGGAAGACAGTTTTGCTCGGGAATGATGTAACAGCCACAATTGTGAGTTTTTGATGGAGATCAAAAGCATGGCAATGGTTGCCACCACTTGGGTTATGTTCTAGACATGGTAGGAAAGGGTTCCCAAGCATTCGGATGTATCATAATTGGATTATGAGTCTAGAACAGAAGGAAGAAGGAGAAGACCACCATATATGTTTGAATCTGGGTTTTAGAACCCTAGGGTTCTTGCTACTGTTATGATCAAATACTTCTGTAAAATTGATGTATATTCTTTATAGGATCATTATACATAATGTATGTATGATTTTCTTTAAGTTTTATAAGAGTCTTGATGCATAAAGAATCAAAAAGTTTGATTTCTTGGAAGAACACAGCAGGCTGTTTTTCTGCAGAAAGTCATCAATGGAGTTTTGTTCATATCTTGAGCTAGGGAACTCCAAATTGCATGAAACCAATTTTATTAGTTTCCTAAGACATGTAGGATACTAGGAAAAATAATTTGGTAGCCTGAATTAATCATCTTGCTGGGTTTTAAATCAATTTGTGATCATGGACAGTATGCTGTCAAATTCTGGACAGCCTACTGTTCTTGAATTGTTTAGAACAATTGGGGATGATTTGATCATCCAAACCACTTCAATTAGCTTAGTAATTCATGTAGGGACATGATACAAAAGCTGGTTTTCTTGGTGGAGTCGAATTGATTAAGTTTTAGAAACTTTTGTGACCTTGGAGGTCCTCCCATGGTGGTGCCAGCAAGGGTTCTTGAAACCCTAATGTTCTTTGAAGAAGACAGCCCTCTTGGCCACTCTACACGTGTCCATGGGCTTGGCCCACACCCTGGCTTGAGTTCCCCTTTGCTGGCCATGGCCTCCCATAGCCTGGCCAAGCCATGGCAGCCTTGCTAAGCCATGGCAGCCCACTAATGTGGCGGCAGCCTTAGGGTTTATGATGAAACCCTAATTCCCATTAATGATGAAACCCTAATTCATTAATTGCATTAATTAAAAACCCTAATTTGGCTATTAATTACCTTAATTAAAGTGTTTAATGATTGGTCATTAATTGACCAATCATGGTTATTAATCATTAGGGTATAATTAAGTGCATCTATGATGTCTAGGGTTTAGGGTTTAGGAAACCCTAATTCGTATTAATTAAACCCTAACTCTATTAATGCATTAATTAATAACTAAACCTAGTAATTAATGTGTCTAACCTAGGGTTAAATGATTGGTCATTAATGACCAATCATGATCATTAATGGTTTAGTAATTAATCATTGGCATTTAATAGGTTTAAGGTTTAGGGTTTTAGAAACCCTAATTAGTGCATATTAATTAAGTGTAATTAATATCCTAGGTGGCATTAATTAAACCCTAATCCTAATCATTAATACCGTATAAACCTAGGGTTTAAATGATTGGTCATTAATTGACCAATCATAAGGCATTTAATGCATTAGGGTTACACTTAGGGTTTAGAGTTAATGCATTTAGGGTTTAGGGTTTTAGGAAACCCTAATGCACTAATTAATTAATAAAATGATTTTATTTAATTCCGAAATTGATTATTTAATTAATAGTGATTAATTTTATATTGTTTTAAATGGTTTAAAACACAATTTAGGATTAAATAAAAATCTGGAAATTTTAATTAAATAAAATTGTTTTGTTTAATTAAAAAGATTCTAATATTTGATATTAGAGTTTAATTAGGGGACTTTAAATGTTTCAATTGATTTGATTAATTGAAACTAAATGTCTTAATTGTTAAGACTTAATTAATTTTTGGAGATTATGCATTTCCTAATGAGATTAGGACACATTAATGAGATTAATGAAAACCAATCAATAGAGTTACCATGAATGCCCATATGTTTATTGCTTACAGTTATTTCATTTATTATGCAATGTGATTGTATGGTTATAGATGGATGATGATTATGGACTATACCCCTTAAACCAATTGTGATTGGCCGTCTTATGAATGGGTTGTATAATTTTTCAAGAGTTGTCAATTTTTGGTGATGTATTATTTATTTGGGGCTTGCATGCCACCTTCTTCTCTCTCTCTATCATTCTCTTATGTACCCCACATTCCCCTTATGTATCCCTTTCTTTAAAATTATGTAAATGTTATGTAATCGAGAGCGCACTAAGGAGCATGGTGGACCTAAAGGAGCATGGTGGAGCCCAACAAGCCTATGGTGGAGACCATGAAGCCAATGGAGGAGATTGAAGGACTTGAAAGCTTGGAGAAGATTTTCAAGAGTGCATGCTATGTTTCAAATGAATGTTTTACGATCACCTACACCCACCTTAGACCTAGGATTCAATTCATTGGTTTGGATTGAATCCTCTTAAAGTCCATAATCATCATAGTGGGAGCTTTTAATGAGATTAATAGAGATAGCTCCAAATCCAAAGATCGTTATATGTCACCTTATAGGGACTAATATCGATAAGTGGATTACATATATATAATGTTGTTATATATTTCTTATTTAAATGCATGAGATGTATGTTAGATTAGTTATTTTGATGAGACCCTTAAAACCCCTCTATTTTAATATTAAGTTGGAAATGGAGAATACATTAGGGAATGGATTCTTCATTGCCTTCCATCATTATAGGATCATCTAACGTCCCTTAATGTGGGTACCTGGCTGCAGACATGTAGGAGCTACCCATATTAAAGACATTACTTGAAACTATCACATATATAGATATCATGGGGTGCCTAAGCTGGTATATACCAAGAAACTAACATGTGAGGTATATATTTGGTGAAACATACCTGTGTGAATGATGGGCTTAACTTAACTAGGGAAGTATTCCAAGAAACTAACATGTGAGGAGTAAGTACCCTAGAGGCAAAATGATTGGAACTTGCTTATGAAGCAATAGACAAAGAGTTGTCTTCTTACTGTGGGTTAGAAGTCAAGAAACTAACATGTGAGGCTTCTAGGTCACAGTGGGACCCCAATCCCCATTAGGAATAAGATTCCCGAATTCCATTAGAGGGTGTATGGAATTTGATAAAATAGTGGGAGGTACCATATGATTAAAGACCCGATCATTATGGATTAAAAATGAAATCTAATTCTCTATTTAATTTTTATATGTAGTTCATAGAAATGGCTCACCTCAACCCGTTATCCAAAATATTGGACACCAACCGTTTGATTGGACCAAATTGTCTTGATTGGCTTAGGAATCTAAAAATTGTTTTGGATTCCAAGAATCTTACCTATGCACTTCATAATCTACTTCCCATTTCTCCTGTTGAGGCTATAACTCAGCAAGAGAAAGACGCTTACTAGAAGCGCATGGACGACGATCTCATGGCAAGGTGCTATATGATGGTATTTATGAGTCTCGAGCTTAAGAAGTAACACGAGTCCATGGGAAGTGCTTACGAGATTTTTATCAACATACAAGAGTTGTATGGGAAAGAATTCTTGTTTGAATTTAATGAAGCTGCTACTTCCAAGTCTAAGCCCAAGCCTAAGGGCAAGGGCATAGGCAAGGGTAAGAGTACCCGAAGGAAGAAGAAAGGTAACAATAAAGCCAAAGGAACCTGTTTTCACTGCGGCAAAGATGGGCACTGGAAACGTAACTGCCGGGAGTATCTGGATACTCTAAAGAACCAACCTTTGGAAGGTATGGATCATGCTCTAAACTAAATGTTAGTTTTGCTTCCACTTGGGTACTTAATTCTGATGTGAATTTTGAATTCCATGTAGAATCTAGTGGGAAGTAGAAGGCAGAGTAAAGGCGGATCAACCCTACAAGTGGGGAATGGAGCAAACGTTGCTGCATTAGCTGTGGGGCTTGTTGCTTGACTCTACCTAATGGAGTAGTTTAGAAATAATAGTTAGCTATCTTTACATTCCAGAAGTTATTAGAAACATTAATTTTATTTCAGTTTTATCTAAACGAGGTTTTAGTTTGATTTAATAAATGTTTTCTATTAAATGAAGAGTTCATTACTTCTGGAGTTAATATGGATGGCCTTTATTTTCTAAACTTTATTGCAAATATGAATTGCAATGGAGCATGATAGTTCTAAATTGAATGCTAATAAACCTAAGAGAACAAGATATACATAGTGATGTATGTAGAAGTTTCTCTAACTTTACAACCTTTACCGATGATTCAGTCTAGGTTTGGGTGTGTATACTTAATGAAGTACAAATCTGAAACATTTGAAAGGTTCAAAGAATTCAGATTTGAAGTAGAGAAACAAACTAGTAAAAGTATCAAACTCTTCGATTGGATCGAGGAGGCAAATATTTAACTGGTGATCTTTCAGATCAACTTGTTCAAATAGGCATTCTATTCTAATGGACACCTCTTAGAACATCATAACTAAATGGTGTGTCAAAAGGAGGAAGAGGACCTTATTTGATATGGTCCGGTCCATGATAAGTTACAACGACCTAATATTATCCTTGTTAGGATATGTCCTAGAAATTGCCACGTACCTGTGAAACAGAGTTCAAACCAAGGCTGTCCCTTAGGACCTATATGAGATATGGAAAGGGAAGCACCAAACCTTAAGCATGTTAAGGTATGGGGATGCACTACATATGTAGAGACATATAATGCAACCAAATTGGAAATCAAGATAACTTAAATGTAGGTTTGTGGATTACCCTAAAGAAAGTTTAGGATATCATATCTATTATCCTGATGAACAAAAGGTGTTTTGTTTGTAAGTTTGCAATCTTTCTTGAAAAAGAGTTTATTCAAGAAGGAGATAACAACAGGAAAATAGAACTCAAAGAGTTGTCTAATGAGACACAAACCAACATTGATGCAACCCCTATCCCTGTTGAGATAGAACCCGTTATTGTACCATGATTGTACAAAGGGTTAGTGGGAGTGCGATCACATTTATGGTCCTATAAGTGAATGACGTTCTACTTATTAGGGAATAATGTAGAGACGTTGTCAAAAATGAAAGATTGGTTTTTCACAAAGTTTCTTTATAAAAGATTTGGAAGAAGCATCCTATATTCTAGGAATAGAGGTCTATAGAGATAGATCTAAAGGATGCTAAGTCTCTCCCAATCAAAGTACATAGACAAGATTTTGAAAGAGTTCAAAATGCATGATTCCAAAAGGAGGTCTAATTCCTGTCAGACATGGAATCAAGTTGTCTATAACTAAAAGACCAGATATCAGTTTTGCTGTAAATGTTACGAGCAGATATCAGGCAGACCCAGATGAGGAACACTGGGAAGCAGTCAAGGCTATCCCTAAGTTCTTGAGAAGAACTAAAGGACCTATCCCTTGCCTATGGAGAAAGAAACTTGAAATGGTTGGTAGAACGGATTCAGATTTTCAATCTGACGATGATGATAGGAGATCAACATCGAGGTATGTTATCACCTTAAATGGTGGAGCTGTAAATTTGAGTGCATTGCTGCATGTTTGGATGAGTAAGTTCATTGCAGAACTAGGAGTGGTTCCTGACATTGAGAAGCCTTTACTATTGTTTTTGTGACAACAATAAGGCTAGTGCTCAAGACAAGGATCCACGGTCTCATCAAAAGTCCAAACTTTAAGCGGCGATTCCAAGTGATTAGAGAGATCATTGGAAGAGATGACATATACATATAAAAGTTTAAAAGAACAGAGAATAAAGAAGACCCCTTTACTAAAGCTATGACCCAAGTGTGTTGGATCACCACCGACAGGATATGGGTATGAGATACATGGTGGATTGGCTATAGTGCAAGTGGGAGATTGTTAGGATTATGCCCTAGAGCCAATCATAGAGATGATTGTTTAGGGATTAGGAACAATCAATTGATTTCATTTATACATGTCACATTTATTATTGATTTAATAAAAGGGCTTATTCTATTATGTTTATATGCATCATTTATATTTACATAATATGTCCATGGAGTTAGAGTTGAGAATATGAAATTACAAAGGGTTGTAATTTTGAGACTATAAATATATCTCTGTACTAAACTCCTAAATCATTCCTAGTTGAAGGTTCACTATGATGGACAGTAATGAACCATAGGACTAGCACTTGTTAGGTTGACTCTATAGGAGGATAGCTAGTCTCAAGCTATTTGTGTGGAGACACTACAACCAACAAGTGGGTGCCTATTATAAGAATAGGTACACTGAATGTGACCAAAGATATGAGATAAACTGAATGGAGTTTTAACCTGCCTGTCAATCAGTTTCTCATTGTTATAGTGGTACAAGTAATCCTTAGACCTGAGACACCATGGTTGTCTTATGCATGTAGCTTTAGAAGTTTGATAACACTAAGTGCAGATCCTATTCAGGGGTCTGTAAGGGTGTTCATTGGCCCTTCTGCTATGTGTGTGAAGGCATGTGAGTGATCAACAAGGAATCCATCACTCTCAGGAAAAAGGGAGTGAATGTCTCATACAGCATTCATTGAATATAACTCATTAAATCCATGGGCCCATGGTAGAATGAATATGGAAAGGAGTTTCTATAAGTTCATCATTGAGTTGATATTAATGAATGAGTATAAAGTAATTGAACTAGGGACTTGACAGACTTCCATGTCCTATTAGTTCAATTTGAGACATTGTGTTGATGGAAGGATGGAATTGTAACCTGTAAACTATAACAGAAGGGTTCTTTGTAAATGACTATTCACCTCATTAAGGACCACACCATGAGCCATATGCTAGGTGTTACTCATGGTTAGTAGAAGCCCTAATTGATATAAATGAGTTATAATCAATTAGGGAATTGAAAGGAGTTTCAATTAGACCCTTAATGGAAAGTGTTCCATTGTGCACAACTTGTGCTGTTCCTACTACTTGATGATGTGAACCCAATGGGTCACACACTGATCATGCTAAGAGAGCTTGATTGTCTATGAGAGAAAGGGTATAAGTGATTAAAGAAAAGTTCTTTAAGGGGCTAATTTGTATTTGATGCAAACTAGTGGGCTAATTGTGTAATTAAGAGTAATTACACAAATTAGATTAGGGTTTGGAATCCCCCCTTGGCCGGCCCTATTAGTGGGCTATATAATGCCCACTATAAGGTGATGACATCATCACAATCACTCCTCCCCAAGGGCTGGCTGAAAATTACAGCTCTCCCTCTCTCTCTCTCTTTCTTCTCCACCTCTAGCAACAACAAGGAAGAAGAAGGAAAGGACTTCAAGCTCAAGCTAGGTGTGGATACCGTTGGAGGCAGCACACTTGGGCTGCTCATTCACCGCTGTCCAGAGACAAAGCTTGGAGCATAAAGGAGAAGACATTAATCAACTGTAAGTAATCCCAACTCTCTTGGTAGTTAGGGTTTATGTTTTTGTATTATGCATAATCGGATTCATGGGTTTGGGAATCGTAGGAAAATTTTAATTCCGCCCTTTGTAGTTTTCCTCCCTAGTTAGATTCCCAACAAGGGCTGTGAAACCTGTTGCCAATGACTGAAAAACACGACCTTGACTGACTGTGATGGGGGCGAGAAACGATGGGGACGATGACAAATTTTGAACACGAAATGTGCGTACGTGCTTTTGTTTCACGCATACGTATATTTAGGAAGCGTAGAATTGCAACTGAACAAAGAGCGTACGCACTTTTCATTTATGCGTACGCGCATTCATGTAATGAACAAACATGGGCTTCCAAAACACGCGTACGCACATTTAGTTGAAGCGTACGCGCATTTACAAATCCTGAAAATGTAAATGTGCGTACGTACTTTTAGGTGCTGTTTTGGCCTCATATAAGTGCGTACGCACATCCAAAGATGCGTACGCACATTTGAAATGTACGTACGTTTATTATGCAAACAGAATATGTGTAATGCATACCTGTGCTGTATACTTACCTGTGACTCTTCTTATGGCAGCTTCCACCTGAGCTTGTGACGAGGGGCAGCTTCACTAAGACAGGTGCTTGGTGGAATTGGCTCACCGGCGAGACCAGAGCTCTAGTCAACGCCGTCAGTTTTTCTGCGATCACGGCCGACGTGAACGTGCACACTCCCAGGGCGATAATCCATTGCCTAGCTGAGAGGTGGTGGGACACTACTCATACATTGCATATCGGAGGGCGAGAGCTGACGATGACCCCTTACGATTTCTATCGGTTGTCCAGGCTGCGTATGACTGGGGAGCCTTTCTCCTTTGATCATGATGCAGACGAGCGAGCAGAGATTTCAGTGCGGCTGCTGGGCATAGCCTTTACTGGTTCTTCCATTTACTGCCCCGGCCTATATGATGCGTACCTCTCCTACCCGCAGGATACCCCCGAGCACCGAGCCCACATGGCGCGAGCTTACATCATGTTCCTCTTGGGGGCCTATCTGGTCCCCAACTCTTCACAGACCGTCTCCTTTGGGTGGCTGCTGGCTTTGGAGGATCTGGAGATAGCCGATCATTTCTGTTGGGGCGCCGCCATTTACGCCCATCTGATCTCCGCCATGGATTCACTGAGCAGGGGTGCTATCAACTCCATGCTTAGTTATTGGAGAGTGTGGGTGGTAAGATTCTTTATCTCCCCTCGTTTGTGTAGCTTCTTTGCTCATGATGTTTTATTCTATCAGCTCACTCGCGTTCTTATTGTGCCACAGCTATGGGTTCATAGGTACCTCTGGAAGGAGGTCGAGGAGGAGGGAGTCCCCGCAGTGAGTATGCGGCAGCATCTGAGCCCCGCAGGTTCCTCGACGAGATGGTGGTCGAGAGGGTAAGAATCACTACACAATCCTACGCTTCTTTGTTTTCTTTCATTCCTCTTCCTGATTCCTTATGTGTTCGCAGATCGTTCCCCGCCCCTGGGAGGATGAGGCACCTTTGCCCCCAGTTGAGCACGACACTGCGGCGTGGGAGCTCACCTCAGTGTCACAGGTGTTCGAGTACGCCGGCGCCCGTTCTTTCTATCTGGCTGAGAGGGTAGCTTGGCAGTTCGACGCTGACATGGGCGTGATCCCCCGCGTGCCGTTGGATCCTCCCCCGTATATTGCATTCCCTTACCAGTGTAGTGACGAGGATTTGGCCGTCTGGCGGGGTGGGATCGCGTATACAGACAGACTGATGGGGGAGGATTTTGATTACGAGCTTTTTGCCAGAGAGCAGCTCATGCCGAGCCTTTCCATGCCCTCGACGGTGGGTCAATATCCTGCTCTTTCTTCTTCCTTTTTTTTACTTTAATCCTGTTATCTGATCTGATGACACACGTTGCTGTAGGATCCACACGCGTCATCTTCCGGAGCCGTGGACCCTGTGTACCCGGGTTGGTACGTGCCCTTTCATGAGACGAGGGGCGTTCCAGGGGAGCGGATGGTTCCTAGGGCGTCTTCCTGTCTCGGCTATCCCATGCCTGAGGGTGTCCGTGCGGTATGCAACATCTTACCTTGTATTTGAAAACATGTTAAAATGCTATGCATGTCCTAACGTGATCCCATCCTTGTTTATTTTGGATAGCCTACTATCCCGGAGGTGTCAGACCTGATCCATTTAGTGGGCAGCCTGAAGCTGATGGTGACGGATCTGTCCCTTCAGCTAGTCATAGCTCGGGAGGAGGCGGAGGGTCATGGTGAGGATGCCGAGAGTGGCGATGATGATGATGGTGGCGAGGGTAGCGATGCTACCTCGGACTCTTGACTGTGTTGTTCTTTTTTTCTTTCATTTCTTGGATCAGACTTGTTTTAAACTTTACATTTGGGGTTGTATACTCATGTTTACTCATTTCTCCTTCCCTTTCTTGCGTGGATAACTTAAAAACTTATATCCTTGTCTTGTTATGTTTCAATAGTGTTATGAGTTCGACCATCCCATCAATATTGCAAAACGAGCCAATGCGTTAAGTACCCGAAGAGCTAAAAACTGCACCAAAACACCTTCAAACAATCGTACCAAATGTGCGTACGCATAAAACACATGCGCGTAAGCACATACCGTATGCTGGTATGAAACATGCGTACGCACAAAAAGTATGTGCGTACATACCTTTAAAATGTGCGTACGTATCTTTGAAATGTGCGTACGCACATTTACCTTACTTCCCTATTTTCATACTTTCCAAAAATGAAACCAGGAAACCCTGGTACTGCCTATAAACCCAAGCTCGACCTTGCGCCTCCCTCTTCGCGAGTTAGGAGTCATGGAGGCCTCCCAACTTAGCAAAGCGATTACCCGATGGCTGACGTCTTTCAGTGATTCGGCCAAGGCTAAATTCAATGAACTCTTTGGCCTGCCGTGCATCTTTCATTACTGTCAGGTGGATGTTAACTACCCTTTTCTTCACGTGGCTGCTGAATTTTGGCACCCGTCTCGCCATGTGTTCCGGTTCAACTGTAACGAGCTGTGCCCGACCATCGAGGATTTTGGCGGGATCCTTGGGCGTACTGCCTTCAATGGTTTGCTCGTGCCGGTTATGGAAAAGGTCGCCGCAGATGAGGTTGCTCGGTTTCTCGGACTCTCTACGAGGCTGGTGAAACAATGGGTGAAGGATTTTTGCATCGACATCCCTTCCTTGTCGCAGTACTTTATCAATCGCCCAATGCCCACCGGGGAGGCTCGCGTCTTTTACCTGCGTGCCGCGTGCATTTGTGCCTTGGCCACCATTTTCTTTTTGGAGGAGCAGAACAAGATAGAGACCTTCATTGTTCGTTCTCTCACTGAGATAAGGAGTTTCAATCCGAGTATGATGATTCTTGCCGGTACCCTCAATGGTCTGGATCGAGTAGTGCGCACCGAGAGCTTCTTCTTCGATGGCAGTCCCCTCTTACTGCAGGTTCCTGAGAGATCCCCCGTCTTTCCCGCCCGTTATCATTTTTTCCTTTTACTGGAATTTGCCTAAATGTGCGTACGTACATACTCAATGTGCGTATGCATATTTGAAATGTGCGTACGCACATTTATAACTCCTGCTTTTCTCCTTTTCGCAGATCTGGCTGTATGAACGCCTGCGGTTAATTGCTGAGCCAAAGATGAGCATCTGGACTTATCACCCCCAGCACTATCGTTACCGAAAGTTGCAAGCCCCTTTCTCGTCTGTCGAGGAGTCCTGAGAGATGCTGGATACCATTCCTTGCCACGCGATCTTATGGTACTGCCCCTGGTGGCGAGTCACTTACGCTGTGAAGAAGCTCGTGCTCTCTTACTGTGTTATGATGGTTGGTCTTAAGGAAGTCTCTTTTTACTCCCCCCTCCGTATCCATCGCCAGTATGGGGAAAAGCAAGAACCTATCAAGTATTGGCATCTTGGGTATACTTGTCCATGGTCCCCTAGGGTAGTGGAGCGTATTGAGGATGAGTGGCACAACCAAGCCGTATATTGGCGTATCTCAGCCCCCAAAGTGATCAGCCCGTCAGGAAGTTACTACACATGGCTAGCTGCTGACATGGAGAGGGAAGTGGAGGCTGAAGAGACATACAAACGGAAAAGGGATGCTGAAGATGAAGAGGGAGCAAACAAGAGGGCGAAAGATGATTCTACTTAGTGAATGAGCCCGGATGACTTGGTTTCATTTATGCATTTCCCTTTCTTTCTTATGAGTTAACGAATAAGCATCAAAGATGTACTAGTCTTTACCATTATCAATGAAGAATTATTATATTCATATAAGCACTGTATTATACAAAGTTGGCACTTTTCCCTACACATAATACTTGCGAGGCCTATCCATGTTGATTAGATGAGTGAACTCGTTACTATCACTGTCCATGAGATTAACAGCACCTCCGGGAAGGATTGTCTTAATGATGTAAGGCCCCATCCAGTTTGGCTTGAATTTTCCGCGGGGGTCAAATACTGGTGCCCGAAATTCCTTAAGTACCAGATCTCCTTCTTTTAAGTTCCGTGGTTTAACTCTTTTGTTAAAAGTTCGGGCCACACGGCGTTGATAACCTTGCACATGATAGGACGCTTTTAACCTCTTTTCTTCTAAAAATGCCAACTGCTCATACCTTTCCCGCATCCAATCCACTTCTGGAATTCCACTTTCTATCGCTACGCGTAACGACTGCACTTCCATTTCTACAGGCAAAACGGCCTCCATCCCGTATACCAGTGAGTATGGGGTCGCTCCCGTGGAGGTTCTTATGGATGTCCTATATCCCCACAATGCATATGGCAATTTTTCAGCCCAATCTTTGTAAGTTACGGCCGTCTTTTCCAAGATGGTCTTAACGTTCTTGTTGGCGGCTTCAACAGCTCCATTGGTTTGTGGCCTATAAGGGGAAGACTGATGGTGCTGGATTTTGTATTTCTCAAACATGCGCTTGACCTCATCCTCGAATTGTGTGCCGTGATCTGAGATGATCTCATGTGGTACCCCATAACGACAGATAATATTGGCCTCTATGAACTTAGCCACTTGCTTGGATTTCAATTCTGTGTAGGCAGCCGCTTCTACCCACTTGGTGAAATAATCGATAGCCACTAAGATGTACTTGTACCCTCCCGTGGCAGCTGGTTTGATTTCTCCGATAATATCTATGCCCCAGGCAGAGAATGGCCAAGGAGCACTCAACTGATGCAACTCAACCGGTGGCATGTAGTTGGAACTGGAATATACCTGGCACTGATGACATCTCCGAACATATTTTACGCAATCATTCTCCATGGTACTCCAATAGTATCCCAACCTCATAAGCTTTTTGGTTAACATTCTTCCGTTCATGTGCGTCCCGCATTCCCCCTCGTGAATCTCTTTCATTAAGGTCTCCCCGACATTCTGATCAACACACAACAGATGAATTCCGTCATAAGATCTTTTGAACAACTTCCCTCCGCAAATGATGAACTGTGTAGCGAACAATCGTAATGCCCTACGTCCTTTCTTATCGGCCCCTACCGGGTATTCCCCTTTTCCTAAGAGGTTCCATACATCATGGTACCAAGGATATCCGTCATCTGGCTCCCCGTCAATCAATGCAATCATTTCCTCGTGCGCTGGCCTAGACTTTTGCTGGACGACCAATGGTTCTATCTGGGTCCCGCAGGGTATTCGAATAAGCGAAGCTAGGGTGGCCAATGCATCCGCGAACTGGTTGTGGATTCAAGGAAGCGGGGTAAACGTTACCTTTTGGAATTTCTGTGCCAACTTCTCTAAGTAACTCTGATAGGGTTTTAAATGCTCTTCTCGGGTCTTCCAAATTCTCTGAACTTGGGAAATTACTAAAGCTGAATCCCCATACACTTCTACCTCCTCTGCCCCTAGTACCAATAATGCCTCTAGACCTGCAATGCATGCTTCGTACTCTGCCGTGTTATTTGAGTTTGGGAAGTTCAATTTAAACGATAGTGGCATATGAGACCCATCTGGGGTAATTAAAAGAACTCCCACTCCATCTCCATATTGATTAGAGGCTCCGTCGAAGTACATCTTCCAAGGTCCAACGCAATCTATAACAAAGAGATCTTCATCAGGAAATTCATCGTTCAATGCCTGCCCCGGGACTGGATTCTCAGCGCAATATTCCGAGATGGCCCTTCCTTTGATGGATTTCTGCGTGACATATATGAGTTCAAACTGGGCCAGTAGAGCTAACCATCGCGATAACCGCCCGTTCAGCACGGGCTTTTCAAACAGATACTTGAGCGGATCCATCCTGGCTATAACCCAAACCTCGAAACTTGACAAGATGTGTCTCAATCTTTGTACGGCCCAAACCAAGGCAAAACAGGATTTTTCTATGGCATTATATCTTGCCTCATACCCCTGCAGCTTCTTGCTTAAGTAGTATATGGCTCGTTCGCAGCTTTGGTCGTCCTCCTGTGCTAACATACTCCCCAGAGCTTCCTCAAAAAGAGACAAGTATAATAGTAAAGGCCTCCCAGGGCGAGGGGGGACCAATACTGGTGGGTTCAGTAAATACCTCTTGATGGTGTCAAAGGCTTCCTGGCATTGTTCATTCCACTCCTTCGGCTCTCCCTTCCTGAGTAACTTAAAGATTGGTTCGCACGTTGGGGTGAGTTTCGCGATAAACCGGCTTATGTACTGCAATTTTCCTAAGAACCCTCTAACTTCCTTTTCGGTACTAGGGGGTGGCATCTCTAAAATCGCCTTTACCTTGAGTGGGTCTACTTCGATACCTCTGCTGCTTACGATATACCCCAGTAACTTTCCCGATGTGACCCCAAAAGTACATTTCTGGGGATTCAACCTTAAACTGTATGTTCGTATCCGCTTGAAGAACTTTCTCAGGTTTTCCAGATGTCCGTCTCGAGTTTCCGCTTTTACAATCATATCATCCACGTACACCTCAACCTCTTGGTGCATCATATCATGCAACAAAGTAGTGGCCATCCTTTGGTAGGTGGCTCCAGCGTTCTTCAACCCAAATGGCATGACTGTGTAGCAGTAAGTGCCCCATCCGGTGGTAAAGGTCGTTTTGCCCATATCTGCTGGTGCCATCCGTATCTGATTATACCCCGAGAAACCGTCCATAAATGACATTAACGCACTCCCTGCGGTATTGTCTACCAGAACATCTATGTGCGGTAATGGAAAATCGTCTTTTGGACAAGCTTTATTTAAATCCCGGTAGTCTATGCAGACTCGCACCCGTCCGTCCTTCTTTGGCACAGGTACTATGTTTGCTATCCAATCGGCTTGGTCCACAGCTTTTATAAACCCTACCTTTAGTAGCTTCGTAACCTCTTCTTTGACCTTCAATGACCATTCTAGTGACATTCTCCTCAATCTCTGCTTTACTGGTTTCATTCCATCTCGAATGGGAATGTGATGCTGAGCGATTTCTGGGTCTATGCCAGGCATGTCCTCATATGACCATGCAAACACGTCTTGAAACTCTCATAAAAGAGCCGATAGGCTTGCCTGTTCATGCATGGTTAGGGTAGAGCCAATTTGTATATTTTTTGGATTTTCTGTGGTGCCTATATTAATGATAATAGTTTCTTCTTTGATAGGTTCGATTTTCCGATCTTGGTTCTTATTAGCTAATTCATTTGGACTTAGAAGGTCATGCATTGGATTAGCCTCGTCATTGGGGGACTCATTCAAATAAGCAAAATCAGATTTTATTGCATCATCAGAAATTTGGGTTACATCGGTGGATTTTTTTGCGACAAACTCATTCCCAGACCCTAGCTTGACTTTAGAAAGGACAGACTTCTTATTTATTTTGACATTATAAGTGATTTCAGCCTCGTGTTCCCAGACCCAAGCACTAGTGTTCCCATCAGCCGCAGAGATGAACTCGGAGGGGTTAACAGTCCCAGCATTCTTACTTAAAACCAGCACGTCTTCATTGCTTCTAGCTGACAATAGGAGATCCCAGCTTGCCTGATCCACATTTTCAACCCAATCTCGTTCTTTGGAGGTCTTAACAGTCTCTGAGCTTGTGTCTCTGAGGGTTAATTTCTCTTGGAAAAACACTTCCAGCCCCATTTCCTTTTTCCCACTCTTCCGATTCATCCACGGTTCGGAGAATCCACAATAAGGGAAATCCTCTCCTTCCTTTATGAAATTTCCGTTAAGCGTATCAGCATTTTTGGGAAAATGTTCCTTGTTCTCGCCTGTGTACCCGAGTCCCCTTCGATTGTTCTGTATATGAAATTCTGGGAATTCCGTGATGCCATCTCCTCTTTTCCCCAACCCCATGCCAGGCATGTATCCAAATTTCTTCATGATGTGGGCCACGATGTGATTAATGTTTTCCCCAAAATCTGGGGATACCTTCTCCTTCTCTTCATCTGCTCTGTCAATCACTTGTATGAATTCGAAGCCCCTCCATTCTATCTCATTGCTTTCCTCTTTTATCCTCAAGACCTGCTCGGTGATTTCCCTGTCCCCGTGAATTACCAGAATGCCCCTACCCCATGGCAACTTGATTTTCTGATGTACAGTGGAAGGGACTGCCTGTAGAGGGTGTAGCCAGGTCCTTCCTAACAGCAAGTTATAGTTGGCAGGGATGTCCATGACACAAAATTCCACTGTCGATTCCACTGGCCCCACTTTGCATGTTATCTTGAAAGTCCCCATCACACTCCTGCAACCATTATCATATCCTCTGACTGTTGCTGCGGATGGTGAGAGATTTTCCTCTGTTATTCCCAATTTTGTTGCAGTACGCATTGGGCAGACATTCAATGCCGACCCATTATCAACCAGAACTACCGGTATCTTTAGGTCTTTGCATTCTACAGTGATATACAGCGGCTTCGCATGCTCGAACCCTTCAACTGGCAAATCCTCTTGGGAGAAGGTCATTACGGCTTTGTTTATCGAGCTCACCCCCATGAGGGACAACACTTGTTCAGGGGTAGTTTCCATTGGCACCTCCTTTTGCGCTAAAGCGTCTAGCAGGGCTTGACGATGCTTCTTTGAGGCAGTAATCAAACCCCAAATGCTTATGCTTGCCTGCGTCTTTTTCAGCTGTTTCAAGACCCGATCTTCCTCTTCTTCTTCTCCCAGGCGCCCCATTCTCTCTCTTACCTTTTCGATGTCTGCTTCTTGGCTCATTTCTCAGCCCGGGTGATCTGCTTCCAGAAATCCGAGCTTGAAGTGTCTCCCGGAGCGAGTCAGGTGCATGGAATCCTTTTTCATTTCTGCCCAAATATCCTCTTCTTCACTATCATAATCTTCCCAGGGAGCTTTCTTTGTACCGATCATTAGAATAAACTCGGACGGGTCCTCGACCTTATCCGCACAACTGATCAGATTCATAACTGCCTGGGGGCAGTGTATTTCTGAAATCCGGGAGCGGGTTATTCTGTATGTTTGGCTTGTCGTTACTTGGCAGTGGTAGCTTCCCTGAATCAATTAAATCCTGGATTTCATTTTTCAGACGCATGCAATTATCGGTTCTGTGGCCGATGCGCTGGTGGAAATCGCAAAACTCGTTCTGTCTCCAGTGCGGGGGAATAGGGTTGGGTAGCGTCCTAGGTTCCAATGGCTTTAAATGCCCTCTTTTGTTTAGATTGGCCAAAGCCTTTGACAATGGGACTCCCAGGTCATGGTACACTCTCGGAGGTTTCTGTGCTGCTTGGGCCTGTTGGACAGCCCCTACCGTGGCCTGTATTTGGGTTCCGCCACCCATCTTGTTGCCTCCGTTTCCACTGCTGGTACCGGAACCATATGTCTTCTTTTGCCTGTCCACCTGACCACGATGAATGGCATCTTCGATGCGAGTCCCACATTGATATAACTGTTCAAAATTCATAACCGAAGAAGTCAGCATGCGGTCAAAGTAAACGGGCGTCAAATTCCTCAGGATAATGTTTATCTGGTCGATTTCCGTGGGTCTATTTACCATTTTGACAGCTTTAGCTCTCTAACGGGTCAAAAACTCAGAAAACGTCTCGTCTGATTTCTGCTTTGTCATCTCTAGGTCCCTCAAGGTGACATCCAGCATAGTGTTGTAAGCGTATTTGTTGGCGAATTCTGAAGCGAGTTGTTCCCAAGAGTCTGAGACCTTCGGGTCAAGGGCGTAGTACCATTTCGAAGCATCTGACGAGAGAGGCAAAGGGAAGGCATACAAAACTTGGTCGGGGGTTAACCCCCTCATCTTAGCGATGCTCATGTACTGGCGCAAGTGCTGTTTGGGATCGCCGGTGCCATCAAACTTCTCATAATCAGCTATCTTGAATTTCGGGGGAAGCTGCACCTTCGACTCAGTTGTGATTCCTGCCATAGAATACATGTAGTCATCTATGCCTTGCGATTTTTGCCATGCCGTCTGCATTCGGTCCATCCGGGCCTTCATGTCAGCATTCTCTGCTGCTAGTTTCTCCACCCGGGCGTCCTTTTCTTTGGCCTCTTTCCTCTTTAGGTAATCCTCGTAGTCGTCATCTTCCCATCTCGGGTGTTCCTCTTCATTTCCCTTAGGTTCCCCTTTTTCCTCAGTCTCAGGTTGTTCTTCTTCTCCTGACTTTCCTTTCCCCTTTTCCAGCTTGGTAACACGATCCGTCATCTCATTCATGAAGCCCCTCATCTCGGCCTTGTCGCTTCTCATCTATTCAAGGATATCAGCTAAAGTTACTTGCTCTGCCATTCTGCTTATTGCAACCCTCCTAAGTCTGTTGGTGGTCGGAGATCGAGCCCAAACACAACCAAATGCTGTTCTTGGTGTCGAATCAATCTTGCTGAAAGGAGAATGAGCGCGCATGAGTACTTCCCCCAATTTTAAAGTTTTCTTTTTCAAGTCTTTTACCCATGTCATACCTTATCATCAAACCCTATCATGTTTACTAAATCTTCAAAGGTTCGATGACAGGTAGACCTCTCTTGTTAAGTCAAAAGCACCATCTCATCCTTGGCCCATTACAATGCTCTCATTTGGGATCCAAACCTCTTTTTTTTTTTTTTTTTTTTTTTTTTTTTTTTTTTTCTGGGGTTTGGTCCCATTACAGATTTATCTCACTTTCCTCTCGCTGGGCTTTGGACACAATGGTGCTTGGACTTCGGCCCCAGCCTAGAAGGTTATGTCCATTTCGCATAGGTCCTAGTCCTTTACTACCAATAGATCCACCTTGCACGTAAATTTCCTTTGTTCGAGCCCAAGACACACATCTTACCACTCTCTTGGACTATAGGCCTAACAGACTTTTACTCATTTGTCCGACGGGCCTAGGTCCAATCACATTGTCGCACAATCTTCCCTTAAATGAGCTCGAACTCAGAAAATCCGCATTAAAGTGGGCCTCGTCCCATACCCGTGCTAAAAAATGAATGCAACATGGCATGCGATGCAACACACATTCACACAAGGTTAGGTAAGAGCCTCGGGGGTTACTAGTGTGGTAGGTCAGAATGGGGTGTCTCCTTCAAGGGTTACCCAGGCTAGGGTGCTTAAAGAGCAACCCGTTAACGTACTCACTAACTTATCACAGGTTAGTGGCACAGGCCATGGGCTGATGGTGCTGAGCCGAGTTGCCCATAAGATCGAGTGGATCCCGGGTCTCTAATCAGACTTCCATCGAGGGGTAATGAGGTGCCAAGGTCGTGCGTGTGTGCAATTGTGGTTTCACCCAATTAAAATTTCTTATTAATTAAAGCCAACAAAATACTTCGGAGTCTAACTCTCTATCCCCAGTGGAGTCGCCAATGTGAGCGCCGCGTCCTGAACCACGCCGGCTCGGGAGTACGCCGCTAACCACGGGTGTGATTAGGGCGGAGAGGGAGTCGCCACCCGGTTTGGCCCCGGGAACCGATTGACCCCTAGCAAGAGGCCCACTCGTCATTACCCAAAGAATCAAGGTTCGGAGTTAAGGTACGTTGTTGGGAAGGTGTTAGGCACCCGACAACGCCTGGCTAAATCCGGCCTCCACACACATTTTTTTGGCTTTAATTAACGAGAAATATTAATTGAGTTTAACCCTATTCATGCGACAAATATATCAAGCGACTATGGCACACAGGATGACATTATATGAATAAAAATATGCAAATAACTAACTAAACAGAAGATAAAAATTAATAGATAGAATAAACAGTAGCTATGAAAGGAGAAAAAGGAGAAGGATTCATCACTGCCTGCAACAAGAGGGGTTAATATAGCATTTTAAATATGCGTACGCATAAAAATAAGGCGCGTACGCACCTTTAATTTATGCGTACGTACGTTTCATGGCAGATTCAAAAATAACAAAAAAACATGCTGAAGTTGCCCATGCTATTTCACTCCAGATTACAGAACCCTAAATTGCATATAAATGTCCTATCATGCCATTATTACACCCTAAGTCTAATCATGGATTTATGCACTTTAAACATTATGCCAATTAACATGTAAAGACATATTTAAATGATACTCAACATGCTAAAACATAATACGAAGTGTAGATCCGGTCATACGACATTTAATTGAGGACACTTGGATGAATCTGAAATCATGGCATTCAATGAAAATATGCATGATAGAAGATGTACTTGGAGGAATAATTAGCGATCATTCTAACATTCAAGGGAATGAATCATAAAAAGATGTTACCCTCAGGTTTGGGTGAATCCCAATGAATGCGCTAACAAGAATCTCTTCTTCAAGCCTCCGTAATCGCAGCCGCCGCCTTTTGGGTTTTAGGTTCAGAGTCCTTAGGGTTTGTGGAGCTTTCAAAGTGGTGGTGGCCAAGGATCCCCTCATTAATGAGGAAGCAACCCTTTTATAGGCAATGTATTAGGGTTTGGGGGTAGGTGGATTAGGGTTTCTGACTTCTCCAGCCGTCAAGGGTCGGATCAAGGCAAGTTTCATCCATATAAGGTAACAGAGGGAAATGGAGGGAAGATTTGAATCTGGCCAAATAAGATGCGTACGCACAAAGTTACTGTGCGTACGCATATTAGGATAGTGCGTACGCACAAAGTAATGGGCTGGGCTTCTCAAACATTTGGGCTAAGTTGTGGCTGCGACCACATTAGCTCTTTGACGATTACTTGTTAATCTTTTCAGGTTGGGCCACCCCTCATCACCGGGTTTAAAAGGGTGGCCTTGGAATATTTAGGCGGCACAAAACGGGGTGTTAACAGGAGGCCTTGGGTCAAGGGGTTTCAGGAGGTCACGGCTTCTGAGCTTTTCAAAGACTCTTTCGAGTGGCATGTATAGCTCGGTGAATTGGCGAGGTGAGGCGGAGTCATTTAGGGAGAAAGGGCGAGCGGGTTGGGTAATGGTATTGACCTCAGCATTGGGTTTTCCTCCAAAGTTTGTCCTTCGACTCCTTTGGACCTCCTCCGTTTTGATTGTTCCATCGGCGATTGCATCTTCGACTTGTGTGCCAGCCCCGACAAGAGCTTTGAAGTTCGGAAAGTAGTGAGCAAAGAGGTGTTTATGATATACGGGCAGCAAGTTCTTCACCACCAACTGAATTTGGTCTTCCTCATTCGGTCTGTCTATCATTTTGGAAGCCTTTTGTCTCCACCTAGTGATAAAGGCGGAGAAAGTCCCATTAACCCCTTGCTTAGTGGTTTCCAAGTCCCTTCGCGTGACATCCACTTCGGTGTTATACTTGTAATGGTCGTGAATGCATTGCATACATCCTCCCAGGTCTTGGTTCTGTTCTCCTCTAATGACAAAAACCATTTCAAAGCGGAACTCGCTAATGACTCGTGAAACATTTGAGCCAATAACTCATCGTTCGCCCTTCGAGGGTGCGTAGCTCGCACATACATCTTGAGGTGGGTTTTAGGGCAGCCTATCCCGTCGAATTTTTCCAACTCCAGCATCTTGAATTGTAACGGGTGTCACACCCCATTTTTGCCACCTGTCACCTTAGCTAGGGTTTGTCATTGCATGAGTCATTTTGTTTCCTTTTTGAGTCTAGTCTTTTGCATTGAGGTTTTAGAGTCCTAAGGATGGTGTGTATGAATTTTGGTTTGATTTGGAGTTGATCTTGAGGGTTAATTAGAACTTTTGTGACTTGAGGGGCATAATCGTCTTTTAGGTCACAAACTTTCCATTTGACCTTGAAATGATCTCCAAGTTGTCAATTGGAGTTCATATGATTGCATTTGAGGTATTTGTGGGTTCAATTCGATGAATTGAAGGTTTGGGATAAGAATGGCTCAACAAGGCTTAGGTTGGCTAAGAGACCTATTTCGGGTTAGCTCGAATTGGCTTATGATTTTCACTCCATGACTACTCATGTGACCTTGATTAGTCTTAATTTCATCCCCAAATGTGTTTAGGGAGGTTGAATTTCGAATTGGAAAGCATTCGGTGCGACCCTATGTGCATACCTAAGCTAAGCGATGATGAGGCATAGCGGTTAACCACCTTTGTAGGACTCAACCATGCAGCCATGGCTAGGGTTTCTCGCCCTCAAGTGACTCAAATTACATTCCCCTTCGAAACACGGTCGTTTTGGCTTTCGTTTCGTCAAAATCGGAGTTCATTTGGGCCCTGAAACACATTTGGAAGCCGAAAGGGTTCAAAAATGGGCTGAGGATGACATGGCCTCGGGTGACCACCCAGGCCTGGGCGGCTAGCCGCCTGGGCCTAGGCTGCTAGCCGCCCAGCCCCAGGTGGTCACCCGAGCCACTTTCCTTTTTTGAGCTTTGACGCGGCTCCCTCCCTATTTCCTCGGATTTGCTCGCCTCCAACCGCCATTTAACCCTAATTTCAGCCCTATTTGACCTACTTGAGCCCCAAGGTAACCTCTAAGAGCCCTTGGATCAATCCCTAGGGTTTTAATCCCAACCATTGAGGGTTTCCCCTCAATCCCTATAAATACCCCCTTATACTTCAGCAATAGGGGAGGCCATTGAGAGGCAATTTCTGAAGTGTGAGGCATGTGTGAGACTTGGAGGCTATGGCAGCCATCCTTAGGGTAGTTTAACCTAAACTTTGAGTGAGAGAGTGAGAGAGAAGGCTTGAAAGAGGGCTGGAGTATTGCTTGAAGGCTTGAAGAAGAGTGTTTCCAGCAGTACAATAAGAAGAGGAGGACTCTCTACAGCAGCCACCATAGGTATACCTCTTCCCCTTTCTTTCTTTCATTCAAACTAGGGTTTTTGCATAAGATAGCATTATTCCATGTTCAAGCTTGTACTTTTATTGTGCTTTGCTATTTCTATTAGTTAGTATGCATATCTAGGATCATATTCATGGGTTGTTTAGTATGCTAGGATGATATTCCATGTGATTTACTGCATGTTTGGGACTTTAGGGTTTCCTTAGTGCTGAAAATGGTTTTCTGCATGAAATAACTCTTTTGCATATTAAAGCTTGTGTTTTTATTGTGTTTTGCTATTTCTATTAGTTAGTATGCATATTTAGGATCATGTTCATGGGCTGTTTAGTATGCTAGGATGCTATTCCATGTGATTTACTGCATGTTTGTGATTCTAGGGTTTCTATCATCCTTGTGTGGGTTTAGTTGCATATAGCATGATTGGTTAGGGATTTTTCCCTGTTTTTTCTTCATAGTTGCTGCATATGTGTTCCATATTAGGTAACTATGATATTTCTAGCATTCATATAGTTGATTTTAGGGTTTTTTGCATGTCATTGCATGTAGGGTTGAATTAGGGTTTCAGTTAGCTTATGATTCATGTTGTTTGCATGACTTGTGGTTGATTTTAAGCCTTATTTTAATTCCGTCCAGATCTGTTGTTTGTCCTTGATATGATATTTTGAGCATGTATTTGCTTATGTTTAAGCATGATAATGGCTTGATTTGGAATCTAGTTTGTTTGGTTGGTATTTTTGGTATGTTTTGCATGGAAATTGCAGGTGCTTTGACAGGTACAACAGGTGCAACTACCCCACCAATGTGGGGTGGTTATTTTGGCTATTGCGAGATGAAATCTTGCAAATTACCCTATGCAATAGGGTGGTTATTTTGACAGGTTGCTTTTGCTAAAGGTAAGTAGGGTGTGAGGGTGCCCCAATTCACCCTTCTTTCCTTTTCCTTGAAACTTTCCCTTTCTCCCCCCCTTAGGGTTATTTCCTAATAGAGGGGTATGGTAACTCCTATAGTTTCCTTTCGATAACAAATACCTTTCGAATCAAGGTTTCCATTTTTATCGAAATTCCATATATTACCAAAAATCTTTTGAGAATCATTTATTTTGGAAACTTACCATGTTTCACTTGAAAGGAAACTTAGGGTTTACCATAGGCCTTGATTAGGTTATAACCCTATTCCTTTTCGAACTACGTGGACTTTGATCCATGTATTTCCATACATGGTACGTAGGCGCTCCTTGTGAGGTTCAAGTCCGCCCTAGGATACTAAGTATCCTAGGTTTTCTCCCCCTTCTTTTCTTTTTCTGTTTTTCTTTGATTTACTTGATTATATGGATGAATGAATGAATGATATGCATGCTGTCTTGTGATGATAACTGTTGATTTGTGTGTGATTAAGACTTTGATTTAGCCCAATTGAATTAAGAGACCGTTTAGGGCGATATGGGTGCCTATAGGCTTTGCCTAGAACCTTCCCATATCGTAACTTAGCCTCCGAATCTCCGAATTCTCTGGTTTCCAAAAGACTATTTGCCTTACCATTTTAAACATGGAGTCAATCTTTTGTTTTCCTAAAACAAAACTGTTTTTTAGGGTTTTCCTTGTTTCCTTTAAAAAATAAGGTGGCGACTCCCTTTCTTTTTCCAAACCCATTCGTGGGCCCTCTTTCCTGGGTCCACAGACTGGCGACTTTTAAACCCTCCTGTGGGCCTTGTAACTCTTTTTTGGGGTCCACAACGGGATGTGAGCCTTTGGGAACAAGGACAAGGTACGGATGTCTACCATATCATCAGACCTGCGGATTCCTTTCAGAGTTCGTTCTAAGGCCTTGACCTTGTTTGCCAGGACGGTTGAGCTCTCTTTTGATGTGGGTTTGGTTTCCCCTTCCTTGGTCTTGGGTGGTTCTCCCCCCTCTCCCAATGGTTCCTCAGCAGATTTGGAATCATTGGATCCTTGATTGTTATCAGTGGTACAGGCCCTAGATTCAGGTTCAGAGTTCCTCTGTTGAATGTCTTGAGCTAACTTGAGTGCAGTCTCGGATACCTGGGTAGTGTGATCAAGCTTTTCCATAATAGCTTTCAAAGTGGCCTCAAGGTTGAAACCCCGGTTGCTAGTTCTTTCCTCGGCCATATCCGACTCGATGACAAAATCAGCACTGACTAGGCGCCCTTGTTGATTACGGATCCAAGCCAGCACGTCTATCCCTCTAACATAGGGCAAACGCTCAATTTTTCGGCCTAAGGGTCCATCCTAAGCTTCCATAATTATCTCAAAATTTTTATAACGTACACCCTTAATTAGTTCTCTTAACCAATTACCCTTGCAGGGGTCATGGGGAAGGGTATGTATTAAGGATGTAGGATGTAAAGTTTCCTTTAATTACCCACTCAATCAACAAAGCATGGCAACACATCACAAACACGGCAGCATATCATCACAACAATGTGTGTGCATATAGGTGATCCGACAGTGTCCTAGAAGGTCCATTACATGCAATTCTTTCTTTTAAGAGGGTAGGCTAGGGTCCTCAACTTTGCTTGTACCAATCTTTATACCTAACCACATGTGACATTGGGAATGTCGCGTGGGTCCAGCAGTACGTGATTGATCCATTTGATATACCCAAGGGCAAGCCCAAGGGTACTAGGCAAGAGGGGTTTGATAGCTTCGCCCAACACATGGAATCAGGAAAACCAAGGTCGAACTAGGCTATCAGTTGGCAAAGATACATCGAGGGACAATCGAGTGATCATGCAACAATAGCGCACACAATGCAATAAATGAAAGCACACAATCAAGCGGATGCAAGTGATTGATTTTATTAAACAATAAGAAATTAATTTAGCCCAATCAAATTAAATGAGTCTAGCCCTCGACATCCCCAGTGGAGTCGCCAAACTGTAAACCCCGGAAAACGGCCCACAAGGATTTGGCGGAAAGAGAATGTATATGGAATGGGTGAAAGACAACAAACAAAAAGGAGTCGCCACCTCATTTTTTAGGGAAAAGAGGAAAACCACAAAAATGTTTTATTTTCAAAACCACATGACTCCATTAAAGGAAAAGCAAAGTCTTTGAAACCAGAAAATTGGATTCGGGGGCTAAGTTACAACGTGGGAAGGTTCTGGGCAAAAGCCCATAGGCACCCACATCGCCCGATGTCACACCCCATTTTTGCCACCCTAGCTAGGGTTTGTCATTGCCTGTGTCTTTTTGTTTCCTTTTTGAGTCTAGTCTTTTGCATTGAGTTTTTAGAGTCCTAAGGATGATGTGTATGAATTTTGGTTCGATTTGGAGTTGATCTTGAGGGTTAATTAGAACTTTTGTGACTTGAGGGGCATATTCGTCTTTTTGATCACAAACTTTCCATTTGACCTTGAAATGATCTCCAAGTTGCCAATTGGAGTTCATATGGTTGTATTTGAGGTATTTGTGGGTTTGATTCGATGAATTGAAGGTTCGGGATTAGAATGGCTCAACAAGGCTCAGGATGGCTAAGAGACCTACTTCGGGTTTGCTCGAATTGGTTCATGATTTTCACTCTATGACTACTCATTTGACCTTGATTGGTCTTAATCTCATCCCCAAATGTGTTTAGGGAGGTTGAATTTCGAATTGGAAAGCATTCGGTGCGACCCTATGTGCATACCTAAGCTAAGCAATGGTGATGCATAGCGGTTAACCACCTTTGTAGGACCCAACCATGCAGCCATGGCTAGGGTTTTTTGCCCTCAAGTGACTCAAATTACATTCCCCTTTGAAACACGGTCGTTTTGGCTTTCGTTTCGTCAAAATCGGAGTTGATTTGAGCTCGGAAACACATTTGGAAGTCGAAAAGGTCAAAAATGGGCAAAAGCTGACAGGGCCTCGGGTGACCACCCAGGCCTGGGCGGCTAGCCGCCTGGGCCCAGGCTGCTAGCCGCCCAGCCCCAGGTGGTCACCCGAGCCACTTTCCTTTTTTGAGCCTTGACGCGGCTCCCACCCTATTTTCTCGGATTTGCTCGCCTTTGGCCGCCATTTAACCCTAATTTCAGCCCTTTTTGACCTACTTGAGCCCCAAGGTAACCTCTAAGAGCCCTTGGATCAATCCCTAGGGTTTTAATCCCAACCATTGAGGGTTTTCCCTCAATCCCTATAAATACCCCCTTATACTTCAGCAATAGGGGAGCCAATTTCAAAACTAGGAGAGGCACATTGGAGGCTATGGCAGCCATCCTTAGGGTAGTTCAACCTAAACTTTGAGTGAGAGAGTGTGAGAGAAGGCTTGAAGGAAGGCTAGAGGATTGCTTGGAGGCTTGAAGGAAGGAATTTCCAGCAGCACATAAGAGGAGGAGGACTCTCTACAGCAGCCACCATAGGTATGCCCCTCCCCCTTTCTCTCTTTTATTCAAACTAGGGTTTTTTACATAGCTTTGCATTATTTCATGTTTAAAGCTTATTATTTTATCATGTGTTGATGATTCTAATGCTTAGAATGCATGATTAGGATATTGTCTATGGCTGGTTTTGCATGATATAATGTCATTCTATGTGGTTTTATGAGTGTTGGTGTTTTTAGGGTTTCTTAGAGTCTTTTCTAGGGTTTTGCATTGAATAGTCAATATTTTATGCTAAAGCTTGTGTTTTTATTGTGTTTTGCTATTTCCATTAGTACGTATGCATGCTTAGGATCATATTTGTGGGCTGTTTAGTATGCTAGGATGTTATTCCATGTGATTTACTGCATGTTTGGGACTTTAGGGTTTCTTAGGTGCTTAAAATGGTTTTCTGCATGAAATAACTCTTTGGCATATTAGAGCTTATGTTTTTATTGTGTTTTGTTGCTTCCATTGGAATATATGCATGATTAGGATAATATTTATGGGCTGTTTAGTATGCTAGGATGATGTTCCATGTGATTTGCTGCATGTTTGGGATCCTAAGGTTTCCTTAGTGCTGAAATGGAGTTTATGTTTAGAATAGCTATATTTCATGTGCAAGCTTGTATTTTTATCATGTGTGGATGCTTCTATTGATTAATATGCATGATTAGCATGATGTCTATGATGGGCTTTGCATGATTTAGAGTTATTCTATGTGTTTTTTAGCACAAATGTGACTCTAGGGTTTCATTCATCCTTGTATTAGGAAAGTTGCATATAGCATGATAGCTTAGGGTTTTTTTTTCTTGTGTTTTTCTTCATAGTTGACATATATGTGCTGCATATTTGATAGCTATGACATTTTTTCTGCATTCATAGTAGTTGATTTTAGGGTTGTTTACATGTCATTGCATGTAGGGTTGAATTAGGGTTTAGTTAGCATATGATTCATGTTGTTGCATGACTTGTGGTTGATTTTAAGCCTTATTTCAATTCTGTCCAGATCTGTTATTTGTCCTTGATATGATATTTTGAGCATGTGTTAGCCTATGTTTGGGCATGATAATGGCTTGATTTGGCATCTAGCTTGTTTGGTTGGCATTTTTGGTATGTTTTGCATGGAAATTGCAGGTGCTTTGACAGGTACAACAGGTGCAACTACCCCACCAATGTGGGGTGGTTATTTTGGCTATTGTGAGATGAAATCTTGCAAACTACCCTATGCAATAGGGTGGTTATTTTGACAGGTTGCTTTGCTAAAGGTAAGTAGGGTGTGAGGGTGCCCCAATTCACCCTTCTTTCCTTTTCCTTGAAACTTTCCTTTTCTCCCCCCCTAGGGTTGTTTCCTAATAGAGGGGTATGGTAACTCCTATAGTTTCCTTTCAATAACAAATACCTTTTGAATCAAGGTTTCCATGTTTTACCAAAAATCTTTTGAGAATCATTTATTTTGGAAACTTACCATGTTTTACTTGAAAGGAAACTTAGGGTTTACCATAGGCCTTGATTAGGTTATAACCCTATTCCCTTTCGAACTACGTGGACTTTGATCCATGTATTTCCATACATGGTACGTAGGCGCTCTCCGTGATGTTCAAGTCCGCCCTAGGATACTAAGTATCCTAGGTTTTCTCCCCCCTCTTTCTTTTTCTGTTTTACTTTGATTTACTTGATTATATGGATGAATGAATGAATGATATGCATGCTGTCTTGTGATGATAACTGTTGATTTGTGTGTGATTAAGACTTTGATTTAGCCCAATTAAATTAAGAGACCGTTTAGGGCGATATGGGTGCCTATAGGCTTTGCCTAGAACCTTCCCATATCGTAACTTAGCCTCCGAATCCCCGAATTCTCTGGTTTCCAAAAGATCATTTGCCTTACCATTTTTAAACATGGAGTCATTATTTTGTTTTCCTAAAACAAAACTGTTTTTTAGGGTTTTCCTTGTTTCCTTTAAAAAATAAGGTGGCGACTCCCTTTTCCTTTTTCAAACCTAACCAATCTCTTCGCCAATCCCTCGTGGGCCCGATTTCCGGGGTCCACACCCGAGTTGGTCTCTTAATTTAATTGGGCTAACTTAAGATCTTTTCCACTCAAATATCATCATATATCACCACAAGGCAGCATGCATATCATATATTCCATCCAAACATCCATGCATAATCAATCAAACAAAACAAAACAGAAAAAAGAAAGAAGAAAAAGAAAAGCCTAGGATACTTGGATCCTAGGATGGACTTGAGCCTCACGAAGAGCGCCTACGTACCATGCAGCGAAATACATGGATCAAAGTCCACGTAGTTCGAAAAGAATAAGGTTACAACCTAATACAAACCTATGGTAAAAACCCTAGGTTTCCTCACTTGAAAATATATTGATTTAATCCAAAACTGAAAACTCCCACAAGCGGAAAACTTTGATAAAAACCAGAATTTATTATTGAAGGAAACCTTTGATAAACACTATATGTTTGTATTAAGAAGTAACCCTAGGAGGGAGAAGAGAAAAGAAAGAAAAAAAAAGTGAATTAGGGCACTTCATACCCTACCTACCTGAGCGCAAAAGCTCCAAGCATTAGCCATTTCAAGCCATAGCAGTCTTATTTGCAATAGGATAAGCATTGTACCTGTTTGCACCCTTACAAGTGCACAAAATCATGCAAAGAGAGCAATATGCAAATCTCTTGTAGTCTCTTCCTTGTCTTCAAACTTCTTATTTCCTTGCTTGCTTGGGGTTGAAGAACCTCCTCTTGAAGTCCTTCTAGCTTTCCAAACTCGTAGCTCCCTTTCTCTCTATGTGTAAAGTGCAATTAACCTCCCCCTATGTGCTGAATATCATGTCCTTTATATAGAGAACTGACCCCCTAAACCAATGGCTAAGATTAATTCATTAAACAATGATCCTAGGGCTATCAGAGACTCTCTTGGTGCTCAAACAACTCAAACTTACACACTCCTAAGAGCAAACAAGTTGTTTTGGCGGAGGAAACCGTCAAAAGAGGGAAAGAGAGAGTCAGAGTTCGAGTTGAGGACGGAGTCCTCGGGTGACCAACTAGGCCTGGTCGGTCAGCCTTCTGGGCTTGGACGGCTGACCGTCCAGCCCCGGACGGTTACCCGAGGGTCCTCCTAGTTTTGCTCCGGTTTTGACTCCTACTCGCTGTAGAAGTCCTAAAATGCTCAAATTAAGTCCGATTTTGACGAAATAAGAGCCAAAACGACCGTGTTTCGAAGGGGAACACATTTTTAGGCATTTTAGGACAAAAATCCTCAACCATGGGTGCATGGTTAGGTTTTACAAAGGTGGTTAACCATGGTGCCTCACCATCGCTAAGCTGGGTTTGTACACAAGGTCGAACCAAATGCTTTCCCAATCGAAAATTGATCTTTTTAAACATATTTAGGACATAAATAAAGCCCAATTGAAGTTAAACAAGAGAAAATTGGTTGGGTCTTGTGAGTCAATTTGAGCAAACCAAGAAAGGGTCTTTTAGCCAACCCGAACCATTATGAGCCGAATTGATCTTAAACCATTAATTCATGAAATTGAACCGATATATAGACTCTATATAACCATATGAACTCGAGGAAATGACTCGGGATTCATTCCAAAGTCAAATGGAAAATATACGGCTTAAAAGACGATTATGCCTTTAAAGTCGCAAAAGTTCTTATTGACTATCGAGATGAACTCCAAATCACTTCAAAATTCATACACATGATATTCAATGCCATAGAAACTCAATGCAAAAGACTAGACTCAAAAAGGACTCAAAATCCTACATGAAATGATATGTCCTAGCTAAGGTGACAAAAATGGGGTGTGACAGTATTCTGTTATTTTTGCATAGTTTTGTGCACTTGTAAAGGTACAAACAGGTACAATAATTGCCTTATTGCAAATAAGGTCGTTATTGCTTAAGCTTGCTATCGCTTGGAGAAAATTGCATAAGGTAAGTAGGGTATGAAGTGCCCCAATTCACTTTTCTTTTCTTAACCTTTCTTTCTCTTCTCCCTCCTAAGGTTATTCCTTAATATGGATATATGGTGATTTCTGTGAACCCACGAAAAAGCGCGGCACCCACAAGGGTTTGGCAAAAAGATAAGGGGTTTAAAAGACAATAAATGAAAAGGAGTTGCCACCTCATTTTTTAGGGAAAAGAGGAAAACCATAAAAATGTTTTATTTTCAAAAACCACATGACTCCATTAAAGGAAAAGCAAAGTCTTTAAAACCAGAAAATTGGATTCGTGGGCTAAGTTACGACGAAGGAAGGTTCTAGGCAAAGCCCATAGGCACCCACATCTCCCGAGTTGGTCTCTTAATTTGATTGGGCTAACTTAAGATCTTTTTCACCCAAATATCATCATATATCATCACAAGGCAGCATGCATAACATATATTCCATCTAATCATCCATGCATAATCAAACAAATAAAACAAAACAGAAAGAAAGAAAAGAACCTAGGATACTTGGATCCTAGAACGGACTTGAGCCTTACGAAGAGCGCCTACGTACCATGCAGCGAAATACATGGATCAAAGTCCACGTAGTTCGAAAAGAATAGGGTTACAACCTAATGTAAACCTATGGTAAAAACCCTAGGTTTCCTTATTTGAAGAATGTATTGAATAATCCAAAATTGAAAACTTCCACAAGATGGAAACTTTGATAGAAAATTAGAATTTTATTAACAAAGGAAACCCTTGATAATTATCATGTGTTCGTATTAAGAAGTAACCCTAGGAGGGAGAAGAGAAAAGAAAGAAAAAGAAAGGTGAATTAGGGCACCCTTACACCCACTTACCTGAGCGCAATCACTCCAAGCATTAGCAATTTTAAGTAATAGCAGCCCTATTTGCAATAGGACAATTATTGTACCTGTTTGCACCCTTACAAGTGCACAAAACCATGCAAGAAGAACAATATACTAATCTGGACAGAACCATGGCAAGACCTAAAATCATCCATTTATCATGCAAACAACAAGAATAATGAATAACTAAGGACCCCAACTCAATCCTACATGTAATGACCTAACTAACATGCATAAAAACCTGCCAAAGACACTCTAACAATCATAAGAGACTCCAATGATATCAATAAACATGATAACTAAGTCTATTCTAACCAAAAAGATGATATTTCATGTAAAATATGAAAAAAGGCCTTCCTACGGTGAGCTTTCTTAAGTGAAACTATCCTAAGACAATTTCACGTAAAAAAGTCACTATGGAGAGGTTCAATCATCATATCCTACGTAAAATATATATATTAGAACACAATGAAAGTGATTTCATGTTTAAACACATCACAGAAAGCTCTCATGCAAAACCCTACTTAACAAAAAGGATAATTATCCTTAGAAAAGGATAATATCTCTAAAACCCCTATAAAATCTACTATATGAATGCAAACCTAGCATGATTCAACTATATGCAGCATATATAGAATGACTATGATGAGAAACTACTCACAGAGTTAAGCTAAGCATGCTGTATGAAACTTGTGTGATTTTAGGGTTATCGAAACCCTAATCTCACAACTATGCATAAAAACCTATGAAAAGACTCTAACACATGCTCAAATCATCATGAACATCATTCATATCATATATATTAACTAACAGGAGCATCAACTCATGACAATTATCACAACAACCTAAACATGTGAACTATGCATGATTTAAGAGTATAGAAAATAAAATACTTTCAAAACCTTAGTAAACCAGGGATTATCAAGCATATAAAGCCATAAATCATCTCAAAATCATTCACATAACATCACTCAAGCATTGAATTCAATCCATAAGAAGAGCTATTACATGCACTAGAACTATCCTAAAGAAAGGAGGAGAAGATGAAGGAGGAAAGTCTAATTTCAGCAATTGAAAGTGTGTTTACCTCTTGTAGAACCTCCCTTGCCTTCAAAGTCCTTGTTATCTTGCTTGCTTAGGGTTGAAAAGCCTTCTCTTGATGTCTTTTTAGCTCTCCAAACTCATAGCTCCCTCTCTCTCTAAGTATAAAGTGCAATTCACCTCCCCCATGTGCTGAATATCATGTCCCTTATATAGAGAACTGACCCCTTAAACCAATGGCTAAGATTAATTCATTAAAAAATGATCCTAGGGCTATTAGAGACTCTCTTGGTGCTCAAACAACTCAAAAGTACACAATCCTAAGAGAAAACAAGTTGTAATGGTGGAGGAAACCGTCAAAAGAGGAAGAGAAAATCAGAATTTTAGTTGAAGACGGAGTCTCTTGGGTGACCATCTGGCCCCGGACGGTTAGCTGTCTAGGCGTAGACAAATGACCGTTCAGCACTGGACGGTTACCCGAGGGTTCTCTCCAGTCCGCTCCGGTTTTGACTTCTAATCGCTCCAGGAGTCTTTCAGGGGTCAAATTAAGTCTGATTTTGACGAAATAAAAGCCAAAATGACTGTATTTCGAAGGGGAACACATTTTTAAGCATTTTAGGACAAAAATCCGTAACCATGGGTGCATGGTTAGGTTTTACAAAGGTGGTTAATCATAGTGCCTCACCGTCGCTAACCTGGGTTTGTACACAAGGTCGAACCAAATGCTTTCCCAATCGAAATTCGATCTTTCTAAACATACCTAGGATGTAAATAAAGCCCAATTGAAGTTAAATGAGAGAAAATTGAGCAGGTCTTGTGAGTCAATTTGAGCAAACCAAGAAAGGGTCTTTTAGCCAACCCGAACCGTTATGAGCCTGTGAACCCCGGAAATTGGCCCATGAGGGATTGGCGAAAAGATTGGTTAGTTGGGGGGTTTGAAAGAGAAAAAGGAGTCGCCACCTTATTTTTTAAAGGAAACAAGGAAAACCCTAAAAACCATTTTTGTTTTAAGAAAACAATTTGAATGACTCCATAAAAAAGGAAAGGCAAAAACTAATCTTTTGGAAACCAAAGAAATCGGGGATTCGGAGGCTAAGTTATGAAATGGGAAGGTTCTAGGCAAAGCCTATAGGCACCCATGTCACCCTTTCGGTCTCTCAGTTCATTTGAGCTAAATCAAAGATCTTTCCATACAAAAATCAGCAAGTATATCATCACAAGAATTGCATGCATATCATATATTTCATTCATCCATCCATGCATAATAAGCAAATAAAACAGAAAATAAAGAAAAAGAAAACAAAACAAAAAGAAGCCTAGGATGCTTGGATCCTAGAACGGACTTGAGCCTCACGAAGAGCGCCTACGTACCATGCAACGAAATACATGGATCAAAGTCCACGTAGTTCGAATAGAAATAGGGTTAAGACTTAATGCAAACCTATGGTTAAAACCCTAGGTTTCCTTATTTGATCAAAAGAGAATTGATAGAAAGTTTGATTTTAGGAAAGAAATCCACAAGATGGAAACTTTAATAAAAACCAGAATTTTATTTATGAAGGAAACCTCTAATTATACCATAAACTCATATTAGGAAATAACCCTAAAAGGGAGAAGAGAAAGGATAAGGAAGAGAGGTGAATTGGGGCACCTTCACACCCGCTTACGTGAGCGCAATTGCTGCAAACATTAGCCATTTCAGACATAAGCAGCCCTATTTGCCATAGGACAAATACCACACCTATTTGCACCCTTACAAATGCTCAAAACCATGCAAAAACACTAACATGCAAATCTGGACAGAATAGTATCATGGCCTAAAAATCATCCACTAAGCATGCTAACAGCAAAACAGCGAACAATAATAAGTCCTAACATATTCCTAGAACCATATCATGCATAAAAACCCTAAAACATACTAACATGCATGCAAAACTATCATGTTTACTCCATATGAAAAACATATACAGCAAACACGAAGAAAAACCAATAAAAAAGTCTACTTTATCATGCTATATGAAAACAAACACAAAACAAAGACTCTAAAACCCTAAACTCACAAATATGCTTAAAAACATACAAAACATACTTTAATCATGCTAAAACCAAACTAAACAGAAATTAAATCATGCATATTAACTAACTAAAGCAATATAACATGATGAAAATCCTAACTCTAACATGCAATGACACTAATCCTAGCACAAGGACAAACAGGAGCACAAGAATCACACCCATGCTTAAAAATCTAAAGGACAGCCCTAAAGCATGCTAAACAGTAGATATTCCATGTATATTAACTAACTAGAGTGTTAATACATGATAAAAAAGTTACCTTTAACATGCAATAGGCCTATCCTATATGAAAACCTAGTTTAAGCTTGAATAGAGAAGGAGAATACCTTAGGAAGGGCCTTCCTTGCTGCTGTATGAACTCCCTCTTGCTCTTATGGATGACTTGAATCAATGTTCTCCAAGGCTACAGCAAGAACTCCAGCTCTCCTTCAAGTCCCTCTCTCTCATTCTCTCTCAAACACTCTAATTTTAGTGCATAAGGTGGCTCCCCTTGTGCTGAAGCATAGGGGGTATTTATAGACTTCAATTAGGATTAACCAATGGCTGGGATTAAAACCCTAAAAATTAATCCAAGGGCTATTAGAGACCCCCTTGGGGCTTAAGTAACTCAGAAGTTACCAAAAATTAGAAGGAAACTCGTCCAAAAGAGTCCTTGTACGTCAAAATAGGGAGGAATCCGCTTCAGCAAGGAAACATGGTGTAAATAGGAAAGTGGTCTCGGGTGACCACCCAAGGCTGGGCGGCTAGCCACCTGGGCCCAGGCGGCTAGCCGCCCAGGCTTGGGTGGTCACCCGAGCCCACTTCTAATTTTTTGCCTGTTTTGACTCCTAATCCTTCTAGAAGTGTTTCAGGGGGCAAATTAACTCCGATTTTGATGAAACAAAAGCCAAAACGACCGTGTTTCGATGAGGAATATGTTTTTGAACATTTTAGGGTGAAAAATGCTAACCATGGGGGCATGGTTAGGTTTGAACAAGGCGGTTAACCACTATGCTCTACCTTTGCTAAGCATAGGCATGCACATAGGATCAAACCAAACACTTTCCATATCAAAATTGAACTTCATGAAACACTTTTGGGGGTAAAATGATGACTAATGAAAGTCAATTTGAAAAGATTTGGTTGAGAATTGTGAGTTAATTAGAGTTAACCCAAAGAAGGGTCAATTAACCAACTTGAACTATATTGAGCCATTTTAATCCCGAGCCATTGACTTACCAAATTGACACTAGAAATACCTCTTATGCATCCATATGAACTCCAATTGACAATTTGGAGATCATTCCAAGGTCAAATGAAAAGTTTGGGACTTAAAAGACGATTATGCCCCTCAAGTCACAAAAGCTCTTATTATCCCTCAAGATCAACTCCGAATTGAACCAAAATTCATATCCATTGTCCTTGTGACCCTAGAAACCTAATGCAAGTGACTAGACTCAAAAACAAAACAAAAACATGCATGAAATGATGAGCCCTAGTAAGGTGGTGCAAAAATGGGGTGTGACAGAGCCGAATTGATCTTAAACAATTAATTCATGAAATTGAACCTATATATAGACTCTATGTACTCATATGAACTCGAGGGAATGACTCAGGATTCATTTCAAGGTCAAATGGAAAATATACGGCTTAAAAGACGATTATGCCCTTAAAGTCGCAAAAGTTCTTATTGACTATTGAAATGAACTCCGAATCACTTCAAAATTCATACACATGATATTCAATGCCATAGAAACTCAATGCAAAAGACTAGACTCGAAAAGAACTCAAAATCCTACATGAAATGGTATGTCCTAGTTAAGGTGACAAAAATGGGGTGTGACAATTTCCAAAGGTTTCCTTATCAAATAAAGTACCTTTTTCTCAAAGTTTCCGTCTTATGAAAGTTACTTAATTTCAAACTTGGTTTAAATATCAGATTTTCTATCTTTCAAATAAGGAAACTTAGGGTTTTTACCATGAGTTCGTATTAGGATTTAACCCTATTCTAATCGAACTACGTGGACTTTGATCCATGTATTTCGTTGCATGGTACGTAAGCGCTCGTTTTGAGGCTCAAGTCCGTTCTAGGATCTAAGTATCCTAGGTTTTCCTTCTCTTTTCTTTTTTTCTGTTTTATTTTATTTTCTTTATTTGATTATGCGTGGATGAAATAGATGGATGGGATACATGTTATGCATGCTGTCTTGTGATGATATATGATGATGTTTAAGTGAAAAAGATCTTAAATTAGCCTAATCAAATTAAAAGACCAACTTGGGCGATGTGGGTGCCTATGGGCTTTGCCCAGAACCTTCCCACGTTGTAACTTAGCCCCTGAATCCAATTTTTCTGGTTTTAAAGACTTTGCTTTTCCTTTTAAAATAGAGTCATGTGGTTTTGAAAATAAAACATTTTTACGGTTTTCCTCTTTTCCTTAAAAAATGAGGTGGCGACTCCCTTTCCCTTGTTGTCTTTCACCTAATCCCCAAATCCTTGTGGGCCGCGCTTTTTCGTGGGTTCACACCTATTCATCTTAATTTACCGTACATCTATGAGAAAACCTAATATATATATATATATATATATATATATATATATATTACTTACTTGATTCTCCGCGTACAGAGGTGAAGAAGGTGAAAAAGGAGCAAACTTTTCCTCAGCCGTTAATCCTATATTCTTTCAATGGCTTTCAAGCCAAAAAGTTATAACTTCCCTTATAAGATCTTATATAGGGCACAACTTAATCCTAAGCTATTTAGGTTTACTTTCAATATTAATGTTTGGTTACGTAGTTAACTAATCCGTGATTATATCTAATCCCAATAATTATGTGAATAGTAAAATCAACTAATAAATTAAATTAACCGTAACGCGTTAAATATATAATTAATTAAATAAATAAATTTACGTAAATACGGGGCATTGAACTAAGTGCCTCCCTAATGCTGAAGTATAGGAGGATATTTATAGGGTTTGAGGGAAACGAATCAATGGTCGGGATTAAAACCCTAAATATTGATCCAAGGGTTATTAGAGACTCTCTTGGGGCTCAAGTAGCTCAATTAGGGTTAAAAATAAGGTGGAATAGCAGCTGGAGGCGGAGTAGTTCGAAAAAATAGGAAGGAGTCCCGCTTCAGCACACAAAAAAGGAAAGAGGCTCGGGTAACCACCTAGCCCTGGGTGGCTAGCAGCCTGGGCCCAGGTGGCTAGCCACCTAGGCCTGGGTGATCACCCGAGGCCCTGTCACCTCTTGCCTATTCTGAGCTCTTTCAGCTTCCAAATGTGTTTCGGGGGTCAAATTAACTTCGATTTTGACAAAACGAAAGCCAAAACGACCAGGTTTTGAAGGGGAATATGATTTGAGTCACTTTTACGCAAAAATCCCTAGCCATGGCTGCATGGTTAGGTTTCACAAAGGCAGTTAACCGCTATGCACCATCGTCGCTAAACTTAGGTATGCACATAGGGTCACACCGAATGTCTTCCAATTCAAAATTCAACCTTCTAAAACACTTTTGGGGATGAAATTAAAACCAATTAAAGTCAAATGAGTGGGAATTATAAGTCGATTTGAGCCTACCCGAAGTGGGTCTCTTAACCAACCTGAACCATATTGAGCCATTTTAATCCTGAACCATCAATTCATCGAATTGAACTCATAAATACCTCAAATGTATCCATATGAACTTTAATTGACAACTTAAAGATCATTTCAAGGCCACATGGAAAGTTTGTGACCTAAAGGACGATTATGCCCCTCAAGTCGTAAAAGTTCTTATTAACCCTTAAGATTAACTTCAAATAGAACTAAAATTCATACACATTATCGTCAAGAACCTAGAAACTCAATGCAAAATACTAGACTCAAAAAGGAAACAAAAAGACACATAAAATGACAAACCCTAGCTAAGGTGGCAAAAATGGGGTGTGACAGCCCTCAACCCCGGTCGATCGGGTTGCCTTTGCATTAAAACCTTAAAAACCCTTTTAAAAATATTTTCTAAACATTCTTGAAAGTAGAGAGATGTTTAAAAACAATTTTCCACCTAAGGTATAGGGCAACTAAAGTCACTTACTTTCCCTACGAATGGGTGTGAGCCGCGTAGCTTCAAACACTTGAAATTTAATGCACCTTTACAGCTTCACATGTCTTCAATCAACCCAAGACTCAACCACACTTTGGTATGGAATTTGACAACATAAAAAACATGGACTTTACACAATATACTACACGCACGCACACACACACACACACACACACACACACACACACACACACACATATATATATATATTTTTAGGCAAGACCAAAATTATGATGTAAAACCTTTTACTCCTACACCCATTATTGTTTTTTTAAGTGATTCACATTTCACTAAATCCACCATTGGAATTGAATGATTTGTTAATTCACATTTTCTTTTGTAAATAAAACTATTTATTTTGGGCATTTTATAGATGGGATTACTCCAAATGTTTGACGAGTTTGATATTTGATGTGCATGAGAAGAATATCAAATCCAGATTTAGCAGATTTTTCTACTCCTAATGAGTTAGCACATAGATAGGAGAGGAAAACTATCAAATACAGATCACAGACACAGTTTTAGTATAAAGAATAGCACTAACTGCAAGAACCTGGTCCAACAATTAATTACTAATTTGATGGGCTTGGAAGTGGCTCTATATGATCAAACATGGTTGGGGATTTGTGATTGGGACTCATTGCATGGAATCTTCTCAGTAGGGATGAACTCAAGTGGACACATGTTGGCTTCAAATTTGAGCAAGTTAGAATTTACCAAATCCGGTAATGGCACCCATCTTGATCATTGTGAGCGCATAAAACAGGTTTGGTTTGAATTATTGGGTCATAAAAGTGAAATCAATTTTATGCATCAAACTTAATCACTATATATATATGTCATTTATTTTGAAAGTTCTCTTTCCACAACAATCGAGACATGTTTGGACATCCAAATGGACAACGAATTGAACAAGGCTTTTGAAATGAATAAAATTGTAGAATAATTCCCAAAATTTATGCTTTAAATGCCATGAAAACCAAATGAAATCTCTATCCATTTCTACAAAAATTCATAGCATACTAGTGTTCTAAAATTCAAACCGACCTATCACCCAAAAAAAAAAAAAAAAAAAAAAAAAAAGAAACTCAAACCCGACCGTCTAGTTCAATTGGTTGAACCATCGACCAATCCGGGTTCCGGTCCGGTTAACCCCCTAACTGTTCTAAGTATAAAACCATTATATTTTAGCAAACCTGTTAAAACCACCGGTTGAACCACTAGTTCATGAGAACCGTTCACGGTCTAATGAACCCAGGCGGTTTTTTCATTAAGCAAACTATGTAGCTTAAAAAGCCAAAACGCAAACTTCGGCTAAACTTAAAGCCTCAATTTCGATAGTTCAAGATGCAGTAGGGATCGAGACATCAAGTTAAGGTTTTGGTCTCTCATGAATTGCTCTCTCTCGCTTCAAACCAAGGTATGTCTCCTTCCTTCTTCCTTCTTCCTTCTTCCTTCTTCTTTTTTCTAAGTTCTATTCTTCTGATTTATATATATAGATATATATAGATATATATATTTTTTTTTTCAAAAGGCAAAAGCCCCAATTCGCTAGACTTACACAGTTAGGTTTTTTGCCCCTCATATCTTAAGGTATGTTTACAACTCTCTCATTGCTCTTAGCCTATCTTTTCATCTCTTCGACTCTTTCTCTCTCTCAACTACTGTCTCACTACTAGTCCTTTGCAATGATTTTATTATTATTATTATTTTTTATTACAGACAGTTATCTCATTCTCTCAAAAGTTACAACTCTCCTCTCAAACGGCTTAATCACTTCCTGATTGAGTTCCCACTTTAGTTATTCTTCTTATTTAGTTCTAATTCTTTTATAATCTTGATTACTTGTACATGGAAGTTGGGACAATGACTTTCGTTTTTTATTTCATTTATATATGCAAGAGACAAGGAAACAAGTAATCATTAGTTCTTATGAATTATATAATATTTAATATTTATTATGTCATCGGTTCAATTCTAATTTAACCTGACAGTTGAATCAGTGACCCTTAACCCGATGATGTTTCCAGTTTGATAAACAGTTTGGGTTTTAAAACATTGTAGCATACTGTTTCCACCAAAATTTCGATTCTGGAAATTGGGTTGCGCGAGCATGCTAGCCACAAAATTGTGACGAAATGTGGGTTCTACCTTGCCTTGAATGGCCTCAAGGACTTTCACTGTAACAAATAACAAAGTAAACAGGAGAATAACAGAAATTAAAGAGAAATGCTTACCACGGAGGAAGCCATTTTCATTGATAACTTTTGAAATTACAAAGATACAAAGGGGTGCACACGCCTTTGAACAGAAAGGAGCACACGTTTCTGGGTTTGAAATCCTAAGATTCTAAAAGAAAATGAAAAAAGATAAAAGTTCCGGGGAACTGGTTTGTTAATTGATCTTGAAAGTCCTTCTCCAAATGGCTGCTTCTCTTTTTTATATGCTTCAATCATAATTGCTCCATAGACCTCGCCCGCTAACTGCCCACTTTTATGGCCCATTAACTCCATAATTGCTACGTTTTATAATCTCCCATGATCTATAACTGCCCCGAATATGTAGTTGATAATGGTTTCATGATATAATGGAGATTCGGTCTTTATTGGCTGAACCCAATAGCCTTAAAATCCAGCAGGCAAAACTATAGTGGCTTCAAAGCACCGTGGTAATTCGGTCCCATTTGGTCGATCCCCAGAGCTTGAATCCATTAGACCGAATCAGCACATAACTTTACTCAGGTCGATTTTTAGGGTGTAAACGTTGCCCCCCACATTTTACCTAATTGTATTTGGTAAAATGTCTCAATTTCTACAAATCGGCCTATCATCATACTTCTATTATTGACAAGGGTATTGACGTTCACCTTTCTCTTATGACACGTGTCAACACTCTAAGTCCTCAATTTTAAAGACACGTGTTCCCCTTTTAATTAGTTCCTTAACTAACAGCACCAGATTACTAATGATAGCGCCGTGTCGCTCACTATTCTCGAGGAAACATCTCTTCCAAAACGTCTTTTCCATTCCTCTTAAAAGCGCCAAACCCCTCAAAAAGCCCTTGAAACACAACTTCTTTATCTTCCTTACGAACTAGAGCTTCTCTTTCCAGGGTCTTCTTTCTCCAGTGATTTGCTCGTTCTTTTTCTCCATTCGGGGTTTTCTTTTCTGCTATTTCTGATTCTTCTGCTCGTGCTTTTCTCTAGCTTACAACTTCGTCACTCTTTCACCTTGCATCTTCCTTTCTACAATGGCAGAACCTACGCCTGGTGATGCCGCCGGGAAATCACGTCTAGAAGGATTCAAAGCAATTGATCCTACAGTGGCTATCCCTAAGGTACTTATTCCTATCAACAATTCCTATACTTTAGGCCCTATGTTCCTCTCTGCTGAAGCCACCAGGTCTTACTCTTCTGTTTCCCCAAAACCTCAATCAAAGGTTTTTGTTTTTTAAAACCCTAAATGTAATATCAACTCTTCTTTCTCCAAATCAATTCGTTGCTGGCCAAACAGATAGAAGAACTGGCTTTTATGGTTCGATAGGATGGTTGCTGTTAAATCCAACGAATGGCATGAATTAGGAATTTATGAAATCCTTCACTTATCTAAATTCTGGATCCCCATTAACAAAGAAATTTTGTCTTCAGCTTTGTGTTTCTGGTCGGCATCTACCAATTCTTTCCACTTTAATTTTGGAATGATGACTCCCACACTTTTGGATTTAGCGATCCTTTTCGGTCCTCGTCTCAATGGGAAATGGATTAATGCCTTGGCCGAAATCCCTGAGTTTGATGACTCGATCTCTTTTGACAAGAAAAGTACGTTTTACACCAACTTCCTCAATCTCTACATGAAAACAGAGGGCGATGTTGATGAAACTAAATATGTTGCCTTTCTCCTCTTCTGGTTTTGCAAATGCCTTTTTTGTTCCCCCTCTTTTAAGATTGTCAAGGCCGATCTAAAATTAGCCATTTACTTGGCTAAAGGCTACAAGGCTGCTTTGGGGCCTTTAGTCCTTTCAAGCCTTTACAAAAGTTTATTTAATCTTTTATCTTCTAATTTTTAACTATGGGGGGTCCCCTTTGGATGCTTCAGATTTGGCTACATGCCTATTTCCCAGAAATAAGTCCTGCTAATGAATCCCACTAAGATGTTCCTTCCCTTGGGTACAATTTTATTGATTTTACTCACAACCCTCATTCTTTCAAAGATGGTTTCATTTTTTTCTATTCGTGTAATAATCGGTCTCCCAAGCAATTTTATCCATTTTTCCCATTAAGATGTGGACCACAATGGTTATTGGCCGTTTCCACTTTTGATGCTCCTTAGTCAGTACTGAAATCTTTTTGGAGCAGTGTGTTAATCCCCAGGGACCTCCATCATAGATTAATTCTAGAAAATTCTGGGAATAATCGTTGTGGAGTGGAAATCTATTGTCCCCATTTTGTTTCTAGGCAATTCGGCCTTCACCAATCCATCCCTTTTCCATTGATGTACAGTCTAAATTCTGATTTTTTGATTCGACTTGTCATTCATGACCTCGATGAAGTAGATAGTGTCGATGTCATTTTCAAGGTCTTAAAAAAGGATTTTGAAATCTCTCCCTTTTGCTACAAGCCATCTATATCTGATGACTTTACCACATTCTGGGGAAATTACATCAGAAAGAGTAGACTGATGGATCCAGCAAAGGCTTTTAGCAAACTTTTTACACATGAAGCTGCTGATGATTCGACCAATTCTAACAATGGTGATACTTATGAGCTTCCATCACAGGCCATAGAAATTGGAAAGAGCAAGCATAGAACCCAAAAAGGTATCCCTGTTGAACAATACTCAGCTTACCAGTCCGTATTAACTTATGAGAAATTCTATAATATCAAATGGATTCTTGGGGAAGACATGTGGGTAATGGTCGATAAAATAGATAGGGCTGTACTAAATATAAAATCAAAACAATTTGATGAATACATGGCAAAAAACAAAGGAAAAAAGGTTATGTCAGGCCCACATTTTTTTATGAAGTTTGAGAAATGGTTGAAGAAAAATCGACCATATACTCCATCTGCAAATTTTGCCATAGCCAATTTAGTTGATCCTCTTTTAGCTTTATCCTCACCTGATGAAGTTACTTGGGCAGGGAGATGCGCTACTAAAAAAGAACTTAACAGATTTCAATGGGTAACATGGCCCATATCAACTTTTTCCTAGGTATTTCTCTTGCCCTTTTTTTGTTCAATGGCTTTATTGGAGTATTCTAATTTTCCATACATTGCAGATGCTCCATCCTATGAACATCGGCCTCCTGCTCCTTTACTTGAACTCCCATATGAAGATGAGGAAGAGCTTCTAAGGACTTAGCCTGGCAAATCTAAGAGTGCTGCTCTAGTAAAATCCCTAACTACCAAGCCAAAGACAGCGGAAACCGAACCTCAGGTTACTGAAGGTCAAGCCAAGAAAAGGGGTAGATCGAAAACCTCAATAGCTACGGTTAGTCGAAGCAAGAAGTCCAAGGTAGGTGGTATAGATGAAATTTTTGCGTCTCTGTCCCAGAAAGGATCTGGTTCGACCTCCGTACCTATTTCTTCCTCCTCTATTTCAAAGCCAGCTTCCAGTCCTCAACACTCCAAGGTCGAGGATTCAAATCTTCATGAGTCTGAGTTTGATGATTAGGATGAACTCATCATTTTACCAGATCCTTCAGAAACCACAGCTCAACCACCCTCCGTGCCAGAAAAAATAATTACCACAGCTCTTGCTACATCAACTCCCCCCATTCCTTCTGAAGATAAATATACAATAGCTATGGCCTCTCTTGAAAAGCTTCGTTCTTTCTTGAAGCCTAAATTGGCTGAATCTCCTCTCTCCTCAACTACATCCAGCTTTTCTAAAGGCCTAGATGTTGAAAAAGCAAAAAAGCTCCTGAAAACAATTTCCACTGTCCTCATAGCTTCCATCTTTTCTCAGCTTGACATAATTAAGACCGCTATAAAAATTATATTGGCCGATTCCAATACTACTATAACAATGAGAAACTGATTGACAGGCAGGCTAAAACTCCATTCAGTTTATCTCATATCTTTGGTCACATTCAGTGTACCTATTCTCGTAATAGGCACCCACTTGTTGGTTGTAGTGTCTCTACACAAATAGCTTGAGACCAGCTATCCTCCTATAGAGTCAACCTAACAAGTGCTAGTCCTATGGTTCATTATTGTCCATCATAGTGAACCTTCAACTAGGAATGCTTTAGGAGTTTAGTACAGAGATATATCTACGGTCTCAAAATTACAACTCTTTGTAATTCCATATTCTCAACTCTAACTCCATGGACATATTATGTAAATATAAATGATGCATATAAAAATAATAGAATAAGCCCTTTTATTAAATCAATAATAAATGTGACTGTGAACCCCGGAAATCGTGAGGCCCACAAGGGGGTTTAAAAGTCGCCAATCTGTGGACCCAAGAAAAGAGGGCCCACGAATGGGTTTGGAAAAAGAAAGGAGTCGCCACCTTATTTTTTAAAGGAAACAAGGAAAACCCTAAAAACAGTTTTGTTTTAGGAAAACAAAAGATTGACTCCATATTTAAAAATGGAAAGGCAAATGATCTTTTGGAAACCAGAGAATTCGGGGATTCGGAGGCTAAGTTACGATATGGGAAGGTTCTAGGCAAAGCCTATAGGCACCCATATCGCCCTAAACGGTCTCTTAATTTAATTGGGCTAAATCAAAGTCTTAATCACACATAAATCAACAGTTATCATCACAAGACAGCATGCATATCATTCATTCATTCATCCATATAATCATGTAAATCAAAGAAAAAACAAAAAAAAGAAGGAGGGGGAGAAAACCTAGGATACTTAGTATCCTAGGGCGGACTTGAACCTCACAAGGAGCGCCTACGTACCATGTATGGAAATACATGGATCAAAGTGCACGTAGTTCGAAGAGGAATAGGGTTATAACCTAATCAAGGTCTATGGTAAACCCTAAGTTTCCTTTCAAGTAAAACATGGTAAGTTTCCAAAATAAATGATTCTCAAAAGATTTTTGGTAAATATGGAATTTTGATAAAAGACGGAAACTTTGATTTAAAAAGTATTTTTTTATCGAAAGGATACTATAGGAATCACCATATTCCCCTATTAGGAAACAACCCTAGGGGGGAGAAAGGGAAAGTTTCAAAGAAAGGGAAGAAGGGTGAATTGGGGCACCCTCATACCCTACTTACCTTAAGCAAAAGCAACCTGTCAAAGTAACCACCCTATTGCATAGGGTAATTACCTTATTTGTAAGATTTCATCTCACAATAGCCAAAATAACCACCCCACATTGGTGGGGTAGTTGCACCTGTTGTACCTGTCAAAGCACCTGCAATTTCCATGCAAAACATACCAAGAATACCAACCAAGCAAGCTAGATTCCAAATCAAGCCATTATCATGCCCAAACATGGGCTAACACATGCTCAAAATATCATATCAAGGACGAATAACAGATCTGGACAGAATTGAAATAAGGCCTAAAATCAACCACAAGTCATGCAACAACATGAATCATAAGCTAACTGAAGCCCTAATTCAACCCTACATGCAATGACATGCAAAAAACCCTAAAATCACCTATATGAATGCTAGAAATATCATAGTTATCAAATATGCAGCACATATATATCAACCATGAAGAAAACACAAAGAAAAACCCTAAGCTATCATGCTATATGCAACCTTCCTAATACAAGGATGAATGAAACCCTAGAATCGCAATTGTGCTAAAAAACACATAGAATAACTCTAAATCATGCAAAACTCATCATAGACATCATGCTAATCATGCATATTAATCAATAGAAGCATCAATACATGATAAAAACACAAGCTTGCACATGAAATATAGCTATTCTAAACATAAACTCAATTTCAGCACTAAGGAAACCCTAGAATCCCAAACATGCAGTAAATCACATGGAATAACATCCTAGCATACTAAACAGCCCACAAATATGATCCTAAACATGCATGGAAGCAACAAGACATGATAAAAACACAAGCTCTAATATACCAAAGAGTTATTTCATGCAGAAAACCATTTTAAGCACCTAAGAAACCCTAAAGTCCCAAACATGCAGTAAATCACATGGAATAACATCCTAGCATACTAAACAGCCCACAAATATGATCCTAAACATGCATGGAAGCAACAAGACGTGATAAAAACACAAGCTTTGATATGCAATCATCCTATTCTATGCAAAAACCCTAACTTTAAAAGAGAGAAGAGGAGGAAGGGGGGAATACCTATGGTGAAGTATCCTTTTGCTGCTGTAGGGTGTCCTCCTTCTCTTGTGTACTGCTGGGAGTTCCTTCCTTCAAGCCTTCAAGCAATGCTCCAGCCCTCCTCCAAGCTTACTCTCACACTCTCTCACTCAAAATATAGGTTAAACTACCCTAAGGATGGCTGCCATAGCCTCCAAGTCTCACACAAAGTGCCTCCCCCGTCTCCCCTATTGCTGAAGTATAAGGGGGGTATTTATAGGGATTGAGGGGAAACCCTCGATGGTTGGGATTAAAACCCTAGGGATTGATCCAAGGGCTCTTAGAGGTTACCTTGGGGCTCAAGTAGGTCAAAAAGGGCTGAAATTAGGGTTAAATGGCGGCCAAAGGCGAGCAAATCCGAGAAAATAGGGTGGGAGCCGCGTCAAGGCTCAAAAAAGGAAAGTGGCTCGGGTGACCACCTGGGGCTGGGCGGCTAGCAGCCTGGGCCCAGGCGGCTAGCCGCCCAGGCCTGGGTGGTCACCCGAGGCTCTGTCAGCATATGCCCATTTTTGACCCCTTTGACTTCCAAATGTGTTTTAGGGTTCAAATTAACTCCGATTTTGACGAAACGAAAGCCAAAACGACCGTGTTTCGAAGGGGAATGTAATTTGAGTCACTTGAGGGTGAGAAACCCTAGCCATGGCTGCATGGTTGAGTCCTACAAAGGTGGTTAACCGCTATGCCTCACCATCGCTTAGCTTAGGTATGCACATAGGGTCGCACCGAATGCTTTCCAATTCGAAATTCAACCTCCCTAAACACATTTGGGGATGAAATCAAGACCAATCAAGGTCAAATGAGTAGTCATAGAGTGAAAATCATGAGCCAATTCGAGCTAACCCGAAGTAGGTCTTTTAGCCAACCTGAGCCTTAATGAGCCATTCTAATCCCGAACCTTCAATTCATCGAATTGAACCCACAAATACCTCAAATACAACCATATGAACTCCAATTGGCAACTTGGAGATCATTTCAAGGTCAGATGGAAAGTTTGTGATCAAAAAGACGATTATGCCCCTCAAGTCACAAAAGTTCTAATTAACCCTCGAGATCAACTCCAAATCGAACCAAAATTCATACACACCATCCTTAGGACCCTAGAAACTCAATGCAAAAGACTAGACTCAAAAAGGAAACAAAAAGACTCATGCAATGACAAACCCTAGCTAAGGTGACAGGTGGCAAAAATGGGGTGTGACAGGAGCCCCTCATTGGCGAGCAAGTTTCACTTGCGAACCAATGACCAAAAGAACAACCCATTTTTGCCCGGGGAATTGATTTCATCAAGACCCACTGGGGAAAATAGGGTGATCATATCATTGAATTCTTCGAATTCATCATACACAAGCACAAAGGTACTCCTCATAAGTTCTACAGAACTCCTCTCATGCTGTATACCAGTTTCACTGGGGAACAAGATGAGGTATCCACGGGTTACATCGAACTTCGTTCGATGAAAGGTCTTCCCATACTGTACCAGTGACAACTGGTGAATAGTACAAGGTATCCATAGCTTACACCGAACTTCGTTCGATGAAAGGTCTTCCCATACTTTGCTAGTGACAACTGGCGAATAGTATGAGGTAACACCATGCCATCAAGGCTATCCCAAAATATGAGAAAGATACATCCTTCTCATATTCAAACCGTCAAGGTTATTACTCAATTATCAAGGTAATCCCATACTGCACCAGTGACAACTGGTGAATAATACGAGGTATCCATAGCTTACATCGAACTTCGTTCGATGAAAGGTCTTCCCATACTGTACCAGTGACAACTGGTGAATAGTACAAGGTATCCATAGCTTACACCGAACTTCGTTCGATGAAAGGTCTTCCCATACTTTGCTAGTGACAACTGGCGAATAGTATGAGGTAACACCATGCCATCAAGGCTATCCCAAAATATGAGAAAGATACATCCTTCTCATATTCAAACCATCAAGGTTATCATTCAAATATCAAGGTAAATCACATAACACGAGAAAGATCACGTCCTTCTCTTGCTCAAATCAATCAAGGTAAACACATACCACAGGAAGCCATCAAGGCCATCTCAAAACATGAGAAAGATACATCCTTCTCATATTCAAACCATCAAGGTTATCATTCAAATATCAAGGTAAATCACATAACACGAGAAAGATCACGTCCTTCTCTTGCTCAAACCGTCAAGGTTATCACTCAATTGTCAAGGTAGTCACATAGTACGAGGAAGGTCACAACCTTCAATCAGGGTAAACACATACCATTGGGAAAGATCGCATCTTTCAAGTCATCAAGGTAAGCATAGGTCGTGAGAAAGATTGCATCCTTCTCATATCAAACTCTCAAGGTGAACACATAGCATGAGAAAGATCGCATCCTTCTCATAATCAAACCACCAAGGTCAACACAAGTCATGGGGAAAGATTGCATCTTTCAAATCATCAAGGTAAGCATGTAATCATGAGAAAGATGGCATCTTTCTCTCACTAAGTCATGAAGACAAAGGTAAGCTTCTACTCACCAACACACAACAAGTTCACCAAGTCATCTCACATGGAGGCTATTCATGCCTCGACTCAAACACTAACTCATATAGGAGACACAATTATCTCATGAAAGCAATCACTCACATGCAAATAGGGAAGGTATCTTTATCCCAAATGACAACAAATCATAGTGACATTGGAGGGAATTCATCCCTAACGACCAAAACCATATGCATAGAAAGGGTTGTTCAACCCCACTAGCATGCTATGCCCACACAAGGGCTATCAATGCAATCCTTTCAAATCATTTCATGTCAAACAAAGTCAAGATATTTATTCATTTTTCAACTCAAAACAAGCTTGATAATCCATCTCAAAGAAGGTTCAAAAGCGCGAATAGGCGAGCAAAGGCCAAACGAGCGCAACGGAGCGAGCAAGGGGGGGTGACCACCTGGCTGCTGGTGGCTTGCCGCCCAAGCCCAGGCGGCTTGCCGCCCCAGGCTGGGCGGTTACCCGAGGCTAGGGCTGCCCAATTTGAGGGTTTTTAAACCCTTGACTCCCCATTTGTGCACACACACACCCAATTCGAAAATAGAGAGTTTCTCTCTCTAGAAACTCATTCCATCTTCTCCAAACACTCACAAACACATTCTTAACCAAAGTTTCACTTTCAATTCAAGTTGTGTGCATGAAATAGCATCAAGAACAAGTCATTCAACAACAAAAACAAGCATCAATCATCAAGTTGCAAGATCAAATTCATCATCTTTCTTATCAAACCCATTTTTCTCACATACAAGCTCAAACACCAACAATGGCTTCTAGCAATGATTCCAACATCAAGTATCCATATTATGTGATCAAGAATACATACAAGGCACCAATCTATGATGCATCCCAAGACAAGGTGTTGCTTGAACCTAAGAAGCATCTCTCATACCTCCATTCCCAACATGAGGTTAGTTCTTCCCAACTTAACATGTTTATCTTGAAATCTTGATTTCTATTAGATAAAATGCATTCCCATGATCTTCTTTTGATTGTTTTTATCATTGTTAAGCCAATTTCATTGATTTGGCAAGGATTGAATGTGCAAAATGCTTGTTTCCCAATGCTTGAGAAAAGATGCCTACCAAGTGTTTGATAAAATGCCAAAGAGACAAAAACATGTTCAATTCTTGAAAAATCAATTGGTTTGCATTGTAGAACCAAGTCATATGGTCTTGGCAAGGATTTGATATACAAAAATCTTTCATTTCAATGCTTGAAAACAAGTTACACACCAAGTGTTCGATAAAATGCCCGAAAGGCAAAAACATGTTCAATCCTTACAAAACCAATGAATTTGAATACACAAAGTCATGGGCATTCATTTCTAATTCATTCCATGAATCAAAACCCATATTTTAAAACTTTTGGAAAACCATTTGAAATCAATTACCAATGCATGCCCAATATCTCTATGTTTTCAATGCTAACTCAATACACAATCTTTTGACATAGCCCGACTTCCAAAGTCTCCGTACAAGGACATCAATAAAGGGGCTCATCTCATGGTGGAGATATATGGAACATGCCCAACCACGTGCTCGCAAGATAATAAAGAAGGCGGGTTTTGAGCCCTTCCTAGATGCTCTATGGAACGAGCAATGGGATAGGCAGGCATTATTTGCCTTGACAGAGCTATGGTGGGACACCACCAACACTTTCCATTTTAGCTTCGGGGAGATGACCATGACTCCTAAGGACTTTACCATGATAACTGGGTTGAGCTTGAAAGGCAAGCGCTTGGAATACTATGAACATGCCAACATGGATCAGAACTACATAGTAGCTCTACTCGGGGTGGAAGCGGAGTTAAGCCCAAAAGGTGTGCGCCGTACTTGGCTCTACAACACCTTTGCCACTGAAGAAGAGAGTGAGGGGACGGATCCCCAATACATTGTGAGAGCTTTCTTGCTCTACATGATTTCATGTACCTTCTTTGCGGGCACCAATGACATGGCTCGACTAGAGTTGCTAGCTAGCATGGAGGATGTGAACAAAATTGGGAGATACAATTGGGGTGGAGCTGCTTTCGCAAACATGTATCGCTCCATGACTGACATGTCCCGAGGAGTTGCAAAGAACTTTGGGGGACTTCCTTTCGTTTGGGAGGTAACAAAGAACATTCAATTCTCTATTATTTCCCGAAACTTAACACATGCATGATTTCTCTTATTTCTTTGATTTTCCACAGATATGGTACTACGAGTACCTGAACATGTGTCGCCCGACTCTTGCTAGTGATGCCATGTCATGGCCCATACTTCAGAATTACGCTCCATCTTGCTTGGCTACAAGAGCCTCCAATCGACATGATTATGCCCATGCAAGGGCATATCTTGCCAGCTTAACTGCTGATATGGTAAAATCTTTCTTTCACTATATCTTTTTTTTATCTTTCTTTTTTCATTTCTCATTTCAAACTCAACAGGTGGAATGGAATCCATGGAGGCTGTGGGAACATAGGCTTCCCGAGAAGTACTCCTCTTGTTTGGAGTTGACAAGCAAAAGGGTCCTCTTTGAGGGCCCCACAGGTAGAAGTTGGTATCTTGGGGAGCGAGTCCTGAGACAAGTCCATGGAAATATGAATGCAGCTGTGACACCTTCCATGCCACCTGAGAACATGAGGCACACTAGCCACTTGGTGGGGGACGAACTAGAAGAAGCTCTGAGGGGTTGGGATGCTGAGGGATTCACCTCCCCTCGCATAGAATACACTGCCTTTTGTCGACAATATCTGATGAATCCTAGGGTCACTGGTCTCCCACCTCAAGGGGTGAGCTCCCCAAACTCTCAAATTCTCTTTAAGATCATAAGAAAGACTCCACTTGACAAACATTTGAATTTCAGGGTCGACGGGCAAGGGGACATAGCTCCACAGTTGGATCTGCCACTGGGATGACTTACAATGACGAGGATGAGGACCTTGAAGGAAATCAACCTCCACCCCTCCCACAACTAAATTGGTATGTGAACTTGTGCAGTGGGACAAAATTTGTGAAGACTGACATTACCCATCCACCATTCGATGAATATCCCAAGATCGATCCATATTATGAGAATGTGAGTTCTAAACTCTTATCTTCTTGAAATTGGATTCTTTCATTATTGTTAACCATGTTTATACTTTCCTAGGTTCCACGGGAGTATGCCCAGGAATGCATTGAACTCAATGAAGGATTGAGAAGGGATCTTGTGCGAATGAGTTTAGAGAACTCAGTTCTGGAAGCACGCTTGAATCCCCAAGTGAGTGATCATCTTATTAACTCTCAACTAGGATTGGCACCATTACCCTCCTAACTCATTATCTTTGTTTGCAACAGGCATCATCGTCTAATCCACCACAGGATATGCCCCCTCCTAGAGCACCTCGTTCAGGGCATGATGGAGCAGGGCCAAGTCGAAAGAGAAGGCCCACGGGAAATCATTGAGTTTCACTCACCTCTTGTTAGGAATGTTGGGAATCTTTCTATCTATCTTGTTATGTACTAATTAGGAATTTCAATTCCCAACCTTGAACCTCTATTATGGATACTTGATGAATCTATGTTGAACTTTATTGCAATGATATGATCTTGTATTGTGTGAAAAATGGGCTTAAATCAAGCACAAATGAGTCAAAACATCACAAAAGGGCCAAGCAAAGGCACAACAAGGCAAAAATGGGCGAAACAAAGCGGCGGCCTCGGGTGACCACCTGGGGCTGGGCGGCTAGCCGCCTGGGCCCAGGCGGCTAGCCGCCCAGGCCTGGGTGGTCACCCGAGCCCGAAGCGGTGTTTCGCCTGATTTTAGGAAACTTCCTATTTTGACGGGATTCCACCTTCCAAAACACGGATTTCCGAATTTTTTCCTATAAAAGCACATCCAAGGGGTCTCAAACCCTACTAGCATTCATTGAGAGCAAGTTATGGAAGCCCTAGACAAACTCTTGAGTGATTTTCTGAAGGTTATGAGTGTGGAGGCAAGGAAGGAGTTCAAGCGCTACTGCTTGGATCCATTGTTTTCTTTGATGCATGTGAAGCTTGAAACCACTCTTCTTACTGCTGCTACATATTTTTGGGATCCCCAACTTCATGTATTCCGTTTCAACTACGAAGAACTATGCCCAACAATGGAAGAGTTCTGCGCTCTGTATGGAGTTTCACCTGAAGGACCTTTCATCCTCCCTACTCCACGCTCAAGTTACCTACCTTCTTTCTCCAACTTCCTTGGAATTTCTCAACAAGAGGCCTCCATATTTGTGAAGGATCATATGGTGAATCTCATGGAAATAGCAACTTCCTTTTTGGCTCATGATAGCAAAGGTACCTTGGATTTCAATCTTTCTACTCAACATGCTCTTGCTTTCTGCTTGGTTGGCCGCTTCCTTATCTCCACGGGGACTCTCTATGTCCCTATTCAAATATGTGAACTGATTCCTTTTCTTCTTGAACACAACAACCTGATTCCCATAGTGCTAGCTGAAACTCTCAACAGTTTAGACAAAGTTTATGATAACCCACAAGCCCCATTAGGAGGGAGCCCCGTTCTACTGCAGATGTGGCTTCTTGAAAGGCTTAACTTCTTGTCTCCTACCACCATCAATCCATACAAACCTCAACATTACTGTTGCCGTCGAGTTGAACTCCCTGGTCAATTTTCTTTGAGGGAATGGTTAGGGTATTTCCAAACTCTCTCATGGCGAAACATCAAGTGGTTTGTCTCCATATGGGGATGCAAGGAACAAATTCTTTTCCGAACTTCTGGGTGTGCTATGGTCAAGCTCATAGGGTTGAGGTCAACTTCATTCTATTGGACTTCAAGAATCCTTCGTCAGATGGGTGCTATGCAAACCATACCTACTTCTGTGGTATTTGATCATTCTGTCGAACCTGTGGGCCCCACAATGGTTAAGTGGGCCAAGACTAGATGGACTGACCAACTGAAACTGACTCGAGTTGAAAACACTGATGGGCCTTATGTCATGAGCCCTGAATACAAGACATGGTTGAAGAATAGCTTAGGTGAAAGAGAGACCATACGCAGGGAAAGGATTTATGACCTTATCAAGGACACAAGACTTGGGTTTTGCAGGGAAGACATTCTGGAAGCAGTGGAAGCAGCACATGCTCATGACTTGCGAAAGAAGCGAAGACTTGAAAGAAAGGAGCAGAAAGCAAACCAGGAGACTCTGAAGAAAATCAAAAGGACTTGAAGACTTTAGAAATAGGACATCTATGGCATGTCAATAGTTCTTTTGTCTAACACCAATAAATTGCTTTGTCAATCAATTAGTTCTAAATGAATTGCCAATGATAATTTGATTTTGAGATTTTTTTTGTTGTGGTGTTGTTTGGACCGCACCCAAGGTAACTTTATGGGCTGCCTACGTATCCCCATCCTTTTTTCATTTTTTTTCATTTTTTTTTTTTTTTTTTTTTTTCATTTTTCTTCATTTTTCTCTTTTTTCATCATTTTTTTTTTTTTTTTGGAATGGGGAATCAGGCCCTCGTAGTTCAAATGCCTTAACTTTTGCCTAGGCCGCCCTTATGGGTTTTCAACCTAGCAGGCCTTACACATAATACTTCTTCAATTGATCCAAATTGGTAGGGCGAGCGAACTCAATTCCATCCAAATCCATGAGGCGAACAGCCCCTGCTGGTAATATCTCCTTGATAACATACGGGCCACCCCAACTTGGCTTGAACTTCCCTCGTGGATCAAAAATTGGAGCTCTGATTTCTTTCAACACCAAATCCCCTGTCTTCAAACCTCGGTCTTTGACATGCTTGTTGAATGCTCTTGCGACCCTTCGCTGATAACCCTGCACATGATACAAGGCCCTCAATCGCCTTTCATCGAGCAATGCCAGCTCATCATAACGGTTCTTAACCCAATCTGCTTCTGCTATCTGACTTTCCATGGCAACCCGTAACGACGGTACCTCCAACTCAATAGGCAAGACAGCCTCCATCCCATACACCAAAGAATAAGGGGTAGCCCCTGTTGACGATCTCACAGATGTCCTATAGCCCCACAAGGCTAAGGGTAACTTCTCATGCCAATCAGTGTAAGTGTCAGCTGTTTTCTGTAGTATCTTCTTAACATTCTTGTTGGCGGCCTCCACTGCTCCATTAGTCTGCGGGCGATAAGGGGAGGATAGATGGTGCACTATGTTGTATTTTTGCAAAAGCTCCTTGGTTTCTTTCTGAAAGTGCTGACCATTGTCTGAAATAATCTCGTGGGGTACCCCATACCTATAGATGATGTTGAGCTGTATGAACTGTGCTACCTTCTTGGCGTTCAGGGTCTTGAAAGATGCTGCCTCTACCCACTTAGTGAAGTAATCGATAGCTACCAAGATGTACTCATGCCCATTGGAGGCTTTCGGCTTAATCTGCCCAATTATATCTATTCCCCACACTGCAAACGGCCAAGGTGACGACATACTTGTCAAAGGCATGGAAGGCAAGTGTTGTCCATTAGCAAAGACTTGACATTTGTGACACTTCTTAACATGTGCATGGCAATCTCTCTCCATTGTAGACCAATAGTAGCCCAACCTCATGATTTTCTTAGCTAGCATATAACCATTCATGTGCGGTGCTCCAACTCCTTCATGGATTTCACTAACAAGACGTTCGGCTTCTTCCTCAGTGACACACAACAGATGGACCCCATCGTATGACCTCCGGTATAGCTTTCCTCCACACAAAACATAGTGACTTGCTAGCCTCCTTAGTGTTCTCCTATCAACGCGGGATGCTCCTTCAGGATACTCCCTTTCCTCGATGAATTTCATGATGTCATAGTACCAAGGGTGGCTGTCTTTCAACTCTCCTTCTCGAATAGAGCAGCAATACACAGGTTTTTCTCTACATTCTATCACCAGTGGTTTTACATTCCCACCATCCGGGATTTCCACCATAGAAGCTAGAGTTGCCAAAGCATCGGCAAACTGATTCTTATTTCTTGACAAATAATTGAACTCTATTTCCACAAATTCCTTAGTCAAGGCTTCTAAGTAAGCATGATACGGCAGTAGCTTTTCATCACGAGTCTTCCACTCTCCCTTTATCTGGCAGATAATCAGTGCTGAATCTCCGAAAACTTCTAACTCTTTGATCCCCAATTCCAGTGCAGCTTCCAATGCAAGGATGCAGGCTTCATACTCAGCAATGTTGTTGGTTGCTTCAAACCCTAGCTTAACTGCCAAGGGTGTAAATGCTTCTTCAGGCGAAACCAGTAGGACTCCTATCCCATACCCTCTCTTATTTGCAGCTCCATCGAAGTATACCTTCCAAATCTTCTTTCCAATCTCCAGGACATCCTCATCGGGGAATTGGTCATTAAATTGTTCTGATGACGCCACAGGGCAGCTAGCCAAGTAATCTGCAATGACACTTCCTTTTACTGACTTCTGTGTTACATACTTTATGTCGAATTCATTGAGAAGAATCGACCATCGGGCAGTTCTGTAGGACAAGACCGGCCTTTCTATCAGGTACTTTAGTGGGTCCATTCGGCTTATCAAGAAAACCTCATACGACATCATGTAGTGACGGAGTTTCTGAGTTGCCCATACCAAAGCCACACAAGCCTTCTCTATGGCGTTGTACTTCACCTCGTAGTCTGTCATCTTCTTGCTTAGATAGTAAATGGCATTCTCCTTTTTCGACCCTTCAAGGTACTGAGCTAGCATAGCTCCCGTCGCTGTTTCAGTGACCGTCAAGTATAACAATAACGGTTCACCTTGTCGCGGGGGAACTAGAATTGGTGGATTACTCAAATACCTTTTAATAGTCTCAAAGGCTTCTTGACATTCTTCATTCCATACCTTCGGCACACCCTTCTTAAGCAACTTGAAAATCGGCTCACACACCATGGTCAAATTAGCAATGAACCTGCTTATGTACTGAATTCTCCCCAAGAACCCTCGAATCTGCTTTTCTGTGCTAGGCGGCTCCATCTCTACAATGGCCTTAATTTTTCCTGGATCGACCTCGATTCCCCTCTGAGTAATCATAAATCCTAATAACTTGCCCGCAGTGACACCAAAGGCGCATTTCTGAGGATTCAACCGCAAGTTGTACTTCTTTGCTCGCTCCAGGAACCTTTCTAGTGCCCTGAAGTGTCCTTCTCGATCCACGGACTTCACGATCATGTCGTCCACATATACTTCCACCTCCTTATGGATCATGTCGTGCAGTAATGTTGTAGCAGCTCTCTGATAGGTAGCCCCGGCATTTCTCAAACCGAACGGCATCACTTTGTAACAATATGTTCCCCACTGTGTGATAAAGGCCGTTTTCTCCATATCTTGCGGTGCCATCTTTATCTGATTATATCCGGAAAACCCATCCATAAAAGAGAGGAGCGCATGTCCTACAGTACTATCTACCAATACATCAATGTGGGGCAAAGGAAAATCATCCTTAGGGCTTGCTGCATTAAGATCTCGAAAATCCACACACATCCTCACTTTTCCATCCTTTTTAGGCACGGGCACTATATTGGATAACCACTCGGGATACTCCACAACCTGTAGGAATCCAGCATCGAGTTGTTTGGTTACTTCCTCCTTTACCTTCAATGCCCACTCGGGTTTCAATCTTCTCAATTTTTGCTTTACCGGCTTTTTAAGGGGATTGGTGGGGATGAAGTGCTGCACAATGTCTGGATCTATGCCGGGCATGTCTTCATAAGACCATGCAAAGGCCGTTATGTTGGCCTTTAAGAGGGCTATCAGCTTTTCTTTTTCAAGTGGTGAGAGGGTTATCCCAATTTTAATTATCTTTGGCAATTCATTTGTCCCTAAATTGATTGATTCCAATTCATCCATGTTAGGTTCGGTGACACCCCTTTTCCTTCGCTCGGCGAGCTCCGGGGGGACGTCATTCCTAGGATCTATATCCATGCCATAAATATCCATAGAAGAGAGAAAGGAAACACTGCAAGCAAACAATGTATAAAAGAAACACACTTCATTAAAGGAACAAACAAAAAGACACAAACTTGAAAAGGAAACAAAACTTGGTGCCACAACTATGAAACGACTCCTAACTCCACAAAGTGGGATAGGCGGACACACTTTATTGAAAGCAGGAAAGACTTCTAACTAAGGAACCTACAAGCTACTATCAGGTAGGTCATGATCTTCCTCTTCAAGGATCTCTGCAATGGCTCCATCTTCTAGGTACCAATTGTGAAGTGGCATGGTTGCATGGTGAATTGACGAATCTTGGCAATCTTCTGTTGCTGACTCCCCCAAAGTAAGAACCATATCTTGGAACATGGTGACTATAGCCTCGGTATCCACATGTTCTACCCAGTCTTCTTTCTTCTTTCCTACAGAATTGTACCAACTTGTCAAGCTCTGAGGATTCGGCCCATCTGTAAAGTACTTGTCACAAAAATCCTTGTCTGCCAATGCTGGATCAGAACTTGGGTAAAAAGTGCAATAGTGTGGTGGCTCTTCCTTTCCGAACTCTTGTTCGCCTTCAAACTCCATAGTAAGGACCATGTCTTGAAACAAAGTGACCATGGCTTCAGGATCCATGTGCTCCACCCAATCTTCTTCTTTCCTCTCCCAATAACTGTCATTGATGGCTTCATCATCCACCATTTCAGTGGTGATTGGATACCATTCAGTGAAGAAAATCTCAAACCCCGGGATTCTGATCTTGGTTGTTGGATTGAACATAGGCTCTGGGAACCCACAACACAGGAAGTCATCCCCTTCCTTGATGAAATAGCCATTCAGAGTCGGCCTGTACGGTGAAATCTTAAAGTCTGGCACCCTTCCTTCTGCTCTAGCTTTTCCCTTCTCCTTATTCCTCCTTGTCATTTCTGCATAGTCATTCTTAGTGGGCTCATATCCTAACCCAAAAGTGTAGGAAACAACCCGACTTTGAACAGAATGGGGAATTTCTTGTTGGCGACGCCCTAGGCCCATACCCGGGAAGAAATTCATTTTCCGCATTATCTCACCAACATGTAAATTACCATGGGGACAATAGTCAAGGGGGATCAGTTCTTCCTTTTCCAACTCCTTTTCAATGCATTGCACATACTCAAACCCAGACAAGGGTATCTCAACTGATTCCGGTTTTATTTCACATATAGGTATACCCGCCATTTTCAAATCATAGTCCCCTTGAAGTGTAACAATGGCTCCCTCATGTGGGAACTTTACCTTTTGATGCAATGATGATGGTACAGCCCTAGCGGGATGAATCCAAGGCCTTCCCAATAACAGATTGAAACATGACGGCACATCCAAGACTTGAAACTCCACTCTGAACTCCGTGGGTCCCATGATTAAAGGTAGAGTGACCATCCCAATTACTTCTCTACGGGTATTATCATACGCCCTTACTGTCTGCCCTGATGGAGTGAAATCAGTGGGCCCCAAGCCCAAAACAGTTGCAGTTCTCAAGGGACACACATTCAGTGCGGAACCATTATCAATCAAAACCATGGGAACCCTCTTCCCCATGGTATCAACAGTTATGTGCAAAGCTTGGGAGTGGCATGGCCCACTCTTAGGTAAGTCAGCTTCTGTGAACACTATAGTGGAATTCTTCGGTGCAGGGTTTACTAGATTCACCAATCCCTCAGGAGACAAATCAACTGGAACCTGTATTTGATTTAACAACTTCAACACTGTCTGTCTGTGTTTGTGAGAGACCATGAGCAAGCCCCATATGGTGATATTGGCATTGGTCTTCTTCAATTGTCTAAGGACTTCATCCTCTTCTTCTTGCACATCAAGACGCTTGTCTAACTCACCCAATGGATTATCAGATTCTAGGTGTGGAGGCTTGAAATGGCGGCCCCCTCTTGTCATGTGGTCTATTTCTTCATCACTAGCCCATATGTCATCAATTTCATTTGTGTCACCCATCAGGTCATCCCATTCAATCATGTCAATGTCCTCCATCTGCACCTCTTCGGGTATATCATCCCAGCCCGTAGGAATTATGGGCTCACTTGGCAATGGATCAGGATAAAGCACATAGTAATCAAACTTCCCCGAAGGTTCTCCCAATAACCCCACTTGAGGGTCTCCTGCTTCATACCTTTCTTTCAACTGCTGTTGGATGGACTTCTTTGGCAATCGTAGGGTCTTTTGATCAATGAGGTCTTGAACGACCTTTCTCAACATAGCACAGTCCTCAGTGTCATGGCCGGGTATACCATGGTATTGGCAATATTGATAGGGTGTTTGGGGTCTTGGCTTTGGAGGGTGAGGTATGATAAGGCCTTGGTTACAGCATTGGTAAAAAGCTTGGGTCAAGGACATGGGTAGTGGAGTATATTGTCTTATGGGTAGGCAAGGTCGAGATGGGTCGGCTTCAATGGCATTTATGGAGTTGGATGAATTATGAGAGGGAAGTGGATTTTGAGTGACATTTGGGCGATTTGGTGGAGTTGGTGGTGAGATGATTTGCTTGTCAAGTAAGTCTTGGATCTCATGCCTAAGGCGATAGCAACGGTTAGTTGAATGGCCTTTGGCTTGGTGGAATTTGCAGTATTCATTCTCATTGTAGCTCTTGGGCAATGGATTTGGTGGTGGTCTTGGGTCGAGAGGTTTCAACAGGCCTCGGCTTTTTAGCTTTTCAAGTACTTTCTCAAGTGGCATATGCAGCTCGGTGAATTGGCGAGGTGGGTTGGTGTCATTTAGGGAGATGGGTTGAATGGGTTGGGCTATGGCATTGACCTCGGCATTGTTTTTCCCAGCAAAGTTCGGCCTGCGGCTCTTTTGGACTTCTTCTGTCTTGATTGACCCATCGGCAATGGCATCCTCAACTTGTGTACATGCTCCGATAAGAGCCTTGAAATTAGGGAAGTAGTGAGCAAAGAGGTGCTTGTGATACACCGGCAATAGGTTCTTAACCACCAACTGAATCTGATCTTCCTCATTCGGTCTATCTGCCATTTTCGAGGCCTTTTGCCTCCACCTTGTAATGAAAGCGGAAAAGGTCTCATTAGCCCCTTGTTTTGTGGTCTCTAGGTCCCTTCTTGTGACATCCACCTCAGTGTTGTACTTGTAGTGCTCTGAAAACTCATTACATATATCTTCCCAAGTTCGGGTTCTATTCTCATCCAAAGCTAGGAACCACTTCAAGGCAGAAGTGGCTAAGGTTTCGTGGAACATTTGGGCCAAGAGTTCATCTGTTGCTCCTCGAGGGTGCATAGCTCGTACATACATCTTCAAATGGGTCTTGGGGCAACCCGTTCCATCAAACTTTTCTAATTCAGGCATCTTGAATTGTAGTGGAATACGAGCTTGAGGAAACAAAGATAGGGTACGTACATCCACCATGTCATCTGTCCTACGGATTCCCTTTATAGTTCTCTCCAAGGCTTCTACCTTACTAGCCAACACAGAGTCTGTATCAGAGGTCTTCCCCTTACTTCCCCCTTCTAGGTTAAAAACTTCAGGTGATTCATTCCCTTTGGGCTGAGTACTTCCCCCATCATTGGTCTTAGTGCCTTCTCCAGACTGGGTCCCATTTTCGGTGTTACCCCCCGGGGTACGGCCATTATTCTGTTCGGGTTCGGACATCTTATGTTGGATATCTTGGGCCATTTTCAATGCTCTCTCGGATACATCAGTGGTGTAATCAAGTTTGGTCATGATAGCCTTCAGACAAGTCTCAACATCAAAACCCCCTTCACTAGTTGCTTCGTCGGCCATATCTGACTGGTTGGTAGAATCAATCTTCACTAAGCGCCCTTGCTGGTCGCGGATCCAAGCCAGTACGTCTTCTCACTCCTCTATGAAAGGGAACAATCAGTCTCTCATCCTAAGGGTATGTCCTAGGCTTCCATATTTGTCTCAATGACTTCACGCCATATATACTCAATTAGTCCCTTTTAATCCAATCACCTTTGCAAGGGTCATGGGCGAAAGGTACGTATTAAGGATATAGGGTGCAAAGGTCCTCTATTAATTTTTCCGTTAAGCACATCACAAACACGGTCATGATATCATTACAAACAATGTGGGTGCATAAGGGTGAAACCATAGTGTCCTGCAAGTCTGTCTATATGGACTAATGATAAGGGTAGGCTGGGGTCCTTCACTTGCTTGAGCAATCTTTATACCTAACCACATGTGGCATCAGGAACGCCGCGTGGGTCCAGCAGTACGTGATTAACTCATTTAATATACCCAAGGGCAAGCCCAAGGGTACTTGGCAAGAGAGGTTGAGAGCTTTCGCCCCAACTCATGGAATCAGGAAAACCAAGGTTGAGGCTAGGCCCGTCAGTGGCAAGGGACATCGATCCTAACATGCAAGAGTTTGCGCACACAATGCAATAAATGAAAGCACACAATCAAGCGAATGCAATGTGATTGATTTTAATTAAACAAAAGAAATTAACTTAGCCCAATCAAATTGTATAGAGTCTAGCCCACAAATCCCCAGTGGAGTCGCCAGTCTGTGAACCCCGGAAATCGTGAGGCCCACAAGGGGGTTTAAAAGTCGCCAATCTGTGGACCCAAGAAAAGAGGGCCCACGAATGGGTTTGGAAAAAGAAAGGAGTCGCCACCTTATTTTTTAAAGGAAACAAGGAAAACCCTAAAAACAGTTTTGTTTTAGGAAAACAAAAGATTGACTCCATATTTAAAAATGGAAAGGCAAATGATCTTTTGGAAACCAGAGAATTCGGGGATTCGGAGGCTAAGTTACGATATGGGAAGGTTCTAGGCAAAGCCTATAGGCACCCATATCGCCCTAAACGGTCTCTTAATTTAATTGGGCTAAATCAAAGTCTTAATCACACATAAATCAACAGTTATCATCACAAGACAGCATGCATATCATTCATTCATTCATCCATATAATCATGTAAATCAAAGAAAAAACAGAAAAAAGAAGGAGGGGGAGAAAACCTAGGATACTTAGTATCCTAGGGCGGACTTGAACCTCACAAGGAGCGCCTACGTACCATGTATGGAAATACATGGATCAAAGTCCACGTAGTTCGAAGAGGAATAGGGTTATAACCTAATCAAGGTCTATGGTAAACCCTAAGTTTCCTTTCAAGTAAAACATGGTAAGTTTCCAAAATAAATGATTCTCAAAAGATTTTTGGTAAATATGGAATTTTGATAAAAGACGGAAACTTTGATTTAAAAAGTATTTTTTTATCGAAAGGATACTATAGGAATCACCATATTCCCCTATTAGGAAACAACCCTAGGGGGGAGAAAGGGAAAGTTTCAAAGAAAGGGAAGAAGGGTGAATTGGGGCACCCTCATACCCTACTTACCTTAAGCAAAAGCAACCTGTCAAAGTAACCACCCTATTGCATAGGGTAATTACCTTATTTGTAAGATTTCATCTCACAATAGCCAAAATAACCACCCCACATTGGTGGGGTAGTTGCACCTGTTGTACCTGTCAAAGCACCTGCAATTTCCATGCAAAACATACCAAGAATACCAACCAAGCAAGCTAGATTCCAAATCAAGCCATTATCATGCCCAAACATGGGCTAACACATGCTCAAAATATCATATCAAGGACGAATAACAGATCTGGACAGAATTGAAATAAGGCCTAAAATCAACCACAAGTCATGCAACAACATGAATCATAAGCTAACTGAAGCCCTAATTCAACCCTACATGCAATGACATGCAAAAAACCCTAAAATCACCTATATGAATGCTAGAAATATCATAGTTATCAAATATGCAGCACATATATATCAACCATGAAGAAAACACAAAGAAAAACCCTAAGCTATCATGCTATATGCAACCTTCCTAATACAAGGATGAATGAAACCCTAGAATCGCAATTGTGCTAAAAAACACATAGAATAACTCTAAATCATGCAAAACTCATCATAGACATCATGCTAATCATGCATATTAATCAATAGAAGCATCAATACATGATAAAAACACAAGCTTGCACATGAAATATAGCTATTCTAAACATAAACTCAATTTCAGCACTAAGGAAACCCTAGAATCCCAAACATGCAGTAAATCACATGGAATAACATCCTAGCATACTAAACAGCCCACAAATATGATCCTAAACATGCATGGAAGCAACAAGACATGATAAAAACACAAGCTCTAATATACCAAAGAGTTATTTCATGCAGAAAACCATTTTAAGCACCTAAGAAACCCTAAAGTCCCAAACATGCAGTAAATCACATGGAATAACATCCTAGCATACTAAACAGCCCACAAATATGATCCTAAACATGCATGGAAGCAACAAGACGTGATAAAAACACAAGCTTTGATATGCAATCATCCTATTCTATGCAAAAACCCTAACTTTAAAAGAGAGAAGAGGAGGAAGGGGGGAATACCTATGGTGAAGTATCCTTTTGCTGCTGTAGGGTGTCCTCCTTCTCTTGTGTACTGCTGGGAGTTCCTTCCTTCAAGCCTTCAAGCAATGCTCCAGCCCTCCTCCAAGCTTACTCTCACACTCTCTCACTCAAAATATAGGTTAAACTACCCTAAGGATGGCTGCCATAGCCTCCAAGTCTCACACAAAGTGCCTCCCCCGTCTCCCCTATTGCTGAAGTATAAGGGGGGTATTTATAGGGATTGAGGGGAAACCCTCGATGGTTGGGATTAAAACCCTAGGGATTGATCCAAGGGCTCTTAGAGGTTACCTTGGGGCTCAAGTAGGTCAAAAAGGGCTGAAATTAGGGTTAAATGGCGGCCAAAGGCGAGCAAATCCGAGAAAATAGGGTGGGAGCCGCGTCAAGGCTCAAAAAAGGAAAGTGGCTCGGGTGACCACCTGGGGCTGGGCGGCTAGCAGCCTGGGCCCAGGCGGCTAGCCGCCCAGGCCTGGGTGGTCACCCGAGGCTCTGTCAGCATATGCCCATTTTTGACCCCTTTGACTTCCAAATGTGTTTTAGGGTTCAAATTAACTCCGATTTTGACGAAACGAAAGCCAAAACGACCGTGTTTCGAAGGGGAATGTAATTTGAGTCACTTGAGGGTGAGAAACCCTAGCCATGGCTGCATGGTTGAGTCCTACAAAGGTGGTTAACCGCTATGCCTCACCATCGCTTAGCTTAGGTATGCACATAGGGTCGCACCGAATGCTTTCCAATTCGAAATTCAACCTCCCTAAACACATTTGGGGATGAAATCAAGACCAATCAAGGTCAAATGAGTAGTCATAGAGTGAAAATCATGAGCCAATTCGAGCTAACCCGAAGTAGGTCTTTTAGCCAACCTGAGCCTTAATGAGCCATTCTAATCCCGAACCTTCAATTCATCGAATTGAACCCACAAATACCTCAAATACAACCATATGAACTCCAATTGGCAACTTGGAGATCATTTCAAGGTCAGATGGAAAGTTTGTGATCAAAAAGACGATTATGCCCCTCAAGTCACAAAAGTTCTAATTAACCCTCGAGATCAACTCCAAATCGAACCAAAATTCATACACACCATCCTTAGGACCCTAGAAACTCAATGCAAAAGACTAGACTCAAAAAGGAAACAAAAAGACTCATGCAATGACAAACCCTAGCTAAGGTGACAGGTGGCAAAAATGGGGTGTGACAGGAGCCCCTCATTGGCGAGCAAGTTTCACTTGCGAACCAATGACCAAAAGAACAACCCATTTTTGCCCGGGGAATTGATTTCATCAAGACCCACTGGGGAAAATAGGGTGATCATATCATTGAATTCTTCGAATTCATCATACACAAGCACAAAGGTACTCCTCATAAGTTCTACAGAACTCCTCTCATGCTGTATACCAGTTTCACTGGGGAACAAGATGAGGTATCCACGGGTTACATCGAACTTCGTTCGATGAAAGGTCTTCCCATACTGTACCAGTGACAACTGGTGAATAGTACAAGGTATCCATAGCTTACACCGAACTTCGTTCGATGAAAGGTCTTCCCATACTTTGCTAGTGACAACTGGCGAATAGTATGAGGTAACACCATGCCATCAAGGCTATCCCAAAATATGAGAAAGATACATCCTTCTCATATTCAAACCGTCAAGGTTATTACTCAATTATCAAGGTAATCCCATACTGCACCAGTGACAACTGGTGAATAATACGAGGTATCCATAGCTTACATCGAACTTCGTTCGATGAAAGGTCTTCCCATACTGTACCAGTGACAACTGGTGAATAGTACAAGGTATCCATAGCTTACACCGAACTTCGTTCGATGAAAGGTCTTCCCATACTTTGCTAGTGACAACTGGCGAATAGTATGAGGTAACACCATGCCATCAAGGCTATCCCAAAATATGAGAAAGATACATCCTTCTCATATTCAAACCATCAAGGTTATCATTCAAATATCAAGGTAAATCACATAACACGAGAAAGATCACGTCCTTCTCTTGCTCAAATCAATCAAGGTAAACACATACCACAGGAAGCCATCAAGGCCATCTCAAAACATGAGAAAGATACATCCTTCTCATATTCAAACCATCAAGGTTATCATTCAAATATCAAGGTAAATCACATAACACGAGAAAGATCACGTCCTTCTCTTGCTCAAACCGTCAAGGTTATCACTCAATTGTCAAGGTAGTCACATAGTACGAGGAAGGTCACAACCTTCAATCAGGGTAAACACATACCATTGGGAAAGATCGCATCTTTCAAGTCATCAAGGTAAGCATAGGTCGTGAGAAAGATTGCATCCTTCTCATATCAAACTCTCAAGGTGAACACATAGCATGAGAAAGATCGCATCCTTCTCATAATCAAACCACCAAGGTCAACACAAGTCATGGGGAAAGATTGCATCTTTCAAATCATCAAGGTAAGCATGTAATCATGAGAAAGATGGCATCTTTCTCTCACTAAGTCATGAAGACAAAGGTAAGCTTCTACTCACCAACACACAACAAGTTCACCAAGTCATCTCACATGGAGGCTATTCATGCCTCAACTCAAACACCAACTCATATAGGAGACACAATTATCTCATGAAAGCAATCACTCACATGCAAATAGGGAAGGTATCTTTATCCCAAATGACAACAAATCATAGTGACATTGGAGGGAATTCATCCCTAACGACCAAAACCATATGCATAGAAAGGGTTGTTCAACCCCACTAGCATGCTATGCCCACACAAGGGCTATCAATGCAATCCTTTCAAATCATTTCATGTCAAACAAAGTCAAGATATTTATTCATTTTTCAACTCAAAACAAGCTTGATAATCCATCTCAAAGAAGGTTCAAAAGCGCGAATAGGCGAGCAAAGGCCAAACGAGCGCAACGGAGCGAGCAAGGGGGGGTGACCACCTGGCTGCTGGTGGCTTGCCGCCCAAGCCCAGGCGGCTTGCCGCCCCAGGCTGGGCGGTTACCCGAGGCTAGGGCTGCCCAATTTGAGGGTTTTTAAACCCTTGACTCCCCATTTGTGCACACACACACCCAATTCGAAAATAGAGAGTTTCTCTCTCTAGAAACTCATTCCATCTTCTCCAAACACTCACAAACACATTCTTAACCAAAGTTTCACTTTCAATTCAAGTTGTGTGCATGAAATAGCATCAAGAACAAGTCATTCAACAACAAAAACAAGCATCAATCATCAAGTTGCAAGATCAAATTCATCATCTTTCTTATCAAACCCATTTTTCTCACATACAAGCTCAAACACCAACAATGGCTTCTAGCAATGATTCCAACATCAAGTATCCATATTATGTGATCAAGAATACATACAAGGCACCAATCTATGATGCATCCCAAGACAAGGTGTTGCTTGAACCTAAGAAGCATCTCTCATACCTCCATTCCCAACATGAGGTTAGTTCTTCCCAACTTAACATGTTTATCTTGAAATCTTGATTTCTATTAGATAAAATGCATTCCCATGATCTTCTTTTGATTGTTTTTATCATTGTTAAGCCAATTTCATTGATTTGGCAAGGATTGAATGTGCAAAATGCTTGTTTCCCAATGCTTGAGAAAAGATGCCTACCAAGTGTTTGATAAAATGCCAAAGAGACAAAAACATGTTCAATTCTTGAAAAATCAATTGGTTTGCATTGTAGAACCAAGTCATATGGTCTTGGCAAGGATTTGATATACAAAAATCTTTCATTTCAATGCTTGAAAACAAGTTACACACCAAGTGTTCGATAAAATGCCCGAAAGGCAAAAACATGTTCAATCCTTACAAAACCAATGAATTTGAATACACAAAGTCATGGGCATTCATTTCTAATTCATTCCATGAATCAAAACCCATATTTTAAAACTTTTGGAAAACCATTTGAAATCAATTACCAATGCATGCCCAATATCTCTATGTTTTCAATGCTAACTCAATACACAATCTTTTGACATAGCCCGACTTCCAAAGTCTCCGTACAAGGACATCAATAAAGGGGCTCATCTCATGGTGGAGATATATGGAACATGCCCAACCACGTGCTCGCAAGATAATAAAGAAGGCGGGTTTTGAGCCCTTCCTAGATGCTCTATGGAACGAGCAATGGGATAGGCAGGCATTATTTGCCTTGACAGAGCTATGGTGGGACACCACCAACACTTTCCATTTTAGCTTCGGGGAGATGACCATGACTCCTAAGGACTTTACCATGATAACTGGGTTGAGCTTGAAAGGCAAGCGCTTGGAATACTATGAACATGCCAACATGGATCAGAACTACATAGTAGCTCTACTCGGGGTGGAAGCGGAGTTAAGCCCAAAAGGTGTGCGCCGTACTTGGCTCTACAACACCTTTGCCACTAAAGAAGAGAGTGAGGGGACGGATCCCCAATACATTGTGAGAGCTTTCTTGCTCTACATGATTTCATGTACCTTCTTTGCGGGCACCAATGACATGGCTCGACTAGAGTTGCTAGCTAGCATGGAGGATGTGAACAAAATTGGGAGATACAATTGGGGTGGAGCTGCTTTCGCAAACATGTATCGCTCCATGACTGACATGTCCCGAGGAGTTGCAAAGAACTTTGGGGGACTTCCTTTCGTTTGGGAGGTAACAAAGAACATTCAATTCTCTATTATTTCCCGAAACTTAACACATGCATGATTTCTCTTATTTCTTTGATTTTCCACAGATATGGTACTACGAGTACCTGAACATGTGTCGCCCGACTCTTGCTAGTGATGCCATGTCATGGCCCATACTTCAGAATTACGCTCCATCTTGCTTGGCTACAAGAGCCTCCAATCGACATGATTATGCCCATGCAAGGGCATATCTTGCCAGCTTAACTGCTGATATGGTAAAATCTTTCTTTCACTATATCTTTTTTTTATCTTTCTTTTTTCATTTCTCATTTCAAACTCAACAGGTGGAATGGAATCCATGGAGGCTGTGGGAACATAGGCTTCCCGAGAAGTACTCCTCTTGTTTGGAGTTGACAAGCAAAAGGGTCCTCTTTGAGGGCCCCACAGGTAGAAGTTGGTATCTTGGGGAGCGAGTCCTGAGACAAGTCCATGGAAATATGAATGCAGCTGTGACACCTTCCATGCCACCTGAGAACATGAGGCACACTAGCCACTTGGTGGGGGACGAACTAGAAGAAGCTCTGAGGGGTTGGGATGCTGAGGGATTCACCTCCCCTCGCATAGAATACACTGCCTTTTGTCGACAATATCTGATGAATCCTAGGGTCACTGGTCTCCCACCTCAAGGGGTGAGCTCCCCAAACTCTCAAATTCTCTTTAAGATCATAAGAAAGACTCCACTTGACAAACATTTGAATTTCAGGGTCGACGGGCAAGGGGACATAGCTCCACAGTTGGATCTGCCACTGGGATGACTTACAATGACGAGGATGAGGACCTTGAAGGAAATCAACCTCCACCCCTCCCACAACTAAATTGGTATGTGAACTTGTGCAGTGGGACAAAATTTGTGAAGACTGACATTACCCATCCACCATTCGATGAATATCCCAAGATCGATCCATATTATGAGAATGTGAGTTCTAAACTCTTATCTTCTTGAAATTGGATTCTTTCATTATTGTTAACCATGTTTATACTTTCCTAGGTTCCACGGGAGTATGCCCAGGAATGCATTGAACTCAATGAAGGATTGAGAAGGGATCTTGTGCGAATGAGTTTAGAGAACTCAGTTCTGGAAGCACGCTTGAATCCCCAAGTGAGTGATCATCTTATTAACTCTCAACTAGGATTGGCACCATTACCCTCCTAACTCATTATCTTTGTTTGCAACAGGCATCATCGTCTAATCCACCACAGGATATGCCCCCTCCTAGAGCACCTCGTTCAGGGCATGATGGAGCAGGGCCAAGTCGAAAGAGAAGGCCCACGGGAAATCATTGAGTTTCACTCACCTCTTGTTAGGAATGTTGGGAATCTTTCTATCTATCTTGTTATGTACTAATTAGGAATTTCAATTCCCAACCTTGAACCTCTATTATGGATACTTGATGAATCTATGTTGAACTTTATTGCAATGATATGATCTTGTATTGTGTGAAAAATGGGCTTAAATCAAGCACAAATGAGTCAAAACATCACAAAAGGGCCAAGCAAAGGCACAACAAGGCAAAAATGGGCGAAACAAAGCGGCGGCCTCGGGTGACCACCTGGGGCTGGGCGGCTAGCCGCCTGGGCCCAGGCGGCTAGCCGCCCAGGCCTGGGTGGTCACCCGAGCCCGAAGCGGTGTTTCGCCTGATTTTAGGAAACTTCCTATTTTGACGGGATTCCACCTTCCAAAACACGGATTTCCGAATTTTTTCCTATAAAAGCACATCCAAGGGGTCTCAAACCCTACTAGCATTCATTGAGAGCAAGTTATGGAAGCCCTAGACAAACTCTTGAGTGATTTTCTGAAGGTTATGAGTGTGGAGGCAAGGAAGGAGTTCAAGCGCTACTGCTTGGATCCATTGTTTTCTTTGATGCATGTGAAGCTTGAAACCACTCTTCTTACTGCTGCTACATATTTTTGGGATCCCCAACTTCATGTATTCCGTTTCAACTACGAAGAACTATGCCCAACAATGGAAGAGTTCTGCGCTCTGTATGGAGTTTCACCTGAAGGACCTTTCATCCTCCCTACTCCACGCTCAAGTTACCTACCTTCTTTCTCCAACTTCCTTGGAATTTCTCAACAAGAGGCCTCCATATTTGTGAAGGATCATATGGTGAATCTCATGGAAATAGCAACTTCCTTTTTGGCTCATGATAGCAAAGGTACCTTGGATTTCAATCTTTCTACTCAACATGCTCTTGCTTTCTGCTTGGTTGGCCGCTTCCTTATCTCCACGGGGACTCTCTATGTCCCTATTCAAATATGTGAACTGATTCCTTTTCTTCTTGAACACAACAACCTGATTCCCATAGTGCTAGCTGAAACTCTCAACAGTTTAGACAAAGTTTATGATAACCCACAAGCCCCATTAGGAGGGAGCCCCGTTCTACTGCAGATGTGGCTTCTTGAAAGGCTTAACTTCTTGTCTCCTACCACCATCAATCCATACAAACCTCAACATTACTGTTGCCGTCGAGTTGAACTCCCTGGTCAATTTTCTTTGAGGGAATGGTTAGGGTATTTCCAAACTCTCTCATGGCGAAACATCAAGTGGTTTGTCTCCATATGGGGATGCAAGGAACAAATTCTTTTCCGAACTTCTGGGTGTGCTATGGTCAAGCTCATAGGGTTGAGGTCAACTTCATTCTATTGGACTTCAAGAATCCTTCGTCAGATGGGTGCTATGCAAACCATACCTACTTCTGTGGTATTTGATCATTCTGTCGAACCTGTGGGCCCCACAATGGTTAAGTGGGCCAAGACTAGATGGACTGACCAACTGAAACTGACTCGAGTTGAAAACACTGATGGGCCTTATGTCATGAGCCCTGAATACAAGACATGGTTGAAGAATAGCTTAGGTGAAAGAGAGACCATACGCAGGGAAAGGATTTATGACCTTATCAAGGACACAAGACTTGGGTTTTGCAGGGAAGACATTCTGGAAGCAGTGGAAGCAGCACATGCTCATGACTTGCGAAAGAAGCGAAGACTTGAAAGAAAGGAGCAGAAAGCAAACCAGGAGACTCTGAAGAAAATCAAAAGGACTTGAAGACTTTAGAAATAGGACATCTATGGCATGTCAATAGTTCTTTTGTCTAACACCAATAAATTGCTTTGTCAATCAATTAGTTCTAAATGAATTGCCAATGATAATTTGATTTTGAGATTTTTTTTGTTGTGGTGTTGTTTGGACCGCACCCAAGGTAACTTTATGGGCTGCCTACGTATCCCCATCCTTTTTTCATTTTTTTTCATTTTTTTTTTTTTTTTTTTTTCATTTTTCTTCATTTTTCTCTTTTTTCATCATTTTTTTTTTTTTTTTTGGAATGGGGAATCAGGCCCTCGTAGTTCAAATGCCTTAACTTTTGCCTAGGCCGCCCTTATGGGTTTTCAACCTAGCAGGCCTTACACATAATACTTCTTCAATTGATCCAAATTGGTAGGGCGAGCGAACTCAATTCCATCCAAATCCATGAGGCGAACAGCCCCTGCTGGTAATATCTCCTTGATAACATACGGGCCACCCCAACTTGGCTTGAACTTCCCTCGTGGATCAAAAATTGGAGCTCTGATTTCTTTCAACACCAAATCCCCTGTCTTCAAACCTCGGTCTTTGACATGCTTGTTGAATGCTCTTGCGACCCTTCGCTGATAACCCTGCACATGATACAAGGCCCTCAATCGCCTTTCATCGAGCAATGCCAGCTCATCATAACGGTTCTTAACCCAATCTGCTTCTGCTATCTGACTTTCCATGGCAACCCGTAACGACGGTACCTCCAACTCAATAGGCAAGACAGCCTCCATCCCATACACCAAAGAATAAGGGGTAGCCCCTGTTGACGATCTCACAGATGTCCTATAGCCCCACAAGGCTAAGGGTAACTTCTCATGCCAATCAGTGTAAGTGTCAGCTGTTTTCTGTAGTATCTTCTTAACATTCTTGTTGGCGGCCTCCACTGCTCCATTAGTCTGCGGGCGATAAGGGGAGGATAGATGGTGCACTATGTTGTATTTTTGCAAAAGCTCCTTGGTTTCTTTCTGAAAGTGCTGACCATTGTCTGAAATAATCTCGTGGGGTACCCCATACCTATAGATGATGTTGAGCTGTATGAACTGTGCTACCTTCTTGGCGTTCAGGGTCTTGAAAGATGCTGCCTCTACCCACTTAGTGAAGTAATCGATAGCTACCAAGATGTACTCATGCCCATTGGAGGCTTTCGGCTTAATCTGCCCAATTATATCTATTCCCCACACTGCAAACGGCCAAGGTGACGACATACTTGTCAAAGGCATGGAAGGCAAGTGTTGTCCATTAGCAAAGACTTGACATTTGTGACACTTCTTAACATGTGCATGGCAATCTCTCTCCATTGTAGACCAATAGTAGCCCAACCTCATGATTTTCTTAGCTAGCATATAACCATTCATGTGCGGTGCTCCAACTCCTTCATGGATTTCACTAACAAGACGTTCGGCTTCTTCCTCAGTGACACACAACAGATGGACCCCATCGTATGACCTCCGGTATAGCTTTCCTCCACACAAAACATAGTGACTTGCTAGCCTCCTTAGTGTTCTCCTATCAACGCGGGATGCTCCTTCAGGATACTCCCTTTCCTCGATGAATTTCATGATGTCATAGTACCAAGGGTGGCTGTCTTTCAACTCTCCTTCTCGAATAGAGCAGCAATACACAGGTTTTTCTCTACATTCTATCACCAGTGGTTTTACATTCCCACCATCCGGGATTTCCACCATAGAAGCTAGAGTTGCCAAAGCATCGGCAAACTGATTCTTATTTCTTGACAAATAATTGAACTCTATTTCCACAAATTCCTTAGTCAAGGCTTCTAAGTAAGCATGATACGGCAGTAGCTTTTCATCACGAGTCTTCCACTCTCCCTTTATCTGGCAGATAATCAGTGCTGAATCTCCGAAAACTTCTAACTCTTTGATCCCCAATTCCAGTGCAGCTTCCAATGCAAGGATGCAGGCTTCATACTCAGCAATGTTGTTGGTTGCTTCAAACCCTAGCTTAACTGCCAAGGGTGTAAATGCTTCTTCAGGCGAAACCAGTAGGACTCCTATCCCATACCCTCTCTTATTTGCAGCTCCATCGAAGTATACCTTCCAAATCTTCTTTCCAATCTCCAGGACATCCTCATCGGGGAATTGGTCATTAAATTGTTCTGATGACGCCACAGGGCAGCTAGCCAAGTAATCTGCAATGACACTTCCTTTTACTGACTTCTGTGTTACATACTTTATGTCGAATTCATTGAGAAGAATCGACCATCGGGCAGTTCTGTAGGACAAGACCGGCCTTTCTATCAGGTACTTTAGTGGGTCCATTCGGCTTATCAAGAAAACCTCATACGACATCATGTAGTGACGGAGTTTCTGAGTTGCCCATACCAAAGCCACACAAGCCTTCTCTATGGCGTTGTACTTCACCTCGTAGTCTGTCATCTTCTTGCTTAGATAGTAAATGGCATTCTCCTTTTTCGACCCTTCAAGGTACTGAGCTAGCATAGCTCCCGTCGCTGTTTCAGTGACCGTCAAGTATAACAATAACGGTTCACCTTGTCGCGGGGGAACTAGAATTGGTGGATTACTCAAATACCTTTTAATAGTCTCAAAGGCTTCTTGACATTCTTCATTCCATACCTTCGGCACACCCTTCTTAAGCAACTTGAAAATCGGCTCACACACCATGGTCAAATTAGCAATGAACCTGCTTATGTACTGAATTCTCCCCAAGAACCCTCGAATCTGCTTTTCTGTGCTAGGCGGCTCCATTTCTACAATGGCCTTAATTTTTCCTGGATCGACCTCGATTCCCCTCTGAGTAATCATAAATCCTAATAACTTGCCCGCAGTGACACCAAAGGCGCATTTCTGAGGATTCAACCGCAAGTTGTACTTCTTTGCTCGCTCCAGGAACCTTTCTAGTGCCCTGAAGTGTCCTTCTCGATCCACGGACTTCACGATCATGTCGTCCACATATACTTCCACCTCCTTATGGATCATGTCGTGCAGTAATGTTGTAGCAGCTCTCTGATAGGTAGCCCCGGCATTTCTCAAACCGAACGGCATCACTTTGTAACAATATGTTCCCCACTGTGTGATAAAGGCCGTTTTCTCCATATCTTGCGGTGCCATCTTTATCTGATTATATCCGGAAAACCCATCCATAAAAGAGAGGAGCGCATGTCCTACAGTACTATCTACCAATACATCAATGTGGGGCAAAGGAAAATCATCCTTAGGGCTTGCTGCATTAAGATCTCGAAAATCCACACACATCCTCACTTTTCCATCCTTTTTAGGCACGGGCACTATATTGGATAACCACTCGGGATACTCCACAACCTGTAGGAATCCAGCATCGAGTTGTTTGGTTACTTCCTCCTTTACCTTCAATGCCCACTCGGGTTTCAATCTTCTCAATTTTTGCTTTACCGGCTTTTTAAGGGGATTGGTGGGGATGAAGTGCTGCACAATGTCTGGATCTATGCCGGGCATGTCTTCATAAGACCATGCAAAGGCCGTTATGTTGGCCTTTAAGAGGGCTATCAGCTTTTCTTTTTCAAGTGGTGAGAGGGTTATCCCAATTTTAATTATCTTTGGCAATTCATTTGTCCCTAAATTGATTGATTCCAATTCATCCATGTTAGGTTCGGTGACACCCCTTTTCCTTCGCTCGGCGAGCTCCGGGGGGACGTCATTCCTAGGATCTATATCCATGCCATAAATATCCATAGAAGAGAGAAAGGAAACACTGCAAGCAAACAATGTATAAAAGAAACACACTTCATTAAAGGAACAAACAAAAAGACACAAACTTGAAAAGGAAACAAAACTTGGTGCCACAACTATGAAACGACTCCTAACTCCACAAAGTGGGATAGGCGGACACACTTTATTGAAAGCAGGAAAGACTTCTAACTAAGGAACCTACAAGCTACTATCAGGTAGGTCATGATCTTCCTCTTCAAGGATCTCTGCAATGGCTCCATCTTCTAGGTACCAATTGTGAAGTGGCATGGTTGCATGGTGAATTGACGAATCTTGGCAATCTTCTGTTGCTGACTCCCCCAAAGTAAGAACCATATCTTGGAACATGGTGACTATAGCCTCGGTATCCACATGTTCTACCCAGTCTTCTTTCTTCTTTCCTACAGAATTGTACCAACTTGTCAAGCTCTGAGGATTCGGCCCATCTGTAAAGTACTTGTCACAAAAATCCTTGTCTGCCAATGCTGGATCAGAACTTGGGTAAAAAGTGCAATAGTGTGGTGGCTCTTCCTTTCCGAACTCTTGTTCGCCTTCAAACTCCATAGTAAGGACCATGTCTTGAAACAAAGTGACCATGGCTTCAGGATCCATGTGCTCCACCCAATCTTCTTCTTTCCTCTCCCAATAACTGTCATTGATGGCTTCATCATCCACCATTTCAGTGGTGATTGGATACCATTCAGTGAAGAAAATCTCAAACCCCGGGATTCTGATCTTGGTTGTTGGATTGAACATAGGCTCTGGGAACCCACAACACAGGAAGTCATCCCCTTCCTTGATGAAATAGCCATTCAGAGTCGGCCTGTACGGTGAAATCTTAAAGTCTGGCACCCTTCCTTCTGCTCTAGCTTTTCCCTTCTCCTTATTCCTCCTTGTCATTTCTGCATAGTCATTCTTAGTGGGCTCATATCCTAACCCAAAAGTGTAGGAAACAACCCGACTTTGAACAGAATGGGGAATTTCTTGTTGGCGACGCCCTAGGCCCATACCCGGGAAGAAATTCATTTTCCGCATTATCTCACCAACATGTAAATTACCATGGGGACAATAGTCAAGGGGGATCAGTTCTTCCTTTTCCAACTCCTTTTCAATGCATTGCACATACTCAAACCCAGACAAGGGTATCTCAACTGATTCCGGTTTTATTTCACATATAGGTATACCCGCCATTTTCAAATCATAGTCCCCTTGAAGTGTAACAATGGCTCCCTCATGTGGGAACTTTACCTTTTGATGCAATGATGATGGTACAGCCCTAGCGGGATGAATCCAAGGCCTTCCCAATAACAGATTGAAACATGACGGCACATCCAAGACTTGAAACTCCACTCTGAACTCCGTGGGTCCCATGATTAAAGGTAGAGTGACCATCCCAATTACTTCTCTACGGGTATTATCATACGCCCTTACTGTCTGCCCTGATGGAGTGAAATCAGTGGGCCCCAAGCCCAAAACAGTTGCAGTTCTCAAGGGACACACATTCAGTGCGGAACCATTATCAATCAAAACCGTGGGAACCCTCTTCCCCATGGTATCAACAGTTATGTGCAAAGCTTGGGAGTGGCATGGCCCACTCTTAGGTAAGTCAGCTTCTGTGAACACTATAGTGGAATTCTTCGGTGCAGGGTTTACTAGATTCACCAATCCCTCAGGAGACAAATCAACTGGAACCTGTATTTGATTTAACAACTTCAACACTGTCTGTCTGTGTTTGTGAGAGACCATGAGCAAGCCCCATATGGTGATATTGGCATTGGTCTTCTTCAATTGTCTAAGGACTTCATCCTCTTCTTCTTGCACATCAAGACGCTTGTCTAACTCACCCAATGGATTATCAGATTCTAGGTGTGGAGGCTTGAAATGGCGGCCCCCTCTTGTCATGTGGTCTATTTCTTCATCACTAGCCCATATGTCATCAATTTCATTTGTGTCACCCATCAGGTCATCCCATTCAATCATGTCAATGTCCTCCATCTGCACCTCTTCGGGTATATCATCCCAGCCCGTAGGAATTATGGGCTCACTTGGCAATGGATCAGGATAAAGCACATAGTAATCAAACTTCCCCGAAGGTTCTCCCAATAACCCCACTTGAGGGTCTCCTGCTTCATACCTTTCTTTCAACTGCTGTTGGATGGACTTCTTTGGCAATCGTAGGGTCTTTTGATCAATGAGGTCTTGAACGACCTTTCTCAACATAGCACAGTCCTCAGTGTCATGGCCGGGTATACCATGGTATTGGCAATATTGATAGGGTGTTTGGGGTCTTGGCTTTGGAGGGTGAGGTATGATAAGGCCTTGGTTACAGCATTGGTAAAAAGCTTGGGTCAAGGACATGGGTAGTGGAGTATATTGTCTTATGGGTAGGCAAGGTCGAGATGGGTCGGCTTCAATGGCATTTATGGAGTTGGATGAATTATGAGAGGGAAGTGGATTTTGAGTGACATTTGGGCGATTTGGTGGAGTTGGTGGTGAGATGATTTGCTTGTCAAGTAAGTCTTGGATCTCATGCCTAAGGCGATAGCAACGGTTAGTTGAATGGCCTTTGGCTTGGTGGAATTTGCAGTATTCATTCTCATTGTAGCTCTTGGGCAATGGATTTGGTGGTGGTCTTGGGTCGAGAGGTTTCAACAGGCCTCGGCTTTTTAGCTTTTCAAGTACTTTCTCAAGTGGCATATGCAGCTCGGTGAATTGGCGAGGTGGGTTGGTGTCATTTAGGGAGATGGGTTGAATGGGTTGGGCTATGGCATTGACCTCGGCATTGTTTTTCCCAGCAAAGTTCGGCCTGCGGCTCTTTTGGACTTCTTCTGTCTTGATTGACCCATCGGCAATGGCATCCTCAACTTGTGTACCTGCTCCGATAAGAGCCTTGAAATTAGGGAAGTAGTGAGCAAAGAGGTGCTTGTGATACACCGGCAATAGGTTCTTAACCACCAACTGAATCTGATCTTCCTCATTCGGTCTATCTGCCATTTTCGAGGCCTTTTGCCTCCACCTTGTAATGAAAGCGGAAAAGGTCTCATTAGCCCCTTGTTTTGTGGTCTCTAGGTCCCTTCTTGTGACATCCACCTCAGTGTTGTACTTGTAGTGCTCTGAAAACTCATTACATATATCTTCCCAAGTTCGGGTTCTATTCTCATCCAAAGCTAGGAACCACTTCAAGGCAGAAGTGGCTAAGGTTTCGTGGAACATTTGGGCCAAGAGTTCATCTGTTGCTCCTCGAGGGTGCATAGCTCGTACATACATCTTCAAATGGGTCTTGGGGCAACCCGTTCCATCAAACTTTTCTAATTCAGGCATCTTGAATTGTAGTGGAATACGAGCTTGAGGAAACAAAGATAGGGTACGTACATCCACCATGTCATCTGTCCTACGGATTCCCTTTATAGTTCTCTCCAAGGCTTCTACCTTACTAGCCAACACAGAGTCTGTATCAGAGGTCTTCCCCTTACTTCCCCCTTCTAGGTTAAAAACTTCAGGTGATTCATTCCCTTTGGGCTGAGTACTTCCCCCATCATTGGTCTTAGTGCCTTCTCCAGACTGGGTCCCATTTTCGGTGTTACCCCCCGGGGTACGGCCATTATTCTGTTCGGGTTCGGACATCTTATGTTGGATATCTTGGGCCATTTTCAATGCTCTCTCGGATACATCAGTGGTGTAATCAAGTTTGGTCATGATAGCCTTCAGACAAGTCTCAACATCAAAACCCCCTTCACTAGTTGCTTCGTCGGCCATATCTGACTGGTTGGTAGAATCAATCTTCACTAAGCGCCCTTGCTGGTCGCGGATCCAAGCCAGTACGTCTTCTCACTCCTCTATGAAAGGGAACAATCAGTCTCTCATCCTAAGGGTATGTCCTAGGCTTCCATATTTGTCTCAATGACTTCACGCCATATATACTCAATTAGTCCCTTTTAATCCAATCACCTTTGCAAGGGTCATGGGCGAAAGGTACGTATTAAGGATATAGGGTGCAAAGGTCCTCTATTAATTTTTCCGTTAAGCACATCACAAACACGGTCATGATATCATTACAAACAATGTGGGTGCATAAGGGTGAAACCATAGTGTCCTGCAAGTCTGTCTATATGGACTAATGATAAGGGTAGGCTGGGGTCCTTCACTTGCTTGAGCAATCTTTATACCTAACCACATGTGGCATCAGGAACGCCGCGTGGGTCCAGCAGTACGTGATTAACTCATTTAATATACCCAAGGGCAAGCCCAAGGGTACTTGGCAAGAGAGGTTGAGAGCTTTCGCCCCAACTCATGGAATCAGGAAAACCAAGGTTGAGGCTAGGCCCGTCAGTGGCAAGGGACATCGATCCTAACATGCAAGAGTTTGCGCACACAATGCAATAAATGAAAGCACACAATCAAGCGAATGCAATGTGATTGATTTTAATTAAACAAAAGAAATTAACTTAGCCCAATCAAATTGTATAGAGTCTAGCCCACAAATCCCCAGTGGAGTCGCCAGTCTGTGAACCCCGGAAATCGTGAGGCCCACAAGGGGGTTTAAAAGTCGCCAATCTGTGGACCCAAGAAAAGAGGGCCCACGAATGGGTTTGGAAAAAGAAAGGAGTCGCCACCTTATTTTTTAAAGGAAACAAGGAAAACCCTAAAAACAGTTTTGTTTTAGGAAAACAAAAGATTGACTCCATATTTAAAAATGGAAAGGCAAATGATCTTTTGGAAACCAGAGAATTCGGGGATTCGGAGGCTAAGTTACGATATGGGAAGGTTCTAGGCAAAGCCTATAGGCACCCATATCGCCCTAAACGGTCTCTTAATTTAATTGGGCTAAATCAAAGTCTTAATCACACATAAATCAACAGTTATCATCACAAGACAGCATGCATATCATTCATTCATTCATCCATATAATCATGTAAATCAAAGAAAAAACAGAAAAAAGAAGGAGGGGGAGAAAACCTAGGATACTTAGTATCCTAGGGCGGACTTGAACCTCACAAGGAGCGCCTACGTACCATGTATGGAAATACATGGATCAAAGTCCACGTAGTTCGAAGAGGAATAGGGTTATAACCTAATCAAGGTCTATGGTAAACCCTAAGTTTCCTTTCAAGTAAAACATGGTAAGTTTCCAAAATAAATGATTCTCAAAAGATTTTTGGTAAATATGGAATTTTGATAAAAGACGGAAACTTTGATTTAAAAAGTATTTTTTTATCGAAAGGATACTATAGGAATCACCATATTCCCCTATTAGGAAACAACCCTAGGGGGGAGAAAGGGAAAGTTTCAAAGAAAGGGAAGAAGGGTGAATTGGGGCACCCTCATACCCTACTTACCTTAAGCAAAAGCAACCTGTCAAAGTAACCACCCTATTGCATAGGGTAATTACCTTATTTGTAAGATTTCATCTCACAATAGCCAAAATAACCACCCCACATTGGTGGGGTAGTTGCACCTGTTGTACCTGTCAAAGCACCTGCAATTTCCATGCAAAACATACCAAGAATACCAACCAAGCAAGCTAGATTCCAAATCAAGCCATTATCATGCCCAAACATGGGCTAACACATGCTCAAAATATCATATCAAGGACGAATAACAGATCTGGACAGAATTGAAATAAGGCCTAAAATCAACCACAAGTCATGCAACAACATGAATCATAAGCTAACTGAAGCCCTAATTCAACCCTACATGCAATGACATGCAAAAAACCCTAAAATCACCTATATGAATGCTAGAAATATCATAGTTATCAAATATGCAGCACATATATATCAACCATGAAGAAAACACAAAGAAAAACCCTAAGCTATCATGCTATATGCAACCTTCCTAATACAAGGATGAATGAAACCCTAGAATCGCAATTGTGCTAAAAAACACATAGAATAACTCTAAATCATGCAAAACTCATCATAGACATCATGCTAATCATGCATATTAATCAATAGAAGCATCAATACATGATAAAAACACAAGCTTGCACATGAAATATAGCTATTCTAAACATAAACTCAATTTCAGCACTAAGGAAACCCTAGAATCCCAAACATGCAGTAAATCACATGGAATAACATCCTAGCATACTAAACAGCCCACAAATATGATCCTAAACATGCATGGAAGCAACAAGACATGATAAAAACACAAGCTCTAATATACCAAAGAGTTATTTCATGCAGAAAACCATTTTAAGCACCTAAGAAACCCTAAAGTCCCAAACATGCAGTAAATCACATGGAATAACATCCTAGCATACTAAACAGCCCACAAATATGATCCTAAACATGCATGGAAGCAACAAGACGTGATAAAAACACAAGCTTTGATATGCAATCATCCTATTCTATGCAAAAACCCTAACTTTAAAAGAGAGAAGAGGAGGAAGGGGGGAATACCTATGGTGAAGTATCCTTTTGCTGCTGTAGGGTGTCCTCCTTCTCTTGTGTACTGCTGGGAGTTCCTTCCTTCAAGCCTTCAAGCAATGCTCCAGCCCTCCTCCAAGCTTACTCTCACACTCTCTCACTCAAAATATAGGTTAAACTACCCTAAGGATGGCTGCCATAGCCTCCAAGTCTCACACAAAGTGCCTCCCCCGTCTCCCCTATTGCTGAAGTATAAGGGGGGTATTTATAGGGATTGAGGGGAAACCCTCGATGGTTGGGATTAAAACCCTAGGGATTGATCCAAGGGCTCTTAGAGGTTACCTTGGGGCTCAAGTAGGTCAAAAAGGGCTGAAATTAGGGTTAAATGGCGGCCAAAGGCGAGCAAATCCGAGAAAATAGGGTGGGAGCCGCGTCAAGGCTCAAAAAAGGAAAGTGGCTCGGGTGACCACCTGGGGCTGGGCGGCTAGCAGCCTGGGCCCAGGCGGCTAGCCGCCCAGGCCTGGGTGGTCACCCGAGGCTCTGTCAGCATATGCCCATTTTTGACCCCTTTGACTTCCAAATGTGTTTTAGGGTTCAAATTAACTCCGATTTTGACGAAACGAAAGCCAAAACGACCGTGTTTCGAAGGGGAATGTAATTTGAGTCACTTGAGGGTGAGAAACCCTAGCCATGGCTGCATGGTTGAGTCCTACAAAGGTGGTTAACCGCTATGCCTCACCATCGCTTAGCTTAGGTATGCACATAGGGTCGCACCGAATGCTTTCCAATTCGAAATTCAACCTCCCTAAACACATTTGGGGATGAAATCAAGACCAATCAAGGTCAAATGAGTAGTCATAGAGTGAAAATCATGAGCCAATTCGAGCTAACCCGAAGTAGGTCTTTTAGCCAACCTGAGCCTTAATGAGCCATTCTAATCCCGAACCTTCAATTCATCGAATTGAACCCACAAATACCTCAAATACAACCATATGAACTCCAATTGGCAACTTGGAGATCATTTCAAGGTCAGATGGAAAGTTTGTGATCAAAAAGACGATTATGCCCCTCAAGTCACAAAAGTTCTAATTAACCCTCGAGATCAACTCCAAATCGAACCAAAATTCATACACACCATCCTTAGGACCCTAGAAACTCAATGCAAAAGACTAGACTCAAAAAGGAAACAAAAAGACTCATGCAATGACAAACCCTAGCTAAGGTGACAGGTGGCAAAAATGGGGTGTGACAGTGACATATATAAATGAAATCAAATGATTGTTCCTAATCCCTAAACAATCATCTCTATGATTGGCTCTAAGGCATAATCCTAACAATTTCAAGCTAGGGTTACTGACTTGGAGAAACAATTGAAAGAGGTAAAAGAGAAATTGAAGGAAGCGGAGTCTGTTCAGTCTGATCTGACAGAGGTTTTCACCTAGAAAGTCAGTCAAGCACAGGGATTGGCCGAACAATACAAGTCTTTCTCAGGTTAAGAAGAAACTCTGGAACAGAAGCAAAGAGATCTGGAAGACCGACTCCAAGCTTTTGAAGTTGAATGGTCGAGCACCAAAGAACTACTTTCTCTTGCTAACTCCTCTCTTACTGCCTCCTCTTAGTGTTTGAACAATTTATTTCATGGCTGAAATGTAGCCATTAACATTTTCATATTGTAACTTAGCCATAAGGCCTCTGCACAATCTTTCTTCTCTATCCCAACAATTTCTTTTGATTCGGCCAAGGGGCCAGGCTAGTAATATTCTTTTAATGTGGATGTATGGATTATGATTATTTCTTTTGACATTCAGCCATGTGGCCTGAAATATATTTTGACCCTATTTCTGAATGTGGATTTAAATTTGTATCTGTATTTGCATTCTTCAAATACTTTTAACATTTTCCCACATTGCAGGATAATACTTTTTTAGGAATCGGCCATTGATAAGCCGATCATGGATGTCACCATCCAAACTTTGTAGGTGATAAGCACCACCCTTCAATACTTTGAAAACTTTAAAAGGACCTTCCCAATTGGGAGACCACTTCCCATACTTGGAATCTTTTAAACCAATAGGTAATATGGCTTTCCAAACTAATTCATTTTCAAAAAAGCACTTAGGTTGAACCCTCTTATCATAAGCCTTTTCTATGTTCCTCTTTTGGGCTTGCAAATGATCCAACACTAATAATCTAACTTCATCTAGATCATCTAATTTGGCCATCATAGCATCATAATAATCTTGTGTACTTAAATTATTTTGCTTAGCAACTCTTAAAGATCGAACAATCACTTCCATTAGTAAAATTGCATCATGCCCATAAGTTAAGGCGAATGGAGTTGTGCCCGTACTTGCTCTTTTGGAATTTCTATAAACCCACAATGTTTCTGATAACAACTCATGCCCTGCCCGAGGATTTTCCTCGACCATTTTCTCAATACTAATTTTCAAAATTTTATTTGTGGATTCGGCCTGTCCATTAGGTTGAGCATAGTAAGGAGTTGAATGCACAATTTCAAAACCATACTCCTCAGTGAATGCTTTCACTTCATTACGAGTAAAGACTGAACCTTGATCTTCAGTAATTGATTGAGGTAGATCGAATCTATGAATAATGTTTTCTTTTATACATTTTATCACCTTAGTCTAGAAGACCGAAGGCATTGGGATAGCTTCCACCCACTTAGTGAAATAATCCGTTGCACCAAAATAAAAGCATCCCTTTTAGATAACTCTGAGTAAATCTTACCAATTACATCCATTGCCCATCCTCTAAATGGCAAAGGTTTGACAACAGATTGCAACCTAATCGCTGGTGCATGCTGCACTGGCCATGAATTTGACAGGCTTGACAACCTTTAGCATATTTTAGGCAATCCTTCATAATATTCGGCCAGTAATAGCCGTACCTTCTTATGGGCCATCTCATTTTAATTCCAACCTGGTGTGCCCCACAAATACCTTCATGAACTTCGGCCATGACTTGCATTGACTGAGATTGAGAAAGGCACAGGCACAAAAGACCATCCACATTCTTTCTTTACAATTCGTCATCTAAAATGATAAACTTTAAAGTTCTTTTTCTGACCTTATATTCGATCTGAATTGATGGGTTTTGTAAGTATTTTATGATTGGAGATCTCCAATCGTCTTGAGCCACATCTAATGACAACACCAACTCATTCGGACTGAATTTACTCGCCATAGACAATTCCAATCTTCTTTCTATTGTTATCGTCCTGGTAAGGACATTTAAAGGGATTTTCAATCCAGAAGCTATTTGGGCTAGTTCATTTGCTTCATTGTTTTCTTTCCTTAGAACACATTTAAATAAAACATCGGCAAACAAACCTAACAAATGTTTTGCGATTCTATTGTATTCAACCAAAGAGTCACTTACGCATTTGAAATCACCATATAACTATTTCAAAATTAATTGGGAATCCCTAATAACAAGGACACTTGAAACATTCAAATCTACAAATAAACTGAGACTGATAATGAGAGCCTCATATTCGGCCTGATTGTTTGTACAATCAAAATCTAGTTTGAATGAGAATTGAGTCCTTTTATTAGTTGGGGATACCAGAACTACACCTGCTCTGGCTGATTCCTCAGTTCGAGACCCATCAAAAATTAGGATCCATGGAACCAGAGAAATACATCCAATCTCCATGGTTGGTAAAATTTTAGGGACCTCTCCCAAATTGGGATGGCTGGCTAAGAAATCGGCCAATGCTTGCCTTTAATTGCCTTTTAGGGAGTGTATTGCAGACATAATTCAATTAGAACTAACGACCATTTTGTAATTTTTCCCCTTACAATCGGCCTACTTAACATGTACTTAACCACATCAGTCTGACATATTATATAAACCAAAACAGGCAACATATAATATCTTAACTTAATACATAAAAAGTACAAAGCCAAACATAGTTTTTCAATCGGTGTGTATCTACACTCGATTTCATTCAACAGTTTACTAAGAAAATGAACGGCCTGCTCATGTCCATCATCTCTATCTTGAGCCAACAATGCTCCAATACATTCTTCAGCGGCCGATATATACAACTTCAAGGGCTTTCTCTGCTTGGGTGGCATTAACACCGGTGGCTTCGTAAGATATTCTTTCAACTGGTCGAATGCTTCCTAATGCTGCCTGTCCCACTTAAAGTCGTCTTCCACCCTTATCTTCAGTAGAAGAGAGAAGACTTTGGTTCGCCTTGGACAATTAGAAATAAAACGATGTAAGAAAGTAACTTGACCAAGAAATCTTTGAAGTTCTTTTTTATTAGAAGGTGGTTTTGCATCAATAATTGCCTTTGTTTTATTTTTGTCAACTTCAATCCCCCTTTGGTGAACAAGGTAGCCTAAGAAATTCCCAGCAAACACACACCAAAGGCATATTTTAAAGGATTCATTTTTAAACTATGCGCACGCATTCTTTTAAAAGATTTCCTTAGATCGATCATATAAATGTCCAGATCTGAAGACTTAACCACCACATCATCTATGTATACTTCCATAAATTTTCCTATCATATCATGGAAAATATAATTCATGGCCCGTTGGTAAGTTGCCCCAGCATTTTTTAGGCCGAATGGCATTACAACCTATTCAAAAGTTCCAATGCTACCTGGGCACCTAAAGGCTATTTTTGGTACATTGTCTTTAGCTATAAAAATTTGATTATAGCCTGAATGACCATCCATGAAATATAAGACTTTAAATCTAACAACTGCATCGACCAACATGTCAACCACTGGCATTGGATATTCATCTTTTGGTGTGGCTTTGTTCAAGTCTCTAAAATCTATACACACTCTTAGTTTTCCATTCTTTTTTAAGACTGGAACTATATTCAAAAGCCACTCCATATACTTGACCGTTCTAATGAACCCAGCCTTTAACAGTCTTTCTATTTCTTCTTTAACTTTGAGATGGATTTCTGGAGCCATTCTCCTAGGAAGTTGCTTATAAGGCTTAAATCCTTTCTTGATTGGTAATTTATGCTCAACCAATTTTTGATCTAAACCTGGAAATTTATCATAATTCTAAGCAAAACAATCTTTGAATTCTTTTAGCAGGCCGATTAATTTTTCTTTCCAGCTCTTTGGTAAGTTTTGATTAATGAAAATCAGCTTAGAATCTCCTAGTAGTTTTACTTCTTGCAACGGGTCTATGACTTGAGCTTTTTCATCACTCAACTTCCTAGGCTCTGGTTGTAGTTCTTCCAGAGTAATATCATCCGCATCTTCTCTAACACAATCGGCCAAACTGGCCGATTCATTAATCTCAACCATGTAGAACTCAATTCTTTGCATGGCTTCTTGGTATGCTTGGATTTCAAGATTCATTAAAACTTATGTTTTCATATGCGGTCTCTTATAAGACCGAATTCACATGGCATCCTCCATCCAATGTTGGTGAAGTGACCTTTAAGGGTCGGCCATATTTATCACATTGCAAAAATTCTAAAGGCTTTACATTCTTATCATAAAGAATTGCCTCAGCGAAGTTTATTGTTAAAGCAAATGGGTGACTATCGGCCTAAATCACTTCAGCCTTGTCTCTATTCCAAATCATCAAGCATTGATGTAGTGAAGATGGGACGCACAGATTTACATAAATCCAGTCTCGGTCTAGCAAGGTATTATAGTTAGAGGCCGAATTCATGACAAAGAATGTTGTCATTTTAGTTTTGTTTCTTACGGTTACTTCTATAGGAATAACTCCTTCAGGTTTTACAGCTCCACCTATGAAATTAACTATTGAAACCTGTGCAGGTAATAAATCTTTTTCGGTCTTTCCTAATTTCTTCATGACCGAAATTGGTATAATGTTTATGGAGGCCCCATTATCTACCAATACCCTTAAATTGGTTTCCCATTAAAATGAGCTTTAATATATAAGGGTTTCAAGTGTTTAGCCATGTTTTCACTTGGCTTGGTAAAGGTGATATTCTCACTAACTAATTCGGTCTGCATAGACCGATTAACAGTTTCTGAGATTTCATTGATTGAGAACTTTCCCTTAAAGCCAACATCAATATCATCAGAAGACACAGTCTGACCTTCATTGGCTTTCAAATCGGCAAGTAAAATAAAAACCATGTTTACTTAAACCCTAACAAGTGGAAGAGAACCGAATTAATTGGTGTCATCGTCCTCAGCATCGAAGTCATCGGCCTCTAAGATTTCATCCTCCTTGCACTTCTCGATAGGTACTTGAAGAGGTTTCTTTTCTTCCTTAATTGCTTCCAACCGCTTCCAAATATTAGCCCGAATTCGGTATCCCCTTGTCTTCTTGATCAGCTCTCTTTTTTCCTCAGCTTGTATTCTTTGAAGCCTCCTTTTCTAGGTTCGAGTCATTTCAGGTTGATCGAACTTTGGGTGGCGAGCCTAGGCCCATCTTTTTGGTTAAGTTGACCTGGGCTTCACCATTTTGGGCTTGATTAAGTTGCGCAAATCACCCCCGGTAGTCCCAGAACTGGATGTTTAACCTTTATTGATTTTATTGACCTAATTGCCTTTGGCCTCATAATCATTTCTCACAGTGATTTGTAAACCTTGACCTTTCGAATATTCATCAGGTCGAATCCTTTTATTGCTATCATCAGTCTTTCGATAACCTTTCCTCAGACTCCTAGCATGCTCTTCATTTTCTTCTTTTATTATCTTCTCTTTTTTAAGTCTAGCCTTGTACAGGCTACTTGATCTGAATTTTTGCTCATATTTGTTCGGCCTCTTGGCCGCAGCATTTGCAATTTCAGCCTCATTAAGGCCCCTAACTTGTAACTCGCTTCTATAAATAGAGACTTCAACATCTCCAATCACAGCTTTCTTTAAATTCCTAGGATCATACTAGGGCATCGCTAATTTACTGTAATATCCTCAACAATAGATTGGGTTACCATAAATGTCACTGAGATGCTCTATTGCGACTTTTGTCCATCTCTTAACAGCACTGGAATCCAGCTTCCCAGAATAGGTGTAAGTCTCCCCTTCAGCCTTAGGAATAAATGAAATCAATTTCATGGCCTCATTTGGTTATTGTGGAGCCTGCATAACAGCTTTTCCCTTATCCACTGATTTCTTTCCAGCATTTTCGGTCTCCTTGGTTGAAACATCTGAATCATGCACCTGTAAAACAACCATATTAACTGGAAACTCAAAAGGAAATAGATTTTCATCGACTTGATGAACAGTTTTCTCCTCAGAGAATTTCAATTTTTCATTGTTAATCGACCTTTGAATGGCATCTCTTAACACAAGACAACTATTTGTTGGATGTGTCCAACAATCATGCCATTTGCAATATTTTTTTATCTTTCATTTCTTTGGCAAATGGAATTTTATGCCCATCTGGCAGCTTAATCTGCCCATCTTTTAATAAGAGGTCGAATATCTGTTCAATTTTAGAGAAGTTGAAATCATATTTCTTATCCCTAAAATTGTTTCCATTTTGGTTACCATTGTTAGGTCTCCTCTAGAAATTTTGTTTTAGCTCTTGGACCTTGGATTTTACCAGGGCCCTACATGTATAAGGCCGATTAATATTTAATTCGGCCAAAGCAATTTCTTCTTCGGTTTCTTCACTCTCTTCCATGGCTTTAATCTAAGCCACTTCCCTATTGGGATTCCTATAATAAGTTCCCCTTGAAGAAACCCTTCTTTAATTCTCTTCTTCGAGAATTTTTTTATACTCAGACACTGCAGTCATAAGATGTCCTAGGTCGAAAAAATTTTGACCAATGAACTTCTTCCTGTTCTCCAGGTTGAGTCCACTAATCACCATTTTGACACAATCGGATTGTGCTAAATTCGACCTACATCTACATTGAGCATTGCGGAATCTCTGGATAAAGGTATCAACCCTCTCACCAAGTTCCTGACACATTCAGGCTAGATCAGCGACTGTTATTTGGGTCTCAGCCTTACAAAAATAGATATGGAAAAGAGATTCCATTTCCTGCCATGTTGTAATCGATCTTGATGGCAAATTAATATACCAGTTAAACGCCCAACCTGTTAAAGAACTTGGGAACAGTCTTAGCTTTAAAAAGCTATTGCTACCTACTTCACCACATTGGCACATAATTCGGCCAATATGCTTAAAGGTCGACTGCCTATCTTCTCCTGAAAATAGTGTAAAATCAGGGAACTTAAAACCCCTAGGGAATTCAAAAAGCTGATCAATATAATCAGGATAAGGACGACTATATGCCGTTCTTAATGGAGGTCGACCTGCACCTATTTGTTCCCTAATGATATTAGCAATCTCTTCTCTAAAATTGTTTGGGTTGTCCCTTAAATTGGTTTGGAAGGTTTGAGTAGGATCTTCTTGACCAGCATAATTATAAGGAACTTTATTTGAACCCCCATAGTTTCCAGCCATTGATCGGCCTGTTTTGATTGGAATATCATTTGGATTTCCAAACATAAAATTGCTATTCCGACCTAGATCAAACGAATCATTTAACATTTAATTATAAATTTGCCCCCCGGGCGAAGCATAGAACACATTGTCTTTTACTTCACTTGTTCCAACATTCGGCCTTGTATGACCGAACTGACTTCCTAAATGGATCAAGGTAGGGACTTGCCCTTCGTACCGAAAAATTGATGGGTTCGGCCCTAGAGGATCTTGCTTGGGCAAGATGTGTATATCCCCATGTCACACCCCATTTTTGCCACCTTAGCTAGGGTTTGTCATTTCATTTGTCCTTTTGTTTCCTTTTTGAGTCTAGTCTTTTGCATTGAGTTTCTAGGGTCCTAAGGATGATGTGTATGAATTTTGGTTCGGTTTGGAGTTGATCTTGAGGACTAATAAGAACTTTTGTGACTCGAGGGGCATAATCGTCTTTTTGGCCACAAACTTTCCATTTGACCTTGAAATGATCTCCAAGTTTCCAATTGGAGTTCATATGGTTGCATTTGAGGTATTTATGGGTTCAATTTAATGAATTGAAGGTTCGGGATTAGAATGGCTCAATAAGGCTCAGGTTGGTTAAGAGACCTATTTTAGGTTAGCTCGAATTGGCTCATGATTTTCACTCTATGACTACTCATTTGACCTTGATTAGTCTCAATTTCATCCCCAAATGTGTTTAGAGAGGTTGAATTTCGAATTAGAAAGCATTCAGTGCGACCCTATATGCATACCTAAGCTAAGTGATGGTGAGGCATAGCGGTTAACCGCCTTTGTAGGACCCAACCATGTAGCCATGGCTAGGGTTTCTTGCCCTCAAGTGACTCAAATTACATTCCCCTTCAAAACACGGTCGTTTTGGCTTTCGTTTCGTCAAAATCGGAGTTGATTTGGGCCCTGAAACACATTTGGAAGTCGAAAGGGTCAAAAATTGGGCTGAGGATGACATGGCCTCGGGTGACCACCCAGGCCTGGGCGGCTAGCCGCCTGGACCCAGGCTGTTAGCCGCCCAGCCCTAGGTGGTCACCCGAGCCACTTTCCTTTTCTGAGTCTTGACGCGGCTCCCTCCCTATTTCCTCGGATTTGCTCGCCTCCAGCCGCCATTTAACCCTATTTTCAGCCCTATTTGACCTACTTGAGCCCCAAGGGAACCTCTAAGAGCCCTTAGATCAATACCTAGGGTTTTAATCCCAACCATTGAGGGTTTTCCCTCAAACCCTATAATACCCCTTTATATTTCAGCAATGGGGGAGGCAATTTCTGAAGTGTGAGGCATGTGTGAGACTTGGAGGCTATGACAGCCATCCTTAGGGTAGTTTAACCTAAACTTTGAGTGAGAGAGTGAGAGAGAAGGCTTGAAGGAGGGCTGGAGTTGGGCTTGAAGGCTTGAAGGAAGGAATTCCCAGCAGTGCATAAGAGGAGGAGGACTCTCTACAGCAGCCACCATAGGTATACCTCTCCCCCTTTCTCTCTTTCATTCAAATTAAGGTTTTCTGCATAGGATAGCCTTATTTCATGTTCAAGCTTATGTTTTAATCATGTGTTGATGCTTCTAATGCTTAGAATGCATGATTAGGATATTGTCTATGGCTGGTTTTGCATGATATGATGTCATCCCATGTGATTTTACATATGGTTGTGATTTTAGGGTTTCTAGTGTCTTTTTAGGGGTTTCTCATTGAATAGCTATTATTGCATGTTCAAGCTAGCATTTTTACCATGTGTGGATACTTTCATGAGTTAATATGCATGATTATAATCTTGTTCATGGTCATTTTTACATGCTAGAGGGTTGTTTAGTGTGATTTCATGCATAGTTGCAATTCTAGGGTTTCCTTAGTGCTGAAATTGAGTTTATGCTTAGAATAGCTTTATTTCATGTGAAAGTCTATTTCTTTATCATGTGTGGATCATTCTATTGATTAATATGCATGGTTAGAATGCTGTTCATATTCTGTTTTGCATGATTTAGGGTTATTTCATGGGATTTTATGCACTAGTGCGATTCTAGGGTTTTTATCATCCTTGTGTTGGTTTAGTTGCATATAGCATGATAGCTTAGGGATTTTCTCTGTTTTTTCTTCATAGTTGCTGCATATGTGTTCCCTATTAGGTAACTATGATATTTTTAGCATTTCATATAGTTGATTTTAGGGTTTTTTGCATGTCATTGCATGTAGGGTTGAATTAGGGTTTTAGTTAGCTTATGATTCATGTTGTTTACATGATTTATGGTTGATTTTAAGCTCTATTTCAATTCTGTCCAGATCTGTTTAATGGCTTTAATGATGAGTTTTGAGCATGTGTTAGCCTATGTTTAAGCATGATAATTGCTTGATTGGAACCTAGCTTGGTTGGTTGGTATTTTTGGTGTGTTTTGCATGCAAATTGTAGGTGCTTAACAGGTACAACAGGTGCAACTACCCCACCAATGTGGGGTGGTTATTTTGGCTATTGCAAGATGAAATCTTGTGAATAAGATAATTACCTTACGCAATAGGGTGGTTATTTTGACAGGTTGCTTTTGCTTAAAGGTAAGTAGGGTATGAGGGTGCCCCAATTCACCCTTCTTTCCTTTCTTTGAAACTTTCCCTTTCTCCCCCCTAGGGTTGTTTCCTAGTAGGGGAACATGGCAATTCCTATAGTATCCTTTCATAAAAATACCTTTTAAATCAAAGTTTCCATTTTTATCAAATTCCATATTTCCTGAAGATCTTTTAAGAATCATTTATTTTTTGAAACTTACCATGTTTTTCTTGAAAGGAAACTTAGGGTTTACCATAGGCCTCCATTAGGTTATAACCCTATTCCCTTTCGAACTACGTGGACTTTGATCCATGTATTTCCATACATGGTACGTAGGCGCTCCTCGTGAGGTTCAAGTCCGCCCTAGGATACTAAGTATCCTAGGTTTTCTTTCCTCTATTTCTTTTTTCTGTTTTTCTTTGATTTAATTGCTTATATGGATGAATGAATGGATGATATGCATGCTGCCTTGTGATGATAATTGTGATTTCCTGAGTGATTAAGACTTTGATTTAGCCCAATTAAATTAAGAGACCGTTTAGGGCGATATGGGTGCCTATAGGCTTTGCCTAGAACCTTCCCATATCGTAACTTAGCCTCCGAATCCCCAATCTTTGGTTTCCAAAAGACTTTTTGCTTTTCCTTTTTAAACATGGAGTCATTTAATTGTTTTCTTTAAAACAAAATGGTTTTTAGGGTTTTCCTTGTTTCCTTTAAAAAATAAGGTGGCGACTCCTTTTTCTTTTTCAAACCTATTTTCTGTTAAATCCCTGTGGGCCCACTTTTTGGGGTCCACAGCTTGGCGACTCCACTGGGGATTTGTGGGCTAGACTCTATACAATTTGATTGGGCTAAGTCAATTTCTTTTGTTTAATTAAAATCAATCACATTGCATCCACTTGATTGTGTGCTTACATTTATTGCATTGTGTGCGCAAACTCTTGCATGTTAGGATCGATGTCCCTTGCTACTGATGGGCCTAGCCTCAACCTTGGTTTTCCTGATTCCATGTGTTGGGGCGAAAGCTCTCAACCTCTCTTGCCAAGTACCCTTGGGCTTGCCCTTGGGTATATTAAATGAGTTAATCACGTACTAATGGACCCACGCGGCGTTCCTGATGCCACATGTGGTTAGGTATAAAGATTGCTCAAGCAAGTGAAGGACCCCTGCCTACCCTTATCATTAGTCCATATAGACAGACTTGGCACTATGGTTTCACCCTTATGCACCCACATTTGTTTGTAATGATATCATAACCGTGTTTGTGATGCGCTTAATGAACATTTAATAAGAGAACCTTTGCACCCTATATCCTTAATACGTACCTTTCGCCCATGACCCTTGCAAAGGTGATTGAATCGGAAGGGACTAATTGAGTATATATGGTGTGAAGTCATTGAGACAAATATGGAAGCCTAAGACATACCCTTAGGATGAGAGACTAATTGTTCCCTTTCATAGAGGAGTGAGAGGACGTACTGGCTTGGATCCGCAACCAGCAAGGGCGCTTAGTGAAGATTGATTCTACCAACCAGTCAGATATGGCCGACGAAGCAACTAGTGAAGGGGGTTTTGATGTTGAGACTTGCTTGAAGGCTATCATGACCAAGCTTGATTACACCACTGATGTATCCGAGAAAGCATTGAAAATGGCCCAAGATATCCAACATAAGATGTCGGAACCCGAACAGAATAATGGCCGTACCCCGGGGGATAACACCGAAAATGGGACTCAGTCTGGAGAAGGCACTAAGACCAATGAAGGAGGAAGTACTAAGCCAAAGGGAAATGAATCACCCGAAATTTTTAACCTAAAAGGGGGAAGTAAGGGGAAGACCTCTGATACAGACTCTGTGTTGGCTAGCAAGGTAGAAGCTTTGGAAAGAACTATAAAGGGAATCCGTAGGACAGATGACATGGTGGATGTACGTACCCTATCTTTGTTTCCTCAAGCTCGTATTCCACTACAATTCAAGATGCCCGAATTAGAAAAGTTTGATGGAACGGGTTGCCCTAAGACCCATTTGAAGATGTATGTACGAGCTATGCACCCTTGAGGAGCGACAGATGAACTCTTGGCTCAAATGTTCCATGAAACCCTAGCCACTTCCGCTTTAAAGTGGTTCCTAGCCCTGGATGAGAATAGAACCCGGACTTGGGAGGACATATGTAATGAGTTTTCGGAGCACTACAAGTACAACACTGAGGTGGATGTCACAAGAAGGGACCTAGAGACCACGAAACAAGGGGCTAATGAGACTTTCTCTGCTTTCATTACGAGGTGGAGGCAAAAGGCCTTGAAAATGGCTGATAGACCAAATGAGGAAGATCAGATTCAGTTGGTGATTAAGAACCTATTGCCGGTGTATCACAAGCACCTCTTTGCTCACTACTTCCCTAATTTCAAAGCTCTTATCGGAGTAGGTACACAAGTTGAGGATGCTATTGCCGATGGGTCAATCAAGACAGAAGAAGCCCAAAGGAGCTGCAGGCCGAACTTTGCTGGGAAGAACAATGCTGAGGTCAATGCCATAACCCAACCCACTCAACCTATCTCCCTAAATGACACCAACCCACCTCGCCAATTCACCGAGCTGCACATGCCACTTGAGAAAGTACTTGAGAAGCTAAAAAGCCGAGGCCTGTTGAAACCTCTCGACCCAAGACCACCACCAAACCCATTGCCCAAGAACTACAATGAGAATGAATACTGCAAATTCCACCAAGCCAAAGGCTACTCAACCAACCGTTGCTATCGCCTTAGGCATGAGATCCAAGACTTACTTAACAAACAAATCATCTCACCACCAACTCCACCAAATCACCCAAATGTCACCCAAAATCCACTTCCCTCTCATAATTCATCCAACTCCATAAATGCCATTGAAGCAGACCCATCTCGACCTTGCCTACCCATAAGACAATATACCCCGTTACCCATGTCCTTGACCCAAGCCTTTCACCAATGCTGTAACAAAGGCCTTATCATACCTCACCCTCCAAAGCCAAGACCCCAAACACCCCATCAATATTGCCAATACCATGGTATACCCGGCCATGACACTGAGGACTGTGCTATGTTGAGAAAGGTCGTCCAAGACCTCATTAATCAAAAGACCTTACAGTTGCCAAAGAAGTCTATCCAACAGCAGTTGAGAGAAAGGTATGAAGCAGGAGACCCTCAAGTGGGGCTATTGGGAGAACCTTCGGGGAAATTTGATTACTATGTGCTTTATCCTGATCCATTGTCGAGTGAGCCCATAATTCCTACGGGTTGGGATGATATACCTGAAGAAGTACAGATAGAGGACATTAATATGATTGAATGGGATGACCTAATGGGTGACACAAATGAGATTGATGACATATGGGCTAGTGATGAAGAAGTAGACCACATGACAAGAGGGGGCCGCCATTTCAAGCCTCCGCACTTGGAATCTGATAATCCATTGGGTGAGTTAGATAAGCGCCTTGATGTGCAAGAAGAAGAGGATGAAGTACTCAGACAATTGAAGAAGACCAATGCCAATATCACCATATGGGGCTTGCTTATGGCCTCTCACAAACACAGACAGACAGTGCTAAAGTTGTTAAATCAGATACAGGTTCCGGTTGATTTATCTCCCGAGGGACTGGTGAATCTAGTAAACCTTGCTCCGAAGAATTCCACTATAGTGTTCACAAAGGCTGACTTACCTAAGAGTGGGCCAAGCCACTCTTAAGCCTTGCATATAATTGTTGACACCATGGGGAAGAGGGTTCCCACGGTCTTGATTGATAATGGTTCCACGCTGAATGTATGTCCCTTGAGAACTGCAACTGTTTTGTGCTTGGGGCCCACTGATTTCACTCCATCTGGGCAGACAGTGAGGGCGTATGATAACACTCGTAGAGAAGTAATTGGGGTGATCACTTTACCTTTAATAATGGGACCCATAGAGTTCAGAGTGGAATTTCAGGTTTTGGATGTGCCGTCATGCTTTAATCTATTATTGGGAAGGCCTTGGATTCATCCTGTTGGGGCTGTACCATCATCATTGCACCAAAAGGTGAAGTTCCCTCATGAAGGAGCCATTGTCACGCTTCAAGGGGACTATGATTTGAAAATAGCGGGTGTACCCATATGTGAAATAAAACCAGAATCAGCTGAGACACCCTTGTCTGGGTTTGAGTATGTGCAATGTATAGAAAAAGAGTTCGGGAAGGAAGAGCTATCACTTTATTGTCCTTTTTACCTAAGTTCTGATCCAGCTTTGGCAGATAGAGATTTTTGTGACAAGTACTTTACAAAGGGGCCGAATCCTCAGAGCTTGACAAGTTGGTACAATTCTATGGGAAAGAAGAAAGAAGACTGGGTAGAGCATGTGGATACCGATGCTATGGTCACCATGTTCCAAGATATAGTTCTTATTTTGGGGGAGTCAACAGCAGAAGATTGCCAAGATTCGTCAATTCACTATGCAACCATGCCACTTCGTAACTGGTACCTAGAAGATGGAGCCATTGTAGAGATCCTTGAAGAAGAAGATCATGACCTGCCTGATAGTAGCTTGTAGGTTCCTTAGTTAGAGTCTTTCCTGCTTTCAATAAAGTGTGTCCACCTATCCCACGCTGTGGAGTTAGGAGTCGTTTCATAGTTGTGGCACCAAATTTTGTTTCCTTTTCTGTCTTCAAATTTGTGTCTTTTTGTTAGTTCCTTTAATGAAGTGTGTTTCTTTTATACATTGTTTGCTTGCAGTGTTTCTTTTCTCTCTTCTATGGATATTTATGGCATGGATATAGATCCTAGGAATGACGTCTCCTCGGAGCTCGTCGAGCGAAGGAAAAGGGGTGTCACCGAACCTAAAATGGATGAATTGGAATCAGTTAAATTAGGGACAAATGAATTGCCAAAGATAATTAAAATTGGGATAACCCTCTCACCACTTGAAAAAGAAAAGCTGATAACCCTCTTAAAGACTAACCTAACAGCCTTTGCATGGTCTTATGAAGACATGCCCGGCATAGATCCAGACATTGTGCAACATTTCATCCCCACCAATCCCCTTAAAAAGCCGGTAAAGCAAAAATTGAGAAGGTTAAAACCTGAATGGGCATTGAAAGTAAAGGAAGAAGTAACTAAGCAACTCGACGCAAGGTTCCTACAGGTTGTGGAGTATTCGGAATGGTTATCCAATATAGTGCCCGTGCCTAAAAAGGATGGAAAAGTAAGGATGTGTGTGGATTTTCGAGATCTTAATGCAGCAAGTCCTAAGGATGATTTTCCTTTGCTCCATATTGATGTGTTGGTAGATAGTACTGTAGGACATGCGCTTCTCTCTTTTATGGATGGATTTTCTGGATACAATCAGATAAAGATGGCGCTGCAAGATATGGAGAAAATAGCTTTTATCACACAGTGGGGAACATATTGCTACAAAGTGATGCCGTTCGGTTTGAGAAATGCCAGGGCTACCTATCAGAGAGCTGCTACAACATTGCTGCATGACATGATCCATAAGGAGGTGGAAGTGTATGTGGACGACATGATCATGAAGTCCGTAGACCGAGAAGGACACTTCATGGCACTAGAAAGGTTCCTAGAGCGAGCAAAGAAGTACAACTTGCGGTTGAATCCACAGAAATGCGCCTTTGGTGTCACTGCGGGCAAGTTATTAGGATTCATGATTACTCAGAGGGGAATCGAGGTTGATCCGGGGAAAATCAAGGCCATTGTAGAGATAGAGCCACCTAGCACAGAAAAGCAGATTCGAGGGTTTCTGGGGAAAATTCAATATATAAGCAGGTTCATCGCTAATTTAACTATGGTGTGTGATCCGATTTTCAAGTTACTTAAGAAGGGTGTGCCGAAGGTATGGAACGAAGAATGTCAAGAGGCTTTCGAGACCATTAAAAGGTATTTAAGTAATCCACCAATTCTAGTTCCTCCGCGACAAGGTGAGCCATTATTGTTATACTTAACGGTCACTGAAACCGCGACGGGAGCTATGCTAGCTCAGTACCTCGAGGGGTCGAAAAAGGAGAATGCCATTTATTACCTAAGCAAAAAGATGACAAACTATGAGGTGAAGTACAATGCCATAGAGAAGGCTTGTGTGGCTTTGGTGTGGGCAACTCAGAAACTCCGTCACTACATGATGTCGTATGAGGTTTTCTTGATAAGTCGTATGGATCCACTGAAGTACTTGATAGAAAGGCCGGTTTTATCCTACAGAACTGCTCATTGGTCGATTCTCCTCAATGAATTCGACATAAAGTATGTAACACAGAAGTCAGTGAAAAGAAGTATCATTGCAGATTATTTGGCTAGCTGCCCTGTGACATCATCAGAACAATTCAATGATCAATTCCCCGATGAGGATGTCCTGGAAATTGGAAAGAAGGTCTGGAAGGTATACTTCGATGGAGCTGCAAATAAGAGGGGGTATGGGATAGGAGTCCTGCTGGTCTCACCTGAAGAAGCATTCACACCTTTGGTGGTTAAGTTAGGGTTTGAAGCAACCAACAACATTGCCGAGTATGAAGCCTGTATCCTTGCGTTGGAAGCTGCACAAGAATTGGGGATCAAAGAGTTGGAGGTTTTCGGAGATTCAGCACTGATTATTTGCCAGATAAAGGGAGAATGGAAGACTCGTAATGAGAAGCTGCTACCGTATCATGCCTACTTAGAAGCCTTGACTAAGGAATTTATGGAAATAGAGTTTAATTACTTGTCAAGAAATAAGAATCAGTTCGCCGATGCTTTGGCAACTCTAGCTTCTATGGTGGAAATCCCGGATGGTGGGAATGTAAAACCGTTGGTGATAGAATGTAGGGAAAAACCTGTATATTGCTGCTCTATTCGAGAAGGAGAGTTGAAGGATGGCCATCCTTGGTACCATGACATCATGAAGTTCATCGAAGAAAGGGAGTATTCGGAAGGAGCATCCCGCGTTGATAGGAGAACACTAAGGAGGCTAGCAAGTCACTATGTTTTGTGTGGAGGAAAGCTATACCGAAGGTCATACGATGGGATTCATCTGTTGTGTGTCATCGAGGAAGAAGCCAAACGTCTTATTAGTGAAATCCATGAAGGAGTGGGAGCACCGCACATGAATGGTTATATGCTAGCCAAGAAAATCATGAGGTTGGGTTACTATTGGTCTACAATGGAGAAAGATTGCTATGCATATGTCAAGAAATGTCATAAGTGTCAGGTTTTTGCTAATGGACAACACTTGCCTTCCATGCCTTTGACAAGCATGTCGTCGCCTTGGCCCTTTGCAGTGTGGGGAATAGATATAATTGGGCAGATTAAGCCGAAAGCCTCCAATGGGTATGAGTATATCTTGGTAGCTATCGATTACTTCACTAAGTGGGTAGAGGCAGCATCTTTCAAGACCCTGAATGCCAATAAGGTAGCGCAGTTCATACAACTCAACATCATCTACAGGTATGGGGTACCCCATGAGATTATTTCAGACAATGGTTAGCACTTTCAGAAAGAAACCAAGGAGCTTTTGCAGAAATACAATATAGTGCACCATCTATCCTCCCCTTATCGCCCGCAGACTAATGGAGCAGTAGAGGCCGCCAACAAGAATGTTAAGAAGATACTACAGAAAACAGCTGACACTTACACTGATAGGCATGAGAAGTTACCCTTAGCCTTGTGGGGCTATAGAACATCTGTAAGATTGTCAATAGGGGCTACCCCTTATTCTTTGGTGTATGGGATGGAGGCTGTTTTGCCTATTGAGTTGGAGGTACCGTCATTACGGGTTGCCATAGAGAGTTAGATAGCAGAAGCAAATTGGGTTAAGAACCGTTATGATGAGCTGGCATTGCTCGATGAAAGGCGATTGAGGGCCTTGTATCATGTGCAGGGATATCAACGAAGGGTTGCGAGAGTATTCAACAAGCATGTCAAAGACCGAGGTTTGAAGACAAGAGATTTGGTGTTGAAAGAAATTAGAGCTCCAATTTTTGATCCACGAGGGAAGTTCAAGCCAAGTTGGGGTGGCCCGTATGTCATTAAAGAGATATTGCCAGCAGGGGCTATTCGCCTCATGGATTTGGATGGAATTGAGTTCGCTCACCCTACCAACTTGGATTAATTGAAGAAGTATTATGTGTAAGGCCTACTAGGTTGAAAACCCATAAGGGCGGTCTAGGCAAAAGTTAAGGCATTTGAACTACGAGGGCCTGATCCCCCATTCCTAAAGAAAAAAAGAAAAAAAAGAGAAAAAGAAAAAAAAAAGAAGAAAAAAAGAAAAAGAAAAAGAAAAAAGAAAAAAGAAAAAAGGATGGGGATACGTAGGCAACCCATAAAGTTACCTTGGGTGCGGTCCAAACAACACCACAACAGCAAATCTCAAAATTGAATTATTATTGGCAATTCATTTAGAACTAATTGATTGACATAGCAATTTATTGGTGTTAGATAAAGAACTATTGACATGCCATAGATATCCTATTTCTAAAGTCTTCAAGTCCTTTTGTTCTTCTTCAGAGTCTCTTGGTCTACTTTCTTCTCCTTTCTTTCAAGTCTTTGCTTCTTTCGTAAGTCATGGGCATGTGCTGCTTCCACTGCTTCCAGAATGTCTTCCCTGCAAAACCCAAGCCTTGTGTCCTTGATAAGGTCATAAATCCTTTCCCTGCGTAGGGTTTCTCTTTCACCCAAGTTAGTCTTCAACCATGTCTTGTATTCAGGGCTCATGACATAAGGTCCATCAGTGCTTTCAATTCGAGTCAATTTCAGTTGGTCAGTCCATCTAGTCTTGGCCCACTTAACCATTGTGGGGCCCACAGGTTCAACTGAATGATCGAATACCACAGAAGTAGGTATGGTTCGCATGGCACCCATCTGGCGAAGGATTCTTGAAGTCCAATAGAATGAAGTTGATCTCAACCCTATGAGCTTGACCATAGCACACCCAAAAGATCGAAGAAGAATTTGTTCCTTGCATCCCCATGTGAGGGCAAAACCACTTGATGTTTCGCCATGAGAGAGTTTGGAAGTATCCTAACCATTCCCTCAAAGAAAATTGACCAGGGAGTTCAACCCGACGGCAACAGTAATGTTGAGGTTTGTATGGATTAATGGTGGTAGGAGACAAGAAGTTAAGCCTTTCAAGAAGCCACATCTACAGTAGAATGGAGCTTCCTCCTAATGGGGCTTGTGGGTTATCATGAACCTTGTTTAAGCTATTGAGGGTTTCAGCTAACACCATGAGAATCAGGTTGTTACGTTCAAGAAGGAAAGGGATCAGTTCATATATTTGAATAGGGACATAGAGAGTCCCCGTGGAGATGAGGAAGCGACCAATCAAGCAAAAAGCAAGAGCATGTTGAGTAGTAAGGTTGAAATTCAGGGTACCTTTGCTATCATGAGCCAAAAAGGAAGTTGCTATTTCCATGAGATTCACCATATGATCCTTCACAAATATGGAGACCTCTTGTTGAGAAATCCCAAGGAAGTTAGAGAAGGAAATCAGGTAACTTGAGCGTGGAGTAGGGAGGATGAAAGGTCCTACAGGTGAAACTCCATACAAAGCACAAAATTCCTCCATTGTTAGGCATAGCTCTTCGTAGTTGAAATGGAATACATGAAGTTTGGGATCCCAAAAGTATGTAGCAGCAGTAAGAAGTGTGGTTTCAAGCTTCACATGCATCAAAGAAAACAATCGATCCAAGCAGTAGCGCTTGAATTCCTTCCTTGCCTCCACACTCATAACTTTCAGAAAATCACTTAAGAACTTGTCTAGGGCTTCCATAACTTGCTCTCAATGAATGTAAGTAGGGTTTGAGATCCTTTGGATGTGCTTTTATAGGAAAAAATTCAGAAATCCGTGTTTTGGAAGGTGAAATTCCTTCAAAATAGGAAGTTTCCTAAAAACAGGCGAAACACCGCTTCGGGCTCAGGTGACCACCCAGGCCTGGGCGGCTAGCCGCCTGGGCCCAGGCGGCTAACCGCCCAGCCCCAGGTGGTCACCCGAGGCCGCCGCTTTGTTTTGCCCAGTTTTGCCCTATTATGCCTTTGTTTGGCCCTTTTGTGATATTTTGACTCTTTTGTGCTTGATTTAAGCTCATTTTTCACACAATACAAGATCATATCATTGCAATAAAGTTCAACATAGATTCATCAAGTATCCATAATAGGAGTTCAAGGTTGGGAATTGAAATTCCTAATTAGTACATGACAAGAAGATAATAAGTTCCAACATTCCTAACAAGAGGTGAGTGAAACTCAATGATTTCCCATGGGCCTTCTCTTTCGACTTGGCCCAGCTCCATCATGACCTGAACGAGGTGCTCTAGAAGGGGGCATATCCTGTGGTGGACGAGATGATTATGCCTGTTGCAAAGAAAGATAATGAGTTAGTAGGGTAATGGTGCCAATCCTAGTTGACAGTTGATAAAGATGATCACTTACTTGGGGGTTCAAGCGTGCTTCCAGAACTGAGTTCTCTAAACTCATTCGCACAAGATCCCTTCTCAATCCTTCATTGAGTTCAATGCATTCCTAGGCGTACTCCTGTGGGACCTAGGAAAGTATAAACATGGTTAATGATAATGAAAGAATCTAAATTCAGGAAGGTAAGAGTTTAGAACTCACATTCTCATAATATGGGTCGATCTTGGGATACTCATCGAATGGTGGATGGGTAATGTCAGTCTTCACAAATTTTGTCCCACTGCACAAGTTCACATACCAATTTAGTTGTGGGAGGGGTGGAGGTTGATTTCCTTCAAAGTCTTCATCCTCGTCATTGTAAGTCATCCCTGTAGCAGATCCAACTGTGGAACTGTGTCCCCTCGCCCGTCGGCCCTGAAATTCAAATGCTTGTTAAGAAAGTCTTTCTTATGATCTTAAAAAGAATTTAAGAGTTTGGGGAGCTCACCCCTTAAGGTGGGAGACTAGTGACCCTAGGATTCATCAGATATTGTCGACAGAAGGCAGTGTATTCTATGCGAGGGGAGGTGAATCCCTCAGCATCCCAAACCCTCAGAGCCTCTTCTAGTTCATCCCCCACCAGGTGGTTAGTATGCTTCATGTTCTTTGGTGGCATGGAAGGTGTCACAGCCACATTCATGTTTCCGTGGACTTGTCTCAGGACTCGCTCCCCAAGATACCAGCATCTACCTGTGGGGCCTTCAAAAAGGACCCTTTTGCTTGTCAACTCCAAACAAGAGGAGTACTTCTCGGGTAGCCTATGCTCCCACAGCCTCCATGGATCCCATTCCACCTGTTGAGTTTGAAATGAGAAATGAGAAAAAAGATAAAAAGATAAAAAGAGAAAGAAAGAAAGATTTTACCATATCAGCAGTCAAGCTAGCAAGATATGCCCTTGCATGGGCATAATCATGTCGGTTGGAGGCTTTTGTAGCTAAGCAAGATGGAGCGTAATTCTGGAGGATAGGCTATGACATGGCATCACTAGCAAGAGTTGGGCGACACATGTTCAGGTACTCATAGTACCATATCTGTGGAAAATCAAAGAAATAGAATGATGTTCTTTGTTCACATCCTTCATGCTAGCTAGCAACTCTAGTCGAGCCATGTCATTGGTGCCCGCAAAGAAGATACATGAAATCATGTAGAGCAAGAAAGCTCTCACAATGTATTGGGGATCCGTCCCCTCACTCTCTTCCACAATGGCAAAGGTGTTGTAGAGCCAAGTACGGCGCACACCTTTTGGGCTTAACTCCGCTTCAACCCCGAGTAGAGCTACTATGTAGTTCTGATCCATGTTGCCATGTTCATAGTATTCCAAGCGCTTGCCTTTTAAGCTCAACCCAGTTATCATGGTGAAGTCCTTAGGGGTTATGGTCATTTCCCCGAAGCTGAAATGGAAAGTGTTGGTGGTGTCCTACCATAACTCTGTCAAGGCAAACAATGCTTGCCTATCCCATTGCTCGTTCCATAGAGCATCTAGGAAGGGCTCGAAACCCGCCTTCTTTATTATCTTGTGAGCACGTGGTTGGGCATGTTCCATATGTCTCCACCATGAGATGAGCCCCTTCATTGATGTCCTTGTACGGAGACTTTGGAAATCGGGCTATGTCAAAGGATTGTGTATTGAGTTAGCATTGAAAACATAGAGATATTGGGCATACATTGGTAATTGATTTCAAAAAGTCTTTCTAAAAGTATTAAAATATAGGTTTTGATTCATGAAATGAATTAGAAATGAATGCCCATAACTCTGTGTATTCAAATTCATTGATTTTGTAAGGATTGAACATGGTTTTGCCTTTCGGGCATTTTATCGAACACCTGGTGTGTGACTTGTTTTCAAGCAATGAAATGAAAGATTTTGTATACCAAATCCTTGCCAAGACCATTTGACTTTACACTATAATGCAAACCTATTGATTTTACAAGAATTGAATATGTTCTTGTCTCTTTGGCATTTTATCAAACACTTGGTGGGCATCTTTTCTCAAGCATTGGGAAACAAGCTTTTTGCACATTCAATCCTTGCCAAATCAATGAACTTGGCTTAACAATGATAGAAACAATCAAAAGAAGATGATGGGAATGCATTTTATCTAATAGAAATCAAGATTTTAAGATAAACATGTTAAGTTGGGAAGAACTAACCTCATGTTGGGAATGGAGGTATGAGAGATGCTTCTTGGGTTCAAGCAACACCTTGTCTTGGGATTCATCATAGATTGGTGCCTTGTATGTATTCTTGATCACATAGTATGGATACTTGATGTTGGAATCATTGCTAGAAGCCATTGTTGATGGTTGAGCTTGTATGTGAGAAAAATGGGTTTGATAAGAAAGATGATGAATTTGATCTTGCAACTTGATGATTGATGCTTGTTGTTATTGTTGAATGACTTGTTCTTGATGCTATTTCATGCACACAACTTGAATTGAAAGTGAAACTTTGAATGAGAATGTGTGTATGAGTATTTGGAGAAGATGGAATGAGTTTCTAGAGAGAGAAACTCTCAATTTTCGAAATTGGGTGTGTGTGTGCACAAGTGGGAGTCAAGGGTTTAAAAACCCAGATTTTTGGAGGACCCTAGCCTCGGGTAACCGCCCAGCTTGGGGCGGCAAGCCGCCTGGGCTTGGGCGGCAACCCACCTGCAGCCAGGTGGTCACCCCTCCTTGCTCGCTCCGTTGCGCTCGTTTGGCCTTTGCTCGCCTATTCGCGCTTTTGAACCCTCTTTAAGATGCAATCTGTGAGCGCCACGCCCTGCACCACATAGCTCGAGAATACGCATTAGCCTCAAAGGACTAACACGGAGAGGAGTCGCCACCCAATAATGGGAACGAGTGAACCCTAGCAGGGTCTAGCTCGTCATAACCAGAGATTCGAGTTCGGAGCTAGGGTACGCAGCTGGGAAGGTGTTAGGCACCCAGCCACGCCCGGTCGAAACCGGCCCCCACACATGATTAATGGCTTTAATTAATTTAATGTCTAATCAAAATTGACCCTATTCATTCAACCACAGCAGCACGCAAATCATGATGATATGATGGAAACAAGAGATATAAAACAAACATAAAGAAATGACCATGCAAATTAATTAACTATCATAATAAATACAGTAAAGAAAGAAACTGTCTGCCGAGGTAAGGTGCGTACGCATCACTGATTGGTGCGTACGCACCACTGATATATGCGTACGCACCTAATAGGCATTTCACGCATAATCACAGAACTCACATATCAGTCTACATCATGCATCCTTAATACAATAAAATATACAAAAAATAAATATGAATATGAATATAAACTAAACCTAAATCATGCTAATCATGCTTTAGACAGAAAAATAAAATAAAATAAAATAAAAGAAGAACTAGAATCAAAAGCTAGGTTAAACTAAATTTACCAACTTTATGCTTGTTCGTGGCCCCTCAGGTCTTTGGATTGAATCAAATCAACACGAATCCTCCTCTTCTTCAAAGTGTAATCACAGCAACGAGATCAAAACTCACTCAACTTTGAAAAGAAATTGAAAACAAAAGAGAACAGGAGAAACGAAAAGTGATTTCCGTCACTTTGCAACAGCAGAAAGTTCAATCGCGTTTTTGGGTATGAAAACGTTGGAATTGGACAAAACTCGTGAAATACAAAGTTGTAGAGAATTGAATTATCTTTCTAAGAAGACCAATTTCATCAAATTCCGACTTCAGATGAAAAAGTTATGATTAAAATACGATTGCTGGTTTCAGAAAATCTGCTGCTGAATTATGACGAATTTCACTCTCTTTAAACTCTATTCCCCTCCTCCATTTTTTAAAGACATTAAGAGGGTATTTATAGCTGAAATCTAGAGTTTCCCTTTCCTTCCTAGACTAGGTTTCTTTGGAGAATAATCAAAAGGTATTTTATAATGATAAAAGACTTCTAATCTGAATAGGAAGGGAAGTTGTCTTTCGTAAAAATTGGGAGACTGACCGCTAACACGCATGCACATGTATCGTATGTGCATACACACACTCATCACATACGTATACGTGTTAGTGGTATGATAAAAATGACTAATTTAATAAAATAATTTTCCTTTCATTTTAACCAAAAATCCCATGCTGTGATTCACACTAATTCTTAAAGAATAATCCGTAAATAATCACACTAAACTCATCATCGGGGCCACGGGACTTAAGATGAAAGCCGGTACAAAATGGGGTGTCTACACAATCTCAAGCATGTTTTGAGTTGAAAAATGAATGAATATCTTGACTTTGTTTGACATGAAATGGTTTTGAAATGGATTGCATTGGTGGCCCTTGTGTGGGCATGGCATGCTAAGAGGGTTAAACAACCCTCTCTATGCATATGATTTTTGATCATTTGGGATGAATTCCCTCCTATGTCACTATGATTCGTTGTCATTTGGGATAAAGACACCTTCCCTATATGCATGTGAATGATTGCTTTCATGAGGAGAATGTGCCTCCTATATGAGTTGATATTTGAGTTGAGGCATGAATAGCCTCCATGTGAGATGACTTGGTGAAATTGTTGAGTGTTGGTAAGTAGAAGCTTACCTTTGCCTTGATGACTTAGTGAGAGAAAGATGCAATCTTTCTCATGATCACATGCTTACCTTGATGACTTGAAAGATGCAATCTTTCCCATGATTTGTGTTTACCTTGATGGTTTGAATATGAGAAGGACGCGATCTTTCTCACACCTTGAGAGTTTGATATGAGAAGGATGCAATCTTTCTCATGTCACATGTTTACCTTGATAGTTCGAAAGATGCAATCTTTCCCGTGGTATGTGTTTACCTTGATGATTTGAGCAAGAGAAGGACGTGATATTTCTCGTGTTATGTGATTACCTTAACATTTAAATGATAACCTTGATGGTTTGAACATGAGAGGGATGCGATCTTTCTCGTGTTACATGATAACCTTGATAATTTGAATATGAGAAGGATGTATCTTTCTCATGTTTTGAGATAGCTTTGATGGCATAGTTTTACCTCGTATTATTCACCAGAGCCATTGGTGTAGTATGAGAAGACCTTTCATCGAACGCAGATTTGGTGTAAGCTATGGATACCTCGTATTATTCGCCAGAGCCATTGGCGTAGTATGGGAAGACCTTTCATCGAACGCAGATTCGGTGTAACCTATGGATACCTCGTATTATTCGCCAGAGCCATTGGCGTAGTATGGGAAGACCTTTCATCGAACGCAGATTCGGTGTAAGCTATGGATACCTCGTATTATTCGCCAGAGCCATTGGCGTAGTATGGGAAGACCTTTCATCGAACGCAGATTCGGTGTAAGCTATGGACACCTTGTATTATTCACCAGAGCCATTGGTGTAGTATGGGAAGACCTTTCATCGAATGCAGATTCGATGTAAGCTATAGATACCTCGTATTATTCACCAGAGACATTGGTGTAGTATGAGAAGACCTTTCATCGAGCGTAGTTCGATGTAAGCTGTGGATACCTTATCTTATCCCCCCAGTGAAACTGGTATACAGTATGAAGAGTTCTGTAGAACTTATGAGGAGTACCTTTGTGCTTGTGTATGATGAATTCGAAGAATTCAATGATATGATCACTCTCTTTTCCCCAATGGGTCTTGATGAAATCAACTCCTCGGGCAAAAATGGGTTATTCTTTTGGTCATTGGTTCGCAAGTGAAACTTGCTCACCAATGAAGGGCTTCTGTCACACCCCATTTTTGCCACCTTAGCTAGGGTTTGTCATTTCATGTGTCCTTTTGTTTCCTTTTTGAGTCTAGTCTTTTGCATTGAGTTTCTAGGGTCCTAAGGATGATGTGTATGAATTTTGGTTCAGTTTGGAGTTGATCTTGAGGGCTAATAAGAACTTTTGTGACTCGAAGGGCATAATCGTCTTTTTGGCCACAAACTTTCCATTTGACCTTGAAATGATCTCCAAGTTTCCAATTGGAGTTCATATGGTTGCATTTGAGGTATTTATGGGTTCAATTTGATGAATTGAAGGCTCAGGATTAGAATGGCTCAACAAGGCTCAGGTTGGTTAAGAGACCTATTTCGGGTTAGCTCGAATTGGCTCATGATTTTCACTCTATGACTACTCATTTGACCTTGATTAGCCTCAATTTCATCCCTAAATGTGTTTAGGGAGGTTGAATTTCGAATTAGAAAGCATTTGGTGCGACCCTATGTGCATACCTAAGCTAAGCGATGGTGAGGCATAGCGGTTAACCGCCTTTGTAGGACCCAACCATGCAGCCATGGCTAGGGTTTCTTGCCCTCAAGTGACTCAAATTACATTCCCCTTTGAAACACGGTCATTTTGGCTTTCGTTTCGTCAAAATCGGAGTTGATTTGGGCCCTGAAACACATTTGGAAGTCGAAAGGGTCAAAAATTGGGCTGAGGATGACATGGCCTCAGGTGACCACCCAGGCCTGGGCGGCTAGCCGCCTGGGCCCAGGCTGTTAGCCGCCCAGCCCCAAGTGGTCACCCGAGCCACTTTCCTTTTCTGAGTCTTGGCGCGGCTCCCTCCCTATTTCCTCGGATTTGCTCGCCTCCAGCCGCCATTTAACCCTATTTTCAGCCCTATTTGACCTACTTGAGCCCCAAGGGAACCTCTAAGAGCCCTTGGATCAATACCTAGGGTTTTAATCCCAACCATTGAGGGTTTTCCCTCAAACCCTATAATACCCCTTTATATTTCAGCAATGGGGGAGGCAATTTTTGAAGTGTGAGGCATGTATGAGACTTGGAGGCTATGACAGCCATCCTTAGGGTAGTTTAACCGAAACTTTGAGTGAGAGAGTGAGAGAGAAGGCTTGAAGGAGGGCTGGAGTTGGGCTTGAAGGCTTGAAGGAAGGAATTCCCAGCAGTGCATAAGAGGAGGAGGACTCTCTACAGCAACCACCATAGGTATACCTCTCCCCCTTTCTCTCTTTCATTCAAATTAGGGTTTTCTGCATAGGATAGCCTTATTTCATGTTCAAGCTTATGTTTTTATCATGTGTTGATGCTTCTAATGCTTAGAATGCATGATTAGGATATTGTCTATGGCTGGTTTTGCATGATATGATGTCATCCCATGTGATTTTACATGTGGTTGTGATTTTAGGGTTTCTAGTGTCTTTTTAGGGGTTTCTCATTGAATAGCTATTATTGCATGTTCAAGCTAGCATTTTTACCATGTGTGGATACTTTCATGAGTTAATATGCATGATTATAATCTTGTTCATGGTCATTTTTACATGCTAGAGGGCTGTCTAGTGTGATTTCATGCATAGTTGCAATTCTAGGGTTTCCTTAGTGCTGAAATTGAGTTTATGCTTAGAATAGCTTTATTTCATGTGAAAGTCTATGTCTTTATCATGTGTGGATCATTCTATTAATTAATATGCATGGTTAGAATGCTATTCATATTCTGTTTTGCATGATTTAGGGTTATTTCATGGGATTTTATGCACTAGTGCGATTCTAGGGTTTTTATCATCCTTGTGTTGGTTTAGTTGCATATAGCATGATAGCTTAGGGATTTTCTCTGTTTTTTCTTCATAGTTGCTGCATATGTGTTCCATATTAGGTAACTATGATATTTTTAGCATTTCATATAGTTGATTTTAGGGTTTTTTGCATGTCATTGCATGTAGGGTTGAATTAGGGTTTTAGTTAGCTTATGATTCATGTTGGTTACATGATTTATGGTTGATTTTAAGCTCTATTTCAATTCTGTCCAGATCTGTTTAATGGCTTTAATGATGAGTTTTGAGCATGTGTTAGCCTATGTTTAAGCATGATAATTGCTTGATTGGAACCTAGCTTGGTTGGTTGGTATTTTTGGTGTGTTTTGCATGCAAATTGCAGGTGCTTGACAGGTACAACAGGTGCAACTACCCCACCAATGTGGGGTGGTTATTTTGGCTATTGCAAGATGAAATCTTGTGAATAAGATAATTACCTTACGCAATAGGGTGGTTATTTTGACAGGTTGCTTTTGCTTAAAGGTAAGTAGGGTATGAGGGTGCCCCAATTCACCCTTCTTTCCTTTCTTTGAAACTTTCCCTTTCTCCCCCCTAGGGTTGTTTCCTAATAGGGGAACATGGCAATTCCTATAGTATCCTTTCATAAAAATACCTTTTAAATCAAAGTTTCCATTTTTATCAAATTCCATATTTCTTGAAGATCTTTTGAGGATCATTTATTTTTGGAAACTTACCATGTTTTTCTTGAAAGGAAACTTAGGGTTTACCATAGGCCTCCATTAGGTTATAACCCTATTCCCTTTCAAACTACGTGGACTTTGATCCATGTATTTCCATACATGGTACGTAGGCGCTCTTCGTGAGGTTCAAGTCCGCCCTAGGATACTAAGTATCCTAGGTTTTCTTTCCTCTATTTCTTTTTTCTGTTTTTCTTTGATTTAATTACTTATATGGATGAATGAATGGATGATATGCATGCTGCCTTGTGATGATAATTGTGATTTCCTGAGTGATTAAGACTTTGATTTAGCCCAATTAAATTAAGAGATCGTTTAGGGCGATATGGGTGCCTATAGGCTTTGCCTAGAACCTTCCCATATCGTAACTTAGCCTCCGAATCCCCAATCTTTGGTTTCCAAAAGACTTTTTGCCTTTCCTTTTTAAAACATGGAGTTATTTAATTGTTTTCTTTAAAACAAAATGGTTTTTAGGTTTTCCTTGTTTCCTTTAAAAAATAAGGTGGCGACTCCTTTTTCTCTTTCAAACCTATTTTTTGTTAAATCCCTGTGGGCCCACTTTTTGGGGTCCACACCCCATACTTAAAACTGTTGGTATTTTCGGCCTTCCGGCCGTATTGACTAGATTTTTCAAGAGCGTTATTCTTAAACGCTGGACTGAGTTTTTCTACCATATAACTAAGTAGTTTGTCCAAATTTTTATTCAGACTATCACTAATCTACTGATTAGACTCAACAAACGTCTTCATAGTAAGAGACATTTGCTGCATCATCATCTGAGATATGTTATGCATCATGCTATCGAAATTCATTCTAAAAGCAGCCATAAACTCATTAGCAACATTTGCATGATCTAACGGTTGGCTTTCCATATTTTCATCCCCTAGAGAGTTATTTCCTAGGATTTCCAGATTATCTTCTTGGCCAGATTCTTGGCCTAAAGTCTCTTTTCCACGTCCTCCACGCTTTGCCAGCATGATACCTCAAGAACAAATCTCCTAGAACTAGAAAAAATAACACGAATGGTGTCCCACCGGGCGTGCCAAAAAGTGTTTTCACCAAAATTTCGATTCTGGAAATTAGGTTGCGTGAGCGTATCAGCCACAAAATTGTGATGAAATGTGGGTTCTACCTTGCCTTGAATGGCTTCAAGGACTTTTACTGTAACAAATAACAAAGTAAATAGGAGAATAACAAAAATTAAAGGAAAATGCTTACCACGGAGGAAGCCATTTTCATTGATAACTTCTAAAATTACAAAGATACAAAGGGATGCACACGCCTTTGACCAGAAAGGAGCACACGTTTCTGTTAGGATTATGCCTTAGAGCCAATCATGGAGATGATTGTTTAGGGATTAGGAACAATCAATTGATTTCATTTATATATGTCACATTTATTATTGATTTAATAAAGGGGCTTATTCTATTATGTTTATATGCATCATTTATATTTACATAATATGTCCATGGAGTTAGAGTTGAGAATATGAAATTACAAAGGGTTGTAATTTTGAGACTGTAAATATATCTCTGTACTAAACTCCTAAATCATTCCTAATTGAAGGTTCACTATGATGGACAGTAATGAACCATAGGACTAGCACTTGTTAGGTTGACTCTATAGGAGGATAGATAGTCTCAAGCTATTTGTGTGGAGACACTACAACCAACAAGTGGGTGCCTATTATAAGAATAGGTACACTGAATGTGACCAAAGATATGAGATAAACTGAATGGAGTTTTAACCTACCTGTCAATCAGTTTCTCATTGTTATAGTGGTACAAGTAATCCTTAGACCTGAGACACCATGGTTGTCTTATACATGTAGCTTTAGAAGTTTGATAACACTAAGTGCAGATCCTATTCAGGGGTCTGTAAGGGTGTTCATTGGCTCTACTGCTATGTGTGTGAAGGCATGTGAGTGATCAACAAGGAATCCATCACTCTCAGGAAAAAGAGAGTGAATGTCTCATACAGCATTTATTGAATATGACTCATTAAATCCATAGGCCCATGGTAGAATGAATATGGAAAGGAGTTTCCATAAGTTCATCATTGAGTTGATATTAATGAATGAGTATAAAGTAATTGAACTAGGGACTTGACAGACTTCCATATCCTATTAGTTCAATTGGAGACATTGTGTTGATGGAAGGATGGAATTGTAACCTATAAACTATAACAGAAGGGTTCTTTGTAAATGACTATTCACCTCATTAAGGACCACACCATGAGCCATATGCTAGGTGTTACTCATGGTTAGTAGAAGCCCTAATTGATATAAATGAGTTATAATCAATTAGGGAATTGAAAGGAGTTTCAATTAGACCCTTAATGGAAAGTGTTCCATTGTGCACAACTTGTGCTGTTCCTACTACTTGATGATGTGAACCCAATGGGTCACACACTGATCATGCTAAGAGAGCTTGATTGTCTATGAGAGAAAGGGTATAAGTGATTAAAGAAAAGTTCTTTAAGGGGCTAATTTGTATTTGATGCAAACTAGTAGGCTAATTGTGTAATTAAGAGTAATTACACAAATTAGATTAGGGTTTGGAATCCCCCCTTGGCCGGCCCTATTAGTGGGCTATATAATGCCCACTATAAGGTGATGACATCATCACAATCACTCCCCCCCAAGTGCTGGCCGAATTCTCCCTTGGAGGATCTCTCTCTCTCTCTCTCTCTTCTTCACCTCTAGCAACCCTAAGGAAGAAGAAGGAAAGGACAACTTGCTCAAGCTAGGTGTGGATACTGTTGGAGGTAGTGCACTTGGACTGCTCAATCAGAAGACAAAGCTTGGAGCATAAAGGAGAAGACTTGTTCAACTGTAAGTACCCTAACTCTCTTGGTAGTTAGGTTTATGGTTTTTGTATTAAGCATAATTAAGATTCATGGGTTTGGGAATCATAGGAAAAATTTTAAATTCCGCCGTTGTATTTTTCCTCTCTAGTTTGATTCCCAACAGTTTCTGGGTTTGAAATCCTAAGATTCTAAAAGAAAATGAAAAAAGATCAAAGTTCTTAGGAACTGGTTTGTTGATTGATCTTGAAGGTCCCTCTCCAAATGGCTGCTTCTCTTTTTCATATGCTTCAATCATAACTGCTCCATAGACCTCGCCCGTTAACTGCCCACTTTCATGGCCCATTAACTCCATAACTGCCCCGAATATGCAGTTGATAACGGTTTCATGATATAATGGAGATTCGGTCTTAACTGGCCAAACCCAAGAGCCTAAAAATCAAGCAGGCAAAACTATAATCGCTTCAAAGCACCGTGGTAATTTGGTCCTATTTGGTCGATCCCCAGAGCTAGAATCCATTAGACCAAATCAGCACATAACTTTACTCAAGCCGATTTTTAGGGTGTAAACACATACCCTTCATTGTGACATTCAATCAAACACTCCAAGCAGGATATTACAGTTCCTAGACCAAAAAAGTAAATATATAAGAAATAAACCTGTAAAATTCCATATTTCCAAAATTTGTTCAATTCAAAATCCCTTCAATTTTATTAAACATCCCCCCCCCCCCCCCCCAAAAAAAAAAAAAAAAACTATTTTTTTCAGATAAATTACTGATAGTGTTTTTCCACCCAATTTTTACTCGATTTCTGACCCGAAACTTAGCATTGGTCTTGATAGCAACCCAAAAAATGAAACAGGGCTGTTTTGTGAACTCGAGGCCCGTGTGAAGCCCATATGAACCTCTTCTCTGGTTTCTTGCTCAACAGTCGTCACTGAAGTGTTCTGCATCCGTCTTTGTGTTTTCATCCCCCCTTTCCAAAGAAGACAATCGCCTTCTCTCTCAAGAAACCTAAATGATTTCTTCTTCTTCTTCTCCTTCTCTCTCTTTCTCTCTCCAAAATAATATATCCACGCAGCTTTGGGAAATATTTCATTTGGGTGAGCTTTGAATTCCCAAATAGTATACATTGTGAAATATGAATTAGCTAGGACCAATCTCTCTGGATTTGTCACTGCTTGAACAGCTCGAATTAAAATGAATTTCTTTAAAATTTTATACTAGGATTTCACATAATACCCATATTTTATTTGCTTAGATTATCAATTTGACAAATTCTTCTAACTTTGTGTGTCTTCACATTTTTATTTGTAGCCACAATTAGTCTTCACAATTTCTTTCTTTTGTCTATTCTGTTCTTTATTAGAGTTACATGATCCAAATAATACCCTTTTGAACTCACTGAAATTATTCTCCCTGTGATGCCTTTTTAGGTTTTGCAGTTTGAGAAGTTCTTTGCAAATGCCGGTACTTGTTTCATCCATAATATTGCTTGGTTTCTTTTAAATGGCTGCATTGAGTTCTTTATCTACTTAATTTAGGCAATATTATATGTTTATTCGCGGATGCCAATACCCTTTGTATAGCTTGTTTTTACATTTGGTATTTAGTTTGTCCAAAATTCACATTATGAGGAATTTCCCCAAAATATTTTTTTTCTCTGAAAAACCCAATTCATTCATCTAATTTTCTTCATTATATGAATTACGATATTTTGCTTTGATCATGGGAGCCTTAACTCGTAGCATGTTCTCTTGTTCCCTCCCAATTTATGCATTAACCAATGAAACTATGAGAACCCATAATTTCCATTTTTGGGGAGACTCGTTTTGGCTCAAACCCATGAATTTTGGCTCTCGTAAACTCCATCCTCCACCGGCATTAGTTGCTATGAATGTTGAGGAGATAGGAAGACCTGAAATTATAGGGGAAGAGAAATCAAGGTTTAAGTGGGTTGAGGTAGGACCTGACATCACAGAAGCCCAAAAACAGGCCATTTCTCAACTCCCGCCAAAGATGACTAAACGGTGCAAGTCCCTAATGAAACAGATTATTTGTTACTCTCCTCAAAAGACCAGTCTATCTGATTTGTTAGCTGCATGGGTGAAAATTATGAAGCCCAGAAGAGCTGACTGGCTTTCGGTTCTCAAAGAATTGTGGAAGTTGGATCATCCAATGCTCTTTGAGGTACTTTAATCTTTCAAGTAACAAATTAGTTATTAGTTTTATAAATTTTGTGCAATTACTTGTTTCTTTTGGTTTAATTGAACGAGTATTTACGTGGTGACTTGGGTTTGGGGCCTTCATTTTTAATTTAATGTTCTGATTCATTGGGTTTGAGTCAAGCTTGTTTTGGATGTCAAATGGGTTACTTTCAGTTTCTGATGTATTTTGTTTATTGAAGATATCTTGCTTGAATTTGGTTTTTGTTTCCAGGTACTTTTGGATATGATTTATGAATTCATAATATTGTGGGGTAAAATTCTCTAATTACAAATGACTTGGAGTGTTGCTTTGGAGTTTACAATTGCAATCCAGCCCAAACTGCAACCAAAAGATAACTTATTAGTTATTTAACATCTTATAGTAATAATTGAAATTTGGATTACCGATGTTTTAGAGCACTTCTCTCCCTCCTTGACTCCTTTGTTGGAAACATAGTGACGAGACACCAGAGTCCATACTGGTCTTACACCAGTTCAAACATTTTCAGACAAGTTTATCTCAGAAAATTTATCGTGTAATTTGTATATTATGCCGTTATGTTAGAGAACCAATAACTGAGTTAACATCTTCTAAATTATTTTGTTTGTTTTTTAGAAATTATTTTACTCTCTATAGTTTTTCCACATGCGCAACAAAGCTAAATGCAGAGAAAAATATGTATGCTCAATTTAGTACATTCAAAAGTATAGATTTTAAGGAGTTGCCATGGCGGAAACATGTCTTCTTCACAGGCTGCCACTCTATCTTTTCCTCTCCTCTAGATTCCAAGCCTACATCTACGTATATTTCACTATAAGCTTTTATGCCCTGTCCCATGCTTCCATATGGAAACTGATCTTATTTTGTGGATGACCTCATTTATTGGAAGGATCAAAGTATTGAAGTGATCCTATTTATCAAGTGACTATATATATGGACTTGATAAGTCAACCACTCAACCATTATCCTTTGAATCTTTGATGAAAGATATCTCATGAAGGCTTCTTATTACCATAGTTGATGCTAGTCAAAATGCATAGGCATCTGGCTGCTTGCCTTGGTGCCTTGTATGGGTGTGTGCATGTATGTCTTAATGTACAAATTCTTATTATTATTAGAAGCTGGAGATCAAACAATAGAACCACCAAAACCAAAAATTAGACATAAACATCACAAGACCTGCAGTATGGCTATATAAACATTTTAAGACTTTATTTTACATACACACATGCACATCAAACCTAGCCTGATATATATGCTCAAATTTTGAGCATAAGATCAGGGGAACATATTGCTTGTAAAAATTGTTGATAAAATATCTTTTAAATTGAGTGAAAGGAAAAAAAGAAGTCTAGAGAATGAACAAAAAAGAATCATTTTGATACTGGAAACTAAAAAAGGAAACACGCACGATAAAGATGTTGTTTTGTTTGTGTTTGCGCACGTGAGAGAGAGAGAGAGAGAGAGAGAGAGAGAGAGAGAGAGAAGGGTTGGGGCCTTCACAATTTTGAGAACTCATACGGTGTGACATGTTAAGAGAACACATATATTTGACGAGTTTGTGGTTCTATAGCCCATTAAAGAAATCTTTCAAGCACAAAATTAAAATAGTTAGAGAATTTTCGATCATACTATCTAAACATCTATTTTTATTTCCAATGTGCTACCTAGCCTGCTTGTAAACTCTCTAGGCAGTTCTACTAGAGAGCTTGGATTGAATGCCGCCCTCCTTAGGGTCAGCGGGCCCCCTACCCCACTCTTTTTCCTTTGTTGTTACTTGTGTAGCCCAAGAGCTCAAGTGGGCTTTTGTAGGACCCATAAAAAAAGCCCTTACTTTTTGACACTCCTCTAGCACCTTAGGTGACTCTTCAAATGGAAAGCTGTCCTGGAACCTTTCTGATATTTCAAAGGCAGGTGACTGGTGAGTGCTCAGTCCTAGGTGCCTAGGAAAACATTGATAATAACTTTGTCTGTAATTTCACACTTCCTAGCAGTCTTCCCCCATTCAAGTCTTAATCAAGTACTTAAATATCGATATTGAGGGTTCAAAAACTTGGATATATTGATGGAAGTATCAACAGTATCAATAATATCGATATCAATTTAGAGATATGATGGATATTATTAGTTAAATTTGGAAATTTTCGGTTAAACATTAGGAAACAATAAATTAGACTCTAATAAATAGTTTAAAATCAAAATATTGCAAACTAAATATGTATAAGACAAGTATGTGTTGTTTAGGATACAAAAAGTTTATTGTGATGGGCAAATAAATAGTACAAATTTGAGAAAATTCAGTTTTTAAATGCCACATGACATTAAAATCAATATCATTTACACAATGATGGATGAATGAATCAATAAATCAATAATTTCATATATAAAAATAGGTACCACATAGAGTTCTTGGATGGGCTCAAGACTATTTTTTCTTGAACTCAAAGCGCTAATATTAAAACAATAGTCCAGCCATGTCATAAAACTACAATTAGTAATGCATGTGTTTAAATAATGCTGATATTATATCGGAGTCACATGCTCCAATATTTTACTGACACATATCAACCCATGCTTAAATGCTTAAAAGTGTGCTCTATGTAAGCGTGTAGCACAAGCTATGAGACTGTGTCTTTTGGTCATAGACTGTGTTAAAGTTTTTGTTAAAGACTTAAAAACCTAAAATAATAAAGTTAAAAGCAAAGTCCTTGATACAATTATTTTATTTTGTTTAACAATTTTTTTATCGATATTTTCGATATATCCTCAATACATTTTTTATCAATATTTTTGACATTTTCAATAGTTTTGATATGTCAAGATTTATCGACCGGTAAGTTGTGAAAAAGATATGTAAATTGCATATCGTATCGGGGGGTCACGATAGGCTTTTACCTTCTTCTTTATTTTTTATTTTTTTTATTGGACTATCGACAACATGAGATTCAACAACATCCCACATGGATATATCATTGATATTTCGGCAATATTATGGATATTTTAGACCATGCTCTTAATCATCCACTCTAGATTCCCAGATCTTGGTGTTCATGTTAGTGTCGGGGTCTGTGTGTTGTATTATTTCTCCACTAATTTTATCTCTCCTGAGTTCACCTTCAAATCTCACATTCGTATACTTACTACTTTACTAGTAGGCTTACTTTTAACTTCAATGTGTTCGAACCTTGAACTTATTCATTTTCTCTGCTTTTATTTTTTGATCAGCATCCTACATAAGCTTTTGAACACTGCAATTTACTGTCCAAGAAAGGGCCCCTCAAGCACATAATACTGATTCACTAACATTCTATAAAGGCAGATTGCATACTTATTTTCCTTCCTATATAGTAAGACATTATGAGAAACCATGTGCCTACTAACTTCTGATAATGTTGGTTTGAGAGCTTTACAAGATGAATGTCAATTATTCAATATTTCTTTCTGGTTTCTAACCTAATTTTCCATTGGATTGAAATTAAAGGCAATTAATGTACACCCTAGCAATGGAGTTGGAGAATTTTTTTTGTCTAAACTAGCTTATTTTCATCTTACTCAGAGAAGTGCAGATCTCCCCACTCTCTAGAGGCTTATTGTGATAAGGTGAACTATCTTTGTGTCTTAAAATGACTGACATATCACTGTATCTAGGCTTCTTCACTGGCTATAGATGTTTCTTGAGTAACTAAAATCCTAAAATACTTCATTCCGGTTTTTGGATAGAAGTTGAGAGTTGAGACTATTTGGAACAATGGACTCTAAATAGAAATCGAAGTTTTGTGTTTTTCTGAAAATGCAAATCCCAACGAGAAGCTCAGCTTGCTTAAATGTAATCATTGATAGATGTTGTTTTCTTTTGATAAATACTTAGTATGGTTCAGCACTCGAGCCTACGTGTCCTATAAATTTGACCAGTTTGACAATCAGTTGCATTGGGCTTTAACTTGAACCGGGATTCTACATTGTTACTCATTTTGTTCCCTGGTGATCAAAACTGCGATCAAATTGTAACTTTGTGGTTGTCAATATTCCTATATCTCATGAATAATGGTTTTCTTAACTTCATGGTGGCTGCATGTAGCTTTTAGACTTGAATTGGTCATCTTAAAATTCTTTAAACTTCCCTGAATTTTCAATAACTGTCCTAGGTGGTGTTTGGATACTGTATGAAAAGCACATTTTAACTTGTTTTTGGGTTATATGTGAAGAAAATGAATTGTAAGGCGTTTTTGGGAAAGCCACAGTGTATTAAATTCTATTTAAAGTTTGGACAAATATTTGTAAAATTTATTGATCATTACACTTTTCTTAGGTGGCAGAACTTGCCTGCCTTGAACAATCTTTCGAAGCCAATATTCGGGACTATACCAAATTAATTGATAGCTTCGGAAAGGAAAACCGGCTGCAAGATGCTGAAAATACCCTATTAGCCATGAAGAGAAGAGGCTTTACTTGTGATCAGGTAATCCTAACTGCCATGATTCACATGTACAGCAAGGCTGGCAATCTTAAGCTTGCTGAAGAAACATTTGAAGAGATCAAGCTGCTTGGCCAACCATTGGATAAAAGATCATATGGCTCAATGATCACGGCCTACATCCGAGCTGGAATGCCTGACCAAGGAGAAATTTTACTCAAAGAAATGGAAAGCCTAGAAATTTATGCCGGAAGGGAAGTTTACAAGGCATTGTTAAGAGCATACTCCATGACTGGTGATACCGAAGGAGCTCAAAGGGTGTTTGATGCTATACAATTTGCAGGTATTGTTCCTGATGTCAAACTCTGTGGGCTCCTTATAAATGCCTATGGAGTGGCGGGTCAAAGTGAAAAAGCGCGTATTGCATTTGAAAATCTGAGAAGGGCTGGTCTTGAACCTAGTGATAAATGTGTTGCTCTGATGCTAGCTGCTTATGAAAAGGAGAACAAGCTTAACAAGGCATTGGACTTTCTAATCGATTTGGAAAGAGATGGTATTATGGTTGAGAAGGAAGGTTCAGAGATACTGGCTAGGTGGTTTCTAAGGCTAGGTGTGGTGGAAGAGGTGGAGCTTGTGTTGAGAGATTATGCTGCAAAGGAAGCCAATTGCAAACTTTCTGCTTCCTAGTTTTGTCTCCAAGCACTTTTCCTCGTGTCTTCATGTGAACCAGTCTCAAAATTTTACATGTGGATATGCTCCTTTTAGTTGCTGAGAAGAGGAGGAAAGTTGCTTGATTTTATTTTTATTTTTATTTTTTTGGGGTGGGGAGATTCTTTTGTACGGTTTGCAATTGCGATAGTGTTGAGTGTATATTCATCTAAGTGGGTCACTTCCAGCACACCTTGCAGTTTAAGACCTGTAATTGTTCTTCATCTTCTGTAACTGCGGGCTCAGTTGAGAGTGTGATTCATTGCCTGTTGTAAGCTTTTGTGGATATGCTATATGTCATGCTTGAGTGGAAAGTTGCACATCCAGCTTGCCTAATGTTCTGCCGATGCAGTATTCAACAGAGCCATAAAAAATCTTGCATAACCCAGAGTTACCCAACCTATATTAAGTGGGATATAGGTACAATTTCTTGGACCCGATATCGGGGTTACTATATTTATCACTACTCTTTTGGCATGCCACTCTAGAGGCCTTCTAATCGTCCATATATGGCTATGGTGGGCCTCCTGCGGAAGACAGGACGTTGGACCCAAAAAAATGCTGTCTACAAGTTCTAGTAGGCATTTTGGGATGAGTATTTTTCGACCCATCAGTGGATCTCAACGAGTTCCTTTATTTTCTTTTCTCTACTGTTTTCTGGATGGATGGAAAAATGGGTCATACCAGGATGAGGATTTTCCAAGGACATTCATCTTTAGCCTACTAAATACTAATTACCTAGTATAGAATGGTTATATATATGAAAAAAAAAAAAAAAAAAAAAGAAAAAAAAAAAGGGCTGGAACCTCGGTAAAAATGCAAACAAACAAACGTGCACTAGCCAGCTTTCCGAGTAGGGTAAGGAACCATTGATCAAGGGATTTGCCACACGATGAATGGCACCATTTAATTGGCGATGTGGAGCACTGTTTTATTTTTCTTTCATAGTGTACATAGGTCGTACGTACTAAACATTCGGGTGAAGAGGTTTTAAGGGAAAAAGGTTACTCAATGAGATATTATAGGTCGCCCTTTCCACACCAAAACCCCAAGGGACCAAATGATATGAAACCTAGGTTGAATTCACCATAAATAATTGGTTTGCAAAGGTAGAGTGCTCAAAAGCTATTTTACATACAAACGCATACTTAACCGATGTGAGACATTAGGACCGCAAAATATTCCTTTTCGGAATATGAATTTTTTTTTCTTTGGGGGGTGGGGTTAATGAGAAATGTGGATCGAATAAATAGAAAATCTGGATTGTTCACAAATCTGGCCAAAAATTAGCAATCTGGACTATTACTATACATATTCGCCCCCAAATAATTTCTCTAGAATATATAGGAATTATTAAAAACCACAATCTGAATCACAGAATGGAATTCTGAATAAACAGAATTAAACATATAATTAATTGCATGACCCCATGTATAAACTAAATTTGTATTGATTTCATCTAGTTTTTCCAAAAAAAAAAGGAACAAAGAAAGCAAAAAAATAAAAATAAAATAAAATAGAGATGAGTTATTCAGGTTACTTGCTCCTTGAAATTGAAATGGAAATGGAAAATTCTGCTCCCTTGGCTGAAATCCGATTAACACGGACCCCGGGTCAAGTATTAGTTGATCGGGTCTAGTCTCATTTAGAGAAGGATGACGAAAGTGAAGCCTCAGTGCATGGCACATGCCCAGTTGATGGAGAAATATTATGTCTGTGGAGGAGCTCACGTGCCAATGCATGAAGATCGCCGCCGCCACCATCCGACGGAGCTCTACTGCCTCCATATTGACGAGGATCCATTTGCCGTGGCTGCATTGGCCATGACGGTTGCACAATTGGATCAAAAAGTGAGGATAAGTGGTATGTAGCAGGCATGGAGGAAGCTGATGGGAGGTCAGATATGGAGAGGGGAGGTGGTGTTAGTAGTGTTGGAGGAGGTGGTGGTGGAGGTGATGGAAGTTCTAATGTTGCAAGGTAGGCTTGCAAGTATGAAAGCTCTGCTTGTAGGTTCACTACCTGCATTGACAATTTGCCAAAGAGAAAAGAGCAAGAATTACTTAGCTCGTTACATTCCCTGCTAAATCCTTGACAAATTAACATATATTGATACAGATTGAGGTCATCTGATGCAACTTTTGTATATCTATATATATATATGTATATATATATATATATATAGATATCTTATATTAGTCTCGGTTAGGTGAACACGTGTTGGTATAACATATATTAGCACCATGCATTAGTGGTTGTATCCCATGCATTAACCTAATGTATCCCGCAACCTACTAATGTATGAGGTAGTGAGGTACAACTCCTAATGCAAGGCTAACATAAATTATATTAGCACGTGCTCATCTGACTGTCATCCTATGTATATATATAATCCTTATGAGATCAGTACGTATTAATATAAGTTATATTAGTACTATACACTAGAGGTTCTATCCTGTGTATTGATCTAATATATCCTGTAATCTACTAATGCACAAGTTACAACCTCCAATGCGGGTATTGATATTAGCAATATCAAACATACTCACCTGATCATCATCCTATATATATATATACAGCTAGAGTATATGATGAGAAGAATGAATAAACAGTTTATATTTTTTATATCATTCTTCTAATTGATTTTTAGATTAGACTCATGATTTTTATGTAAATCAATTGTCCTTACGAACAGCAACTTGTCTAGCTTGAAGTGCTATTAATTACGAGTAAC